>OZ005744.1:94788834-95108834 GCA_963930735.1 Dioctria linearis | reverse complement strand
GGCTTGGGCAACAGATGATGCAACGGATGGATCAGTATGAGTTTGTGGCCGAAAATATAAACAATTTCGAGTCCAAACACCATTTCTTGAGCAAGGTCCCCTGGTGACATTTGCTGGTACTACCAATTTTTGTTCATCTCGGGCTTGGGGATACGAGATCACTTACAGCACTCTCCAGCATAGGAAAATAGCATAGAATTTCGCTATTTCTTGAGTAAGGTTACCTAGCCGCATCAGCCGGAACTAATAGCATGCCTTGGTTTTGCTGTTTTCTTTTATTAGCGGGGAAGTGCTAGATATCAGCATGGCGTCATCTTGGTTTTTATTGAAAAGTCACAGTTGCTTTTTCGAATCCAAACACCATTTCTTGAGCAAGGTCCCCTGGTGGCATTTGCTGGTACTACCTATGTTGTTCATCTCGGGTTCGAGGATAAGATATCACTTACAGCACTCACCAGCATAGGATTTCGATATTTCTCGAGTAAGGTTACCTAGCGGCATTAGCCGGAACTACTAGCATGCCTTGGTTTTGCTGTTTTCTTTTATTAGCGGGGAAGTGCTAGATATCAGCATGGCGTCATCTTGGTTTTGGGGAAATAGCATAGAATTTCGATATTTCTTGAGTAAGGTTACCTAGCGGCATTAGCCGGAACTAATAGCATGCCTCGGTTTTGCTGTTTTCTTTTATTAGCGGAGAAGTGCTAAATATAAGCATGACGACATCTTGGTTTTGCTGTTTTCAAGTGCTGTTGTAGATATCGTATCCCCGAACCCGAGATGAACAACATAGGTAGTACCAGCAAATTCCACCAGGGGAACTTGCTCAAGAAATGGTGTTTGGACTCGAAAAAGCTGCTATAAAAGCGCAAGCAAACTCTTGGGGAGCACCAGTCAATCGAAGTGATTCAAAGTGTTAGTGTTGAATAAAAAAAATTAAAAATGTCTATCAGAGTAATAAATGAAAGTTTTTCATTAATTAATAAATTGCGAGAAGATGTTTTGAAGTGTTTAAGTGATGCAAATTTTGTGAATAAAAACAATATTATTAAAGAGTGCAACAGAAACATTCGTAAATATCAAGCAGCATTTCGGAAGTGTTATAAGAATGCTAGAAAACAACATTTGCACAGCTGTATTGCTCAAATTAAATCGTTTAGAGTGTTAATCAAAGCTGCCCATCGAGGTGGAGGAATTAATCAACGAGTAATAAGAAGTGATTTTGTTAAGTGGGAAGAAATAAAAACAGCATTCGTAGGTAGAATTAGGGCAGGTGTTATCGTGAATATAAGCCACCTAGATCCTAAGCTTTTTATGCAAGATGCTTCCAAATTACTTGCTCGCCGCATTAAGAATACATTAAAACAACAATATCATATTAAAGTTGCTACAACGTTTTGCGGTGAGTTTATTAAAGAAACTGGTGATAATGAAGTTATTAAAGACATTAAGTACTTCCAAGCAAGAACTGCCCCAATCAGTGTGGAGGATAATTTGAATGAGTGGTATAAATTAAATATATACGACCCAATACTTACTCAACTGGAAGAGTTTCAAGAGAAAGACAGTGGTTGGGCTCTGCATTCTATAATACATTTAGCGGTGCATATCAACAAGTTTGAGCCGATTCGGGGATCATTTTATATACCTCTGCCAAAGGAGATTGCATCAAAGAAAGCTTGCATCAATGTACAAAATAATGATGAAGCATGCTTCGCGTGGGCCGTAATCTCAGCGCTATACCCTACAAATGCTCACTCTGAAAGGACCTCATCATATCCACATTATTCAACTGTGCTAAATTTAACTGGAATAACATTTCCCATGACGCTTAAGCAAATAACGCAATTTGAAGGCCAGAACGATTTATCAATAAACGTGTTCATCCTAGAGAAAGAGCGTTTCTTCACCACAGTTCCAGTTAGACTTACGAAACACAGGATAGAGCGACATGTAAATCTATTATTGCTGCAAGATGACTATGACCAGGATGATAATGAAGATGAAGATCATATGGATGATGATGATGATGATGTCAGCAGATATCATTTCTGCTGGATTAAAGATCTTTCGCGCCTTGTATCGAAACAATCTTCACAACAACAGTCTAGAGTGTATATATGTGACAGATGTTTGCTCTACTTTTACTCTGAAGAAAAATTAACATCACACACTCCCGAATGCGAAAAACAAAACGATTGCAGAATTATGTTTCCCTCAGAGGAAAAGAAATGGTTGGAATATAAGAATTATAACCATAAGAATCCAGTCCCGTTTTGTGTGTATGCAGATCTTGAATCAATATTGAAGCCGATTCAGGGAAACGATCAAAATACACAGCGAATCCAGGAACATGAAGTTCACAGCATAGGATTCTATTTCCACTGCAAACATGATGCTAAGCTCTCATATTACAGAGCATATAGAGGCAAAGACTGTCAAAAATGGTTTGCATTAGAATTGCAAAAGATTGCATCCATAGCTGTACAGGAGAAGCTGAACATCAGACCAATGCAACCCCTGACTAAAGAGGAACGGCGATCGCATATGGAAAACACTTGCTGCCATATATGTGAAAAAACGTTTGCAGCCGATGAGGAACAAGTCCGGAACCATTGCCACTTAACAGGTAAATACTGAGACGCATATTTCAATTCATTTCTTTTCATAAATTCTTTTAACAGGAAAATACCGAGGGCCAGCGCACAATGCATGCAATCTGATGTACCAAGATTGCTCCATAGTTCCAGTCATTTTTCACAATTTATCTGGATATGATGCTCACTTCATTATTAAAGATATAGCTACATCTTTCCCAGGAAATGTTGATCTCTTGCCAATAAACAAGGAAAGATATATCTCGTTCACCAACCACATGGACGGCAGCTACATAAAATTCAGATTCATCGATTCCTTCCGTTTTATGGCTGAATCTTTAGATAAGCTATCATCATTGCTGCCGATGGATAAATTAAACATTACAAGATCAGTATGGCAGGGATTGGATGATGACACTATCAAACTTCTTACACGCACGGGTGTCTTCCCATATGATTTTATTGATGACTGGGATAAATTGGATTTCCGGAACTTGCCAACACAAGAAGCGTTCTACAATAAACTGACTGACAGTGCTATATCTCCTGAGGACTACAATCATGCTGAAGAGGTCTGGCAAAAATTTGAAATACAAACACTTGGTGAATATTCAGATCTATACCTTAAGACTGATGTTCTCCTATTGGCCGATGTGTTTGAGCACTTTCGAGAAGTGTGCATGAAGACACACAATTTAGATCCAGCACATTATTACACCATGCCAGGCCTAACATGGGATGCTATGCTAAAATACACTAATGTGAAATTAGAGCTGATAACCGACATAGATATACTGCTATTCATAGAGAGAGGCATTCGAGGTGGTATAAGTCAATGTTCGAACAGATATAGTAAAGCCAATAACAAATATATGGATGATTTTAAGCCTGAGGAGAAAGAGAAATACTTGATGTATTATGATGTCAATAACCTTTATGGATGGGCCATGTCACAGCATTTACCAACCGGAGGATTCAAATGGGTTGATGTTCCCAATATTGAAGTTTCCGCAATTCCTGATGATTCTCCAACTGGATACATATTCGAAGTCGACTTGGATTATCCTCAACATCTGCATGATAAGCATAAGGAGTTACCGTTTTGCTCTGAGCATGCAGCACCACCTGGAGCAAAATTAGAAAAGCTTCTGACAACATTACATCCAAAAACTAAATATGTTATACACTACCGAAATTTGAAGCAATGCTTATCACATGGACTCATCCTGAAAAAAGTGCACCGGGTACTTCAATTCGACCAATCAGCTTGGCTTAAGCCATATATTGACTTAAATACCACCAAACGGATGCAGGCTACAAGCGATCATGAGAAGGACAGCTATAAGAAGATGAATAATGCAGCTTTTGGTAAGACCATGGAAAATGTCCGCAAGTATAGCGATATCAAGCTTTGCATGAAGTTGGAAGGACGCTATGGTGCAAAAGCTCGGATTGCGGCACCCAACTTCCACAGTGCAACGATATTTGATGAGAATTTAGTTGCTGTGGAATTAAGGCGACTCAAAATATTATTCAATAAGCCGCTCTATATAGGAATGGCAGTTATGGAAATTTCGAAAATATGCCTCTACGATTTTCACTACAGTTTTATGCAGCGTGAGTATGGAGATAAATGTAAAGTCATGTATACTGATACAAATTCTCTAATATATGAACTTGAAGAGAAAAATGCATATGAGTTTATGGCCGAAAATATAAACAAATTTGATACAAGTGATTACCCAGAAGATAATGAATTCAATTTACCGCTCATGAATAAAAAGATTCCTGGACTAATGAAGGATGAGCTGAATGGGAAAATCATGAGCGAATTTGTAGGCTTGCGCTCGAAAATGTACAGTCTGCGTATAAACGCTGGTAAAGCTGTAAAAAAGCGAAAGGAGTAAAGGCTAATGTAGTCCAGAAGCATATCAATTTCGAAGACTACGTCGAATGCTTGAATAACGAGCGAATATTAACTGCCAATCAGAGCTCCATACGATCCCATAACCATAGCGTGTACACTGTCAGTCAAAAGAAGATCGCATTGAGTCCTTATGATAATAAGCGACATATTATGAGCGGAACGACGGATACTCTACCATGGGGGCATTACTCCATTTCATCAGATCAACAAGTGGAAGCCGCAGACAGTATCTAAGTCTAGTATAAATAATAAATGTATTATAGTTTTATTTATTAAAGTAATTTGCATTATAACTACATGTATAAAGTATTATAATTATTTTAAATTGTTAAATGTTTCTTCAAGATATTATAAAACATTTTTGTTATTAATCCAAGAATTGTGTTTTGATGAAAATCCGAGCCATTTACCGTAAGCTTTATCTCCACTCTTCTTTAAGATTTTCTCTACGAGATATAGGTTTGGGTGTTTAACTTTCAGCAGCTCCAATTCATAAAAGCCTCCTGTGATTGGATTTCCTTGATAATCTTCTAGCCGATATGTGATGGGGTTTGTGCCTTAAGAAGTGCGATTTAACTTAGCACTAGAAATTCTCATTTTGTTTACTTGGGGAGCTCATAAAGGATCATGGAATCTTGCGCTGTAGGCAGATGTTGATTTCAACGACAGACAGAGGAAATTTTGATTACATCTAACATCGAGATTACAGCTCGGTCCCATAGGATTATAAGATGTGAAATAGAATGATACACTAAGAGTTATATGTTAATACTTTTTAATTTTTAATAAATGATATTTTATATATGGCCTTCTTTTTATTCAACTGATAACAGATAAACAGCTTTTCAAACAGCTCTGATAACAGCTTTTTCAAACAGCTCTGATAACAGCTTAACAGCTTTTCAAACAGCTCTGATAACAGCTTAACAGCTTTTCAAACAGCTCTGATAACAGCTTAACAGCTTTTAAAACAGCTCTGATAACAGCTTAACAGCTTTTAAACAGGTCTGATAACAGCTTAACAGCTATTCAAACAGCTCTGATAGCAGATTAACAGCTTTTCAAACAGCTCTGATAACAGCTTAACAGCTTTTCAAACAGCTCTGATAACAGCTTAACAGCTTTTAAAACAGCTCTGATAACAGCTTAATAGCTTTTAAACAGCTCTGATAACAGCTTAACAGCTTTTCAAACAGCTCTGATAACAGCTTAACAGCTTTTCAAACAGCTCTGATAACAGCTTAACAGCGTTTCAAACAACCCTGATAACAGCTTAACAGCTTTTAAAACAGCTCTGATAACAGCTTAACAGCTTTCAAACAGCTCTGATAACAGCTTAGCAGCTTTTAAAACAGCTCTGATAACAGCTTAACAGCTTTTGAAACAGGTCTGATAACAGCTTAACAGCTTTTCAAACAGCTCTGATAACAGCTTAACAGCTTGTAAAACAGCTCTGATAACAGCTTAACAGCTTTTAAACAGCTCTGATAACAGCTTAACAGCTTTTCAAACAGCTCTGATAACAGCTTAACAGCTTTTAAAACAGCTTTTAAACAGCTCTGATAACAGCTTAACAGCTTTCAAAACAGCTCTGATAACAGATTAACAGATTTAAAACATCTCTGATAACAGCTTTAATTTTTTGCTAGTAAAGTACATTTAAAAACATTGAGGTGAATTAATTTAATAAAAATATTTGCAAGATTTTATAGATGGACTTTTCCAGCTTTTTTCGCCACGAATTAGTAAACAATTTTTCATAAAACCTAAACCTTTTCACCAAGGCATGCTAGTAGTTCCGGCTAATGCCGCTAGGTAACCTTACTCGAGAAATATCGAAATCCTATGCTATTTCCCTATGCTGGTGAGTGCTGTAAGTGATATCGTATCCCCGAACGCGAGATGAACAACATAGGTAGTACCAGCAAATGCCACCAGGGGACCTTGCTCAAGAAATGGTGTTTGGACTCGAAATTGTTTATATTTTCGGCCACAAACTCATACTGATCCATCCGTTGCATCATCTCTTGCCCAAGCCCAGCTTACAAGGTGCTCATAACATTTTGACTCGACTTTCTTAATATTTTAATATAATATTAAAAAGTTATAGCATTCTTGAATTTGCTCATCGAGAAAAATGTTATTATATTCTCTTATAAGCTCCTCAATATTCATCTCAACAGTCTCACATTTAAGAAGACACTAACCACTAACCAAATTCTCATGCAATTCATTTTGGGTAAAGCTATAGCCTATATCCATACAGTATAAGGTCATCCTATTCTAGGTTCTTGGACATAATACGTCCCAAGCCATGAAACAGAAATCTGTTTGTGTGCATTGAGAGTCCTCTTTCTAAAATATTCTATATTGATACTTATAGAAAACTGCCAAACATTGAATTTATATATGGTATAGAGCCTAACTTACTATCCATACAGGAAAATAGTCTTCTAGTAATTTACAGCTTAGTTCCTTACCTTCCCAAAGGCTACACTATACCTTACTTAACAAAATAATAAAATAGTTTTGATTAAAATGTAACATTACCATATTACGCCCACTAACTCCCAGCTGAATGCGTGTCTATTTGCAGCCGGAGCCCGAATCTGTAGGCAGCTACATTCGATATCATCAGCCCAAGGTACAGCGCCATATACAATGATTACTCAACAGAGAGTTCTTGATTGAGGAATCGTAGTCATTTGGTTAAGATAAATTTTTTTAAATAATTTTGTTAAGAAAGGTAGAAACAATTTATTTTGGTTCGGAAGATAAGAAAGTACGCTTAGGATTATCAAAACACCACATTTCGGTATGAATAGTAGTTAGATCAGTAAAGCGACCTCGCCCCGCCGCTAATAGTCAAGTTGAACAACAAGCCTGATAATTCCAGGCAACCATACTATACTCATAGTATATAAAGCAGACAACCAAGCTCCAAGCTGGCATGTATATGATCAAGTCCACCTCAAACATGTGTGCTAGAGAGAGAAAGATGTTTTGAGAGAGCGAGATGGTTTCAAAGTACGGTATTCACTAAAGCATGCCTACAAAAGTAGCCTAGGCTTGAATTATTAGTAATATGAATTACATCAGATTGAATAATAAAAAGGGAATAATGTGAAAATAGTTGTTTTAATTAGTCGTGATAATGAAGGTCAAGTTTAGTACTGCTGCTCCGCAATTTTATATGATTGATTATGAACTCAGAAAAGGACCATGGGAGACATATGCTCTGGATCGCTTTCGCTTCCAAGATAGGATTAATAGAACTTCAGATATATTGCTACCAATTTTGGATATGATGCACAAAGAAAAAGTTTATAATTTAAGATTTAATGATGCGAATAAATAAAAAACAATTTTTCATAAAACTTACGACTTTTCAATACACACTCCTAGATGCAAAAATCCATTGTTTACTTTACTTGGTGGCATCAAATTACCAGCCATCTGTCCACCGAGGATTAATTTCCACTACTTCTTACAAGCAGCCGTGATCTATTTTTAGATATCATGATCACTCTCGGCTTTTTAATTCGCAGTTGTTTTTTTTCAGCAAAAGAAATTTTCAATTATAACTACTCATCTAAGACAACATATCAGTTGTTGTTTTTTTTCAGCTATTGAGAATCTTTCATAAATTTGTTTACTTGCTCGGTTCTGTGAGAATTTTGTTTACATTATTCGACTGCGAATTTGTTTACATTATTCGACTGTACGAATTGTTTATGCAATGAATAAAACTAGAAGCATTACACCTGAAGATCAAAAATTAGGCTATTTCATACCTAGATCATCATATCTACCTACGTTAGTTGTTGTTAATTTAATAACATGGTACTGAATATCGCCTGGTAGAAAATCTTTTAGTATGACGTTGTGTGTGTGTGTGTGTGTGTGTGTGTGTGTGTGTGTGTGTGTGTGTGTGTGTGTGTGTGTGTGTGTGTGTGTGTGTGTGTGTGTGTGTGTGTGTGTGTGTGTGTGTGTGTGTGTGTGTGTGTGTGTGTGTGTGTATATATATATATGTGTGTATGTGTGTGTGTGTGTGTGTGTGTGTGTGTGTGTGTGTGTGTGTGTGTGTGTGTGTGTGTGTGTGTGTGTGTGTGTGTGTGTGTGTGTGTGTGTGTGTGTGTGTGTGTGTGTGTGTGTGTGTGTGTGTGAAGGTCAATGACGTCAGGGGTCAAGGTTCAAAGGTCAAAGGTCAAAAGTCAAGGGTCAAAGGTCAGTGACCTCACGGTCGGTGACGTATCGGCCTGAAGACTGACATATCCAAGTCAACATACCTACCTACATTGGTTGTTGTAGTATCCTCTTAAAGAAAACTTCAAGATGATGTCACATTTCCAGTACAAAAGCGACTTCAGCCCCCCCCCATCCCATCCCCTCCCCCTCCCCAGAACCAACAGTGATCCACCAAAATAGTTGGAATCTACCTTGCACGACATCTTCTAGAATCTGTTCATGGTGATGTCATGTTGTGAAATTCGAATGATGCTGAACTCTCCCGCTAATAAAAGAAAACAGCAAAACCAAGGCATGCTGGTAGTTCCGGCTAAGGCCGCTAGGGAACCTTACTCAAGAAATGGCGTTCGCGCCTGAACAGATGTCGCTAGAAAACCGTAGTACAGGAGCATGCTGGTAGTACCTGCTAATGTCGCTAGAGCGCAGTCAAGACCAAATGATACATCCCGGTAGTACCGGTTAATCCCGCTAGGGCGCAGTCGAGACTCAATGGTGCACCCAAGACACAATGGTGTATCCAAGGCACAAACCAATAGAGCCAAGACACGAACCTACATTTGGTATGGACTCAAACCACCTAGCGACGGTGGTGCCATCTGTGGCGAAATCCTGGAAGCTAAAAAAGTGGGCCAGAACCCGCATAGCTTATCTACTTGGTCCCAATAAGGACTGATTTTAAACTATTCAAATATTAACGTGGACTGATAATACCAAGTACCACATACCTATCCTTATTTATTTTAATAAAATTACTTTTAAAACATAGCTGTGCTAGGCCTGAATACTGCAATTGGTTTTCTTCCCCTTTTTCTTTGTACTTGATTACTTGACATAAACAACTCTAGCGTGAGGCGTCGAGAAAAACCGCGGTGAAGTAATAAGCCATATCAATTAAAATTCATCCTTTGTACGAACTATTAGAAAATTGTCATACTGTCTGCCGCAACCACATAAGGGGTATTCGTTAATAATTATTTCAAAATATAGCAAAATATAATAAAAAATGCACAGAATCCATCGGTTATTGAACGGATATCACACAATGCAGGAAATTAGAACAAAAGAAAATGTACTTACATAGTATCCGGTTCCTCGAAGGAGCTCCCTGGAGGCGGCGGTATTCGTTTCTGAGAGGTCTGTATTACTTTACGCTGTTTGAGAAAAATATTATTCTGTTTTAATTTCCTGGTCTCTGCTGTTTATTTGTGCATGTAGTTACTAATTTGCTACATTATCATATTGGTATACTTTAGTCTAAACTCACGCTCGCGTTATTCTTCTCTTGTTTTACAAAAAAAAATTGCAACTGGTTTCTCATTTTACTTTTATTTCACTACGCTAAGGCTATCCAAATTTAGGAATTGACTTTAGTAGCTATCAATATATAACCGGAGTTAAGGAACTAAAAACCCTGAGTGAATAGCCCTATAATTCCTATAAATTACTCTGAAGTTAATGAGGTGCTATGGCCATTCACTTTACGCTCGGCACAGTGCCCAATAAAAATTATTTCATTTCAGTCTCAAATTACGTTCATAATTAAACCTAAAGATTATTACTTCTAGGAAGCTACAGAAATATTATTATACTTTTACCAATAATATTGTTCTTGGCACAGCTAATTTAGACTTAGGGGTGCCTACAAAAAAAACTTTCAATTCAATATCAATTTGTAATCCTAACTACGCCAAAGAACTAAAGGTTCAGAGGCTTCTAATAATCTAATGAAACTCTATAATAATCTTGCCACTAGTAATGTTCACGGCACTGTTCACATCTCCACAGCTTATCGCAGAACATCTAATTTCATTCTAATTGGTAGAACTGGGTAAGTTCTGACGCTTAAGGAGGACGATTTTTATCCGACTAATCAGCTGAGACTTCCAGCCGCCGTGATGAGTACATATGGAGTTACCTTGATTCTCCCCTAATCTGCGTTCCGTATGTGTATACCGCTTTCTGATTTAAAATTGTTGCAGGTGAATTAGGAAGTTTGATATTTTTCTTTTTGAGCAGTTGTATTATCCTATTCTCGTTGATCTTGGTATAATCGTTCCAAGTTTCTGATGCTTTCAGGATCTTTTTCACAATAAAAATTTGCTAGTCAATCTCTTAAGACTAATATAGGACGAACACTTCAATGCATGTACTATTTAAATGACACACTTTATTTTCAGCTGGTTTTCTTTGGATTTATTTTTTTCACTTCATGCCTTCTTTTCTTTTCACAACCTCTCCTGCCAAACGCTCTTCTTCTTCCCCCCGTCAAACTAAAAAGTAAGTGGAAACGCTCTTCTGGTCGATTCGAGTGTGTTCGAGTATTCAAGTCACGCCATCCATATAGGACGTAACTTGCGGGTAGAGTGCTGCTGCTAGCTGTCATGTAACATATTGCTAGATGAAATATGCTACGACCATAACAACCTTTCTAATTTAATGCTTTCTATACATCTAGCTATAGTTAATTTAATAATATCTTTGCATATACTTACCTTGAAATGATGAGATTTTTTTCATTTTACAATCTCTGTACATATATATGTAGGATTCTGATTTAATGCTTTCTATACATCTAGCTATAGATAATGTAATGAGATCTTTGCATATACTTACCTTGAAATGATGGCATTTTTTTGGGTCTATTGCTCTGCAATTATAATGTAAATATGAAATTTTGTACGTAGTCTAGGCTCGCCTAGTCCGTCTCTCTCCCTTTTACAGGTCAATTAGGGACTCTGAAGATAACTGCCCTCAGAGTCGCACGGGTGGTTGGGGCATGCAGGCAGGCAAAATATCTGCGCTTTCAATCATATGCAGGTAAGTGACGTAAGGGTCCCTTCAGAACCGAGACTGTGCCGATTTTGTGTTGATAGGCACGATTTTTTTTGATTATGGCTGCCGGCAGCGTCAGGTTTTTTTGTGGAACCTCCCCACACTCTCCGCCAATAGCTGAGGCGAACTAGCGTGCCGCCCTGCAGTCAACGCTGTCCGTCAAGTGATCTCTCAGCTCATGCTGGCAGTCGGGACTTTAAGTCCCAAAGCATCACTCATTATAGTTCCATAACATTTCCACTTCATGGACCACCATCTTGTATTTAATTTTGTTCAACAAAATGCAACTTTAATCTCCTTAATTTTTATTTTCTTTCTCAAACAAAAGAACATTCATTTTCCGGTTTTTTCTTCTTCTTTTCCTTCACTATTCGATGGTATATTTATTCTCTGAACCCAAACTTTTTATTATTTTAATTTATTTCACCAGCAAACTAAACTTTCTTTTCTTCACAAAAAACCAAACTTTATTCCTTTACAAATCAAACAGAACCTTCCTTTCAGCTCAAGCTCACTTCCTCGACTTGTTCTAAAGACGATTTCATCATCTTTTTTAATCAATCGCCCATTCCTCTCACATTTCCCTACCACTTGTGTGTGTCCGAGCAGGACACCTATTGTCATTATTTTAGCTCTAGAAAAATCTAGCCGACAAGTAAAAAGCACGTTTTCCACTTTGATGACATAAGGCCACGTTCCAATTGGAGGTGTTTTGTTACAGAGCGGGTTCTCTCGGGTAGAGTTCTCGACGAAAGGGAAGCCGAATGCAAGCTATGGACAAGATCAAACGTGTGGCTCGACCCATGACCCTGAGATTAAGAGTCTCATGCTCTACCGACATAAGTGACATAAGGCCACGTTCCCATTGGAGGTGTTTTGTTACAATATTTACTTGGTGCTTTTTACCATTTACTTGAATAAACTCTTGTTCTTGTCTCTTTTCTTTTCCTAAACTATAATCTTTAATTTGTATCTTCTCTTTTTTAAATAGAATACTGTTAAGTTTTCATTATTATTTTTTCTTTCCGGAATTTGTAATAAATTGTACTTAAATATAAGACCATGAATCTTGTTTACAGTTTTTGAAATATATGTATATAAATATGAATATGAATATAATCGCCGTAAAATTTACAAGTGTTCAACTTATGCGCAATTTAGTATCTTTTATTTTCATATACTCAAAAGTATTTACTGAATTTGCAAACATGAACATAAAAAAGTTAATAAGTAGAAGTAAAGTTCAGCGGTAAAAAGTTTGTGAGTAATATTTGCTTCGTGCCCCTACAGTTATTTCACTGGTTTTCCTGCGCCAATGTGCCAAGCCCAAAACAAACAAACAAATTGTCAATTTGCAAAAAGAAAACAAAGGTTTTGTGCTGTAAAAAATGTTCTTTTTCTACTTTATTTTCAAATAATTCACATTACTAATTTATATAAATCTTTGCTTCTATTAACAAAAAAGATAATTTAGATAGTGTAGTTGCCTGAAACATGATTTCCCTAGTTTATAATCCAATTTATATTTGCAAGCACTGACCGAGCACTTCATTTTTTTTTTTTTTAATTGAGATGAAGATTTTAACAGGCACTAATGGCTGATTTACATTTTTCGAACATTGCTAGAAAACAGAGTAAGTAGTTTCCCCTTATCTGAAAATACTTTAGAACGATAAGGACAAAAGATAATCCAGCAAAATGTTACTGAGTTAAATGTCAAAATCCCCGACAAAGGAAAATTTTTACTGCCATAATTAGCCATAAAAAGTTCTAGCCAGAGGTATATTTTATCGCAGTAAATTTTGCTATTATGGCAGCAAACTCATACATATAACTACAAGCATGTACGAATATAATTGTTTACACGCACACAAATTAAAATATTTGAAGAAAGTCAGAGCACATCAGCTGAAATGTCTCAAAGTTTATTAAAAATGTTTAAAAAAATTTTAATAATTTTTTTTACAAATTTATTATAAAATTATAATAAATTTGTTTAAACAATTTTTAAATATGGAATGTGTCAAAATTTTAAAGGGAATATTTTATCTCAGATGATAGCAAATTGTCTAAGCTTTCCAATGAATGCCCAGTCAGCCTTCCTGTCATCTTCCGTCGGAAGTAGTAGGACGTCAAAGTAAAAAAATTGGAAAAAAATTCCTAATTTTTTCAAGTTTTAACGATTTTCCCGCCAAAATGCATGATAACTATACACTTTTATTACAGGATTTAGAAACCCCGGAATGTTACCTTTAATTTGACTGAGCACATGTATCTACCTAAATGCAACAGTTTTTGAGATATTCCCGTTTTTATGATGCATAATTGCATTAATTTTGCTACTGACGATGATAATCGCGCCTACTATTATGCAATTCCACGCAAAATTAATGAAATTATGAATCATAGAAACGTGAATATCTGAAAAACGGTTGCATTTATGTAGGTACATGTGCATAGTCAAATTAACCCACATTGAGTGTATATCAAGATAGTTACAGGGTGTAAAGTGGAAGAAGTACTAAAAATCTTAAACCCCCTACCGCCGAAACGACGCGTCTTACGCCTCCCCCCCCCCTTCTCCTTATAATTTTTTGCATGTATCCACCACAGCTATCAAACCCTTGAGTTTGGTGCACCAATTATGAAACATCCTGTATATCTATACACCAGTGATATACACGCAATGGCCTCTCTTTAGTTTCTTAAACTTACACATTTTTGAGATTGGCACGAAAATTGTTGTTGATGGGCCTCTCCTTTAGTTTCTTACTTCAAGGTGGCACTATAATACTTTGCACTAAAAAACTTCAAAGAAGCCCCCGCAATATATCCAAGCAATGAAGTTGCCGAAGCCACCGACACATTAAAAGACCTTTGGCCGGATTACATTAACAACGCCGGCGAGGTCGTGGTTTTATGTCAAAAATATTTAGAGACAGTACTGCATGTATGAAATGCATTACATTGCACTCGCCGACCCATCACTAATCCTAAATTTAACGCTGGCGTTCCATTGCTGCCAATATGCCAGATCTAAATCTGTTATGAGAAAACATAACAAAATGAAACGATATTGAAATTTCTGAAAATAAATGATTTTATATTAAAAAAATGTGGACTTGAAGGAAAAGAAAATATGTTTTTTATTATTATTTAAAATTTTATTGCAAACCGGTAGAGATTACAAGCAAATAACTCAACTGTAAAATGTAAGGGAAATTAAGATATATATATATATAACTTGCCCGGCGTTTTCTTCCCGTTTGACGACGACGACAACGACCACGCCGGCCTCGTCGTTATAATGTAATCCGACCATAAGCCCTAGATACAATGAGCGCCGTGCGTTTTAACTGTGGTACCAAGCTGTGTTGGTGTGTTGGCATACAACCGTTGCATGTGTGTGGGCCAATTGTACGAAGCATCCAACGATCGCAAGCTCGGTTGGATGGTTGGATGTGCATGCAGGTAAACCGCTGTTGTACATGCGACCGTTGTATAGTGTGTGCGCTTGTTGTTCAACAGTTGATCCGATTTAATTTTCTGCGAAATTTTTATTGTAATTGCATTGAAAAAAAAAAACAAACCAAAATGGTGTTCTATTAAGTATAAGGACGTCTGGGAAGAGTTTATTGATATATTATTAATTTTCAAATACATAACAACAGCTGAAAAACAAATGCACATTTTCTTTTTTTTTGACAACCGATGACATTATGTCGTAAACTTAGAATATAGAGAGTACAGGAAGTGTTATAAGTCAAATTTTGTGTAGTCAAATTCTGGTTGGGTAGTTTCTGTTGTCCCTGGTCACAGTATATTCTACAGTAGCCCAACTTAGAACATGCAACTGAAAACCCTTCAGTGGCATAAAATTGAACATAACCTAAAACTTTCTCACATAACCTCAAATATTTTTTCTTAAATGAGAGGAAAATGGAAGGAACCATAGGGAAACATATGTGTCAAAAGTAGATAGCATGCTCTCTAAAATGCACAATACATGCTTGCGACCTAGTTTTGTAGCAAGCATGTATGCCTCGTAAGCCATATAAAATTTGAGGTCTTTTGATAGTGTGGCTCGTAGATAAATAAAAATGTTTGCCAGCATTTGATTTCAGGTTATGTCAATTTTGCATTGAGAAATTTGTTAATCAATTCGGTGGATGTTGAATAATAACTTTGCAAAAAGCTACTTATTAATAATTAGTTAATAGTTATTTATCAATGATTGTTCTACGATTACGATTATTATTATTATTTTTGAGTAAATCCAACTGAAAGTGATGTAAATTGGTGTTTAATTGAAAGTTATCCAGTTGTTATCACGGAACTTATTCGAGAATTTGCAGAATTTGACGGAGTTAAAGTGGAAGACTTATGGACAATGGATGATTCTTTTGTTATTTTGGAACTCTGTTATACTCTAAGAATCAAAATAAAGAGGACGATGTCTTTCATTTCATCAGATATATACCCATTGAAGGAATCCAGAAGTAATAAAAGCTACTTAGAACTTTAATAGTAGACTTATCACATTACGACACTTAGGCTATAACTGGAATGAATTCTCTCAACACATTAGCTGCAGGAGAAGTTAAGGAACTTAAAATTAGCGCTGATATGGAAATGGGAACAATAATTCAAGATGATGTTGTAATTAAAGGAAGGAAGGTATAATGAAATAAATTCATTGAAATCCCTTAACTGAAGTTAGGTGGAATTAAATATCTATCATATGGCGATTACGGAAGCAACAAAATTTGAACAAAACCTCGGCGGAGAAGGAGAAACGCATAGGAGTATCTGAAGGCAATCTCGTCGGTCATCTTGTGATGATTCGACTTAATATTCTATTCCATTTTAAGGAATTGCAATCTCATACGACCAACATAGCGATATTACAGAACGGCTCGGCTCATCTTTACCATTTTTATGTCACATGGCAAGGTTTCGAGAAATAAAAAGTCCCATAAATATGGACAGTTTTGTATTTTTATTTTCACTCAACTTAGAATAGAATATAAACATAAACATTTATTTATTTGAGCACCCAGCGTTGGGCAGATCATAGCGAGTTACACAGTAGATACACATTATAGCAAAACTTAACATAAACAATAATAGAAAGACATAATTACTTTTTTTCAGACTCAAGTGGGAAGAGCAAAATTCACTTTAGTTGATCCATTCGAAGGTGATAAAGGAGTTCTTTTCAAAGATATTGCTGGCCTACAAGTAACAAAACAAGAATTTATGGATTTAGTTGATTATCTAAAAAATCTAGATAAGTATCAAAAACTAGGTCCTCCAGGTTGTGGAGATATATTGCTCGCTAATGCTGTAGCTACTAAACACAAGTGCCGGACTTGATATGATTAAATTGATGCTATTGGCCGCTCAGGAGAATCTGAACAAACATTAAAGTGAAATAAGATGATATTGATTGAAAAGTAGAAAAAAACCTAAGGTGAATTTGTAGATTATAATACAAGCCGCCAATAGAATTTCTCCTAATCAACAATCAAGAATTCAGAAAATTTCGAATATTATTATGTTATGTAAATTTTAAACAATATAATTAAAATTATGCAAATGTCAATATCAACTGAGTTCCAACTAGTGTAACGAAGTCACATGCTGATCACATATATTACCTTCCCATTCCCTTCTACCTTCCTACAATAATATAAACTCCTATCATTGTATTTCTTACAAATAGAGAAATAAACACGCCAGATTCTATATTATTGGTGTAGAACAGATTAATAATAAAACTTTCCTCACAGAAATACCAGAGTCGATCACGAGATCAGGGCATGACAGAGTATCATGTGCCTATACGATGTACAGATGCTGATCGAGGAAGCCAGTCGACCAAGTCAGCGCCGCCAGGCCGATTGCGCACTGCAACACTGTTGACCGCGCATATAGAAAGGGGGACGCTGCTGCCAGAAATCAGTCTTGATCGAGAGCTCGAGCAGAGCAGACCACCAGTACCAGACCAGTTCCAGCGCCTGAACAAGCCCAAGGTCCCGTACCAGTAGTACCAGTTGAAGACCAGTAAAATAGATCTGTCCAGCATCAGTACCAGCCGTGTCCATCCGGACAGATAGAACCGGATCAGAAGGAATATATACTGAGCCAGTACCGCAGCAATCAGTCAGTTGCCTCCCAGCAGCCAGACTGTCAACAGCTTCCGATTATCTGTGCTGTTTCTACCTAAGACGTGCGTACGATTTTCGTATTGGTCTAGGTCAGAATATTCGCACACTATTTCACCGCCTTTATATCCCCGTGCTGTTTCTGTCTAAGACGTGCGTACGATTTTCGTATTGGTCTAGGTCAGAATATTCGCACACTATTTCACCGCCTTTATATCCCCGTGCTGTTTCTGTCTAAGACGTGCGTACGATTTTCGTATTGGTCTAGGTCAGAATATTCGCACACTATTTCACCGCCTTTATATCCCCGTGCTGTTTCTGTCTAAGACGTACGTACGATTTTCGTATTGGTCTAGGTCAGAATATTCGCACACTATTTCACCGCCTATCCGTCCCCGTGTTGCTTCTACCTAAGACATGCGTACGTTTCCGTATTGGTCTAGGTCAGAAACCCCCCATACATGTGATAACACTAAGGTACCAGACTTCGTCACCTTACACGCCTGTATATCGGACTTTGTTTGAACCATTGGAATATGTGTATTAGTGATAAGTGAACCAACGTTATTGAACAAAGCATATCGAATTACATTACTAGAATAAGCACCAGGTTGTTGAGATAGACAGACATTGTATTGAATTAGTTAAATAATAAGTATAAAAATATAGTGAAACTATATATTAATTTACTATTGAAATAAAAAAAACACAGATTTAGTGAAATAAGTGTTAGCGCTAAATGTTACCAATAAGTGGGATTAAATAAAAGAATTATTGAAAGAATCCGAATGTGTTGTTAAAAGATAAACGTCGAGGAACCTGACCCTGGACTACTCCTACGCTACCCGAACACTACTACACCCGACGTTACATAAATTGGCGCCCGAGCAGGGACCGGCACACCAGAACCGTAGAAATCCGAACCGAAAAGCCGGAAAAATCCGAAACAAAATAACCAGGGTAACAAGTAACACTTGTACAATAAAATGACTAGTGAGAAAACCGCCAGCTGGGTATATACATTAAAGAAGGAGGAATTAATAGAAGAACTAACACAACGAGAGCTAGAAACGTCAGAGACAACCGATGAATTACGGAAACGGCTGAGTGAGAAACTCAAAGAAGAGAAACGAATTCGAGATATGACAAGTAATACCACACCCATAGTGACCACCGCTGCTATGACAACCGCTACGATAACTACGACCAGCCAGTCATCAGTGTATTCAACACCAGTAACGAGCTCACCACCAGCCATCGATCCGACTCTCGCCCAGCGCTTACCACCAGCCACCAGCTAGCAATATGAGAGGAACAGAATACCTATCAGATTCAGAGATAATGGATAAAGTACGTAAATGGAATTTGAAGTTCGACCAGGGCCACGAACCGTTGAACTTTTTGGAAAGAGTAGAAGAACTAGCAGAATGTTACCAAATACCAACCGAACGACTGCTACGAGCATTGCCTGAACTCTTGCAAAAAACAGCGCTCACCTGGTACAGAAACAACCGGCAGAGCTGGTTAAAATGGGACGATTTCGTGGAAGACTTTAAAGCATTTTTCCTCCCACCACGTTTTGAAGTGAAATTGGCAGATGACAATAGAGCCAGAGTTCAGAAGCCAGCAGAGAAGGCCAAAGCATATATTACGGCAATCCAGTCATTAATGCGCTGGCAACTGGATAGCTCACCAGAAGCAAAGTTATACCGAATTTACGAAAATTTACTGCCCGAGTATCAACTATATATACGTCCGCGAGATTTCAAGAGCCTAGCCGAGTTAGTCAAACCAGTTGAAGAGTACGAAATGGTAAAAGAAGAGGAAAAAAGGTCGAAATCCCCTAAGTCTAACTTACGGGAAGAGAACCTCTCTCCCAGAAGGCAAAATACAGGATTCCCAGTGAAGACACAATACTCAAGAGCCGAGTGTTGCTGGAAATGCGGGCAGCGTGGTCATACCAGAATAAATTGCAGAAACACACCTAAATTATTCTGCTCACGATGTGGACGTCATGAAGTATTATCAAGAGATTGCCCATGTAACAAAACCCAGCAATGTCAGGGAAAAGCAAGCGGGGTACAAGAGAGAAAGGGCAGCCATGTACCCCCGACATCAGTGCCCTAGAAAACCACGAACAAGAAAAACGTTACTTTGTCACTCTCAGCATACTAGACAGAAATTTTAAAGCCCTGATTGACACCGGAGCCGGAAAATCGTTCATTGGAGAACGAATAGCACACCTGCTAGCCACATTAAATATACCTAAATGCAAGTGCAAGCTCCGTACACTCTTAGCCGATGGCACCGAAGTAAATATAGATGAATCATATGACTTATACGTTCAGTGGGAAGAATTCAGTATAAATCAAAGGTTTTACTATATGCCTCAGTTGGCTGAAACAATCATAATAGGAATGGACTTCCTACAAAAGGCCCAAGTAAAGTTGTGTCTCTGGGGAGGACAATCCCAGCCGAAAAATTACCCCACGAAAGAGTAATGTATGCAATCCCCCATGAGCTGACAAAGAAACAAGAGCGAAAATTCACCGATTTATTGACTAATGAATTACCTAGATTTGACGAAATAACTAAACCAACACATATAATTTCACACCGAATACGAATGAAAAATGACGAGCCATTTAAACAGAGATACTACCCTAGAAACCCAGCCATGCAGGAGGTACTCAATACAGAAATCGATGAGCTACTAAGAAATGACCAAATAGAACCATCCAGTAGTCCATACAGCTCACCTATTGTGCTAGTGAAGAAGAAACAAGGAGGGTGGAGACTCTGCATCGACTACCGCCAGCTCAACGAACGATCTATTAAAGATGCATACCCGCTTCCCCAAATTAACCACATATTGGATAAGCTAAAGGGAGCACAATATATCTCCACCATCGACCTAAAGCAAGGCTACTGGCAAATACCTTTAGAAAAAGAAAGCCGACCGTAGACATCCTTCACCATCCCAGGAAGGGGTCTGTTTCAATGGAAAATCATGCCTTTTGGCCATCATTCTGCTCCAGCTACATTCCAGAGAGCACTAGACCGAGTCATTGGACCAGAAATGGAACCGTACGCATTCGCATATTTAGATGACATAATCGTAGTGACAGAAACATTCGATGAGCATTTAGCTAAATTGAAAGAAGTCTTTGACAGACTAATTCAAGCCAATCTAAAAATCAACACAGAAAAGTGTGAGTTCCTGAAAACCGAAATCAAGTATTTAGGGCACGTAGTCACCCGATATGGCATCCAAACCGACCCAGATAAAGTCGAAGCCATAAAAGCAATACCAACACCAAAGAATATTAAAGAGCTGAGAAGGTTCCTAGGCGTCGCTTCCTGGAATCGCAGATTTGTCCGATCATTCTCCGAACTCGTCGCACCTCTAAACAAACTATTACGGAAAAATAAGAAATGGTCATGGAATATAGAACAACAGCAATCATTCGAGCCCATTAAACACCAGCTCACCGTCGCCCCAGTTCTCGTTTGTCCAGATTTCGAGAAATCATTCACACTCCAAACCGATGCAAGTCAGGAAGGGCTTGGGGCAGTGCTATCCCAAGAAATAGATGGAAATGAACATGTCATTGCCTATGCCAGTCGAACGTTAAACGAGGCCGAGAAAAAGTATTCGGTGACTGAGAAGGAAAGCCTTGCCGTCATGTGGAGAATCCGTAAAATGAGGCCTTATTTAGAGGGATATACATTCACTGTAATCACCGACCATCAGGAGGCTCTCCGATGGCTTCACTCTATAGAAAATCCATCAGGTAGACTGGCTCGATGGGCCCTAGAGCTACAGCAATACGACTTCAGTATCAAATACCGGAGGGGTAAACAAAACATTGTAGCTGACGCCCTCTCCCGCCAGCCACTAATAACACCTAACAGCGAGGTATTCCTGGTTACAGTAGACACCACTAACCCTGAATGCACCTGGTATACGAAACAAATGGAATCCGTCCAGGAAAACCCTGCCGCCCACCCTGACTATACTCTTAGAGGAGACCAATTATACAGACACTTCCATGATCCTACCACATATTCAGACCACGATACCGGCTCAGAATGGAAACTTTGCGTACCCGCATCATTAAGACCAAGAGTGTTAAGAGAGAATCACGATGACATCACTGCGGGCCACCTTGGGGTATCCAAAACGATTGCTAGAATAGCAAAATATTACTACTGGCCAGGAATGTTTAGAGATATCGCGAAACATGTACGAAGCTGTCACTCATGTCTAAAACACAAGCCTGTTCAACAACGGCCTGCCGGAAAAATGCATATGACAGAAGCAACCGAACCATGGGAAATTGTTAGTTCTGATTTCATTGGTCCATTACCAAGATCAACAAAGGGCCACACAATGATATTAGTGTTCCACGACAAATTCACAAAATGGACTGAATTCATGCCTATCCGAAACGCTACCGCTCCAGCTTTAATCAGAGGATTCAAAGAGCGCATTATCAGCCGACATGGTTGCCCAAAGATCTTGATTACTGACAATGGAAGCCAATACACCAGTCGCGTATTCACACAATTGCTAAACAATCTAAAAATCAAACACCGCCTAACTCCACCGTATACGCCGCAGGCTAATCCTACCGAAAGGGTCAATCGCGTAATAAAAACCATGATTGCGCAGTATATTGACCAAGATCAACGAAAATGGGACAATTTCCTACCTGAATTAATGTTAGCTCTTAATACCAGTCAAAGTGAATCCACCGGTTACACACCAGCATTTCTTAACTATGGGAGAGAACTTAGACTCCCCGCATCTCTGTATAACGAACAAAATGCGACAGAGAACAACAACACGTCACCAGAACGAACTAAGGAAAAACTACGAGACATATTTGAACTAGTTAGAATAAACATGAGCAGAGCTTTTTCAAAACAAAGCCATCACTACAACCTCCGCCGCAGACCTTGGTGCCCAAAAATTGGGGAACAAGTATTAAGAAAAGAGAGGCACCTCTCGTCACGAATCAAAAATTACAATGCAAACTAGCACCAAAATATGATGGGCCGTTCTGCGTAACAAAGATAATATCACCAGTAATTGTGCAGCTGCAGAATAATACAACTAAAGAAACCGAGAGAGCACACGTAAAAGACCTAAAAGAATACCACACTCGACCAAATACCGCTAACTACCAGATAGTAAATAGTCAGTTGCACATGGCAAAATCATCAGTAAGCAAAAGGAGTTCAAGTGACAAACAACTAAAATCAAAGTGCGTGGAAATTTCCGACACAAAGGTTAAAATAAGCACAATGAGTCCAAGAATCAAGTCAAAGTGTGTTAAAGTTCCTGACATAAAAAGCTACAGCGATCCGACATCGAGAATCAAGACTCAACCAATAAATCCCGCTATCGCAGTAGCAAAAAAGGAAACAATGGTGGTTAATAGCCTACCTACTCTGGAGCCTACTCGAGAAGAAACCAGCAGCGCAAAGAAGAGGGCCTACATTACTTGGGAGCAAGAAAAACAATTAATTCCCACAGTTTGCCGCCGTGCTGAGACCTCCACACGAGAACAGCTAGGGATCCAAATAACCCACACCACAACAAAACCAACACCAGAGCAACGTCGTGTGGCAATGGAAAAGGTCAGTACACCGCTCGGAGACTTCCCCACGCCAACCATCATAAAAAATTATCCTCCTGTCGACACAGCCACTTCTACGCTCACAAAAAACGAATTGCACACACCACAACAAAACCAACACCAGAGCAACGTCGTGTGGCAATGGAAAAGGTCAGCACTACGCTCGGAGATTTTTCTACTCCAACCATCAGGAAAGGTTATCCTCCTGTTAACACAGCCACCTCTACGCTCACAAAAAAACGAATTGCGCACACAGTAACAAAGCCAACACCAGAGCAACGTCATGTGGCAATGAAGAAGGTCAGCACACCGCTCGGAGATTTTTCTACGCCGGCCATCACAAAAAATTATCCTCCTGTTAACACAGCCACTCCAACGCTCACAAGAGGACAAATTCCTCGCACCACAACAAGGTTAACACCAGAACAACACCACGAGGTAAAGGAAAAAACCAGCACCACTCTCAGGAACCTGCCGACCCCAGCCACCAAAAAGTGCTACCCTCCAGCCAATATAGACATATTGCAGAAATTCCTTGATGAGAAGAAATCGGAAATCCTCCTTATCCCACGTGGCGGTAGAAAATTCTTACGAACCACAAGGACACCGGCTTCATCCGAATTCTCCACCGAGAAGATGGAAGCTTCCTGATTAAATTCAAGGGAATCAGGCAGACCCGCAAAGCAAACCTCCAACCAAACTAATAACCAAATGAACATTTGATTTTTATGTGCAAGAAGCACAAATATTTTGTTATTAAAATTACGTTTTATTTTATTTTGTGAATAAAATTTTAAGCGCTGTTACGAAATATTGCATATTTCTATTTTTCGAAGAAAGGGGGAGATGTAACGAAGTCACATGCTGATCACATATATTACCTTCCCATTCCCTTCTACCTTCCTACAATAATATAAACTCCTATCATTGTATTTCTTACAAATAGAGAAATAAACATGCCAGATTCTATATTATTGGTGTAGAACAGATTAATAATAAAACTTTCCTCACAGAAATATCAGAGTCGATCACGAGATCAGGGCATGACAGAGTATCATGTGCCTATACGATGTACAGATGCTGATCGAGGAAGCCAGTCGACCAAGTCAGCGCCGCCAGGCCGATTGCGCACTGCAACACTGCTGATCGCGCATATAAAAAGGGGGCCGCTGCTGCCAGAAATCAGTCTTGATCGAGAGCTCGAGCAGAGCAGACCACCAGTACCAGACCAGTTCCAGCGCCTGAACAAGCCCAAGCTTCCGTACCAGTAGTACCAGTTGAAGACCAGTAAAATAGATCTGTCCAGCATCAGTACCAGCCGTGTCCATCCGGACAGATAGAACCGGATCAGAAGGAATATATACTGAGCCAGTACCGCAGCAATCAGTCAGTTGCCTCCCAGCAGCCAGACTGTCAACAGCTTCCGATTATCTGTGCTGTTTCTGCCTAAGACGTGCGTACGATTTTCGTATTGGTCTAGGTCAGAATATTCGCACACTATTTCACCACCTTTATATCCCCGTGCTGTTTCTGTCTAAGACGTGCGTACGATTTTCGTATTGGTCTAGGTCAGAATATTCGCACACTATTTCACCGCCTTTATATCCCCGTGCTGTTTCTGTCTAAGACGTACGTACGATTTTCGTATTGGTCTAGGTCAGAATATTCGCACACTATTTCACCGCCTTTATATCCCCGTGCTGTTTCTGTCTAAGACGTGCGTACGATTTTCGTATTGGTCTAGGTCAGAATATTCGCACACCATTTCACCGCTTTTATATCCCTGTGCTGTTACTGCCTAAGACGTACGTACGATTTTCGTATTGGTCTAGGTCAGAATGTTCGCACACTATTTCACTGCCTATCCGTCCCCGTGTTGCTTCTACCTAAGCCATGCGTACGTTTCCGTATTGGCCTAGGTCAGAAACCCCCCATACATGTGATAACACTAAGGTACCAGACTTCGTCACCTTACACGCCTGTATATCGGACTTTGTTTGAACCATTGGAATATGTGTATTAGTGATAAGTGAACCAATGTTATTGAACAAAGCATATCGAATTACATTACTAGAATAAGCACCAGGTTGTTGAGATAGACAGACATTGTATTGAATTAGTTAAATAATAAGTATAAAAATATAGTGAAACTATATATTAATTTACTATTGAAATAAAAAAAACACAGATTTAGTGAAATAAGTGTTAGCGCTAAATGTTACCAATAAGTGGGATTAAATAAAAGAATTATTGAAAGAATCCGAATGTGTTGTTAAAAGATAAACGTCGAGGAACCTGACCCTGGACTACTCCTACGCTACCCGAACACTACTACACCCGACGTTACACTAGGCAGCTTCTTAAAATAGTTTAACTTACGCATTTTTTCAATGAATTTACGTTAATCATTGAAGATCACATTTCAACTTTTTACAAAAATTATTTCTTGAAAAATTTAAGCCACGCTAACTATAAATTATAATATTGTTTAACTAAACACAACACTTCTAGTCGGTAAAAGATGACGTTTCGAATTGTCATATTGACGTTGATCACTCATCCAGTTCTCTCTTTCTTGTTCACAAGAGATTTTGCATATTGAAAATCTCTTTTTCCCACTTATTATTTAAATACACATCTTTGTGTTAGTTGAGGACTTTTTTCTTCAATGGCATGTCTCCTGCCGGTGGATCAAGCCGTTTTGACATTTTGACAGTGCTAATCTACTGTAGAATATATATACTGTGCCCTGGTGAACACTCAGTACAGACGTGTCGTAACCCCCGGAATATAATACAAGCCATGAAGTCGCCGAAGGCACCGACACATTAAAAGGCCTTAACGTGCCGGGTACAGCATGCAGTAAGTGCTCACTCTCACTGCTTTTGGATACTCGTCATGGAGGAAAAACTAAAATTTCATCTTAAACAAGTCTTATAGCCCAAAACTGTCGCTCCCACAGCAAAATGAAGTTAAAACAAATTGCAGCCAAATAGGTTTTCTTTCTAATAGTTTTAAAAAAATATAGCATGTAGAACAAATTTACGGAAATTATAGCGTTTGAAGGAATACAAGCAACTTTTATATGAAAAACTCCTTTAGTAAGACAAGGCAAGAAGACTGTGTATGTCGCCTCCTGACCGGAACGCTGCTCTCTTTTTTAGACTTTGTTCATGGCTTTTATCTTGCGGGGGTTACAGCCGTGTAGTAGAATCAATATAGAGAGCGGGGCCACAAGATATATGGTTGAAAATATTACGTTTGCTCCCATGGAAAATGTTCTTATTCACTGTCACTACGCCATCTTACTCAGGAAATTTCGCAGCTGTCACAAACGTAAACAAATCTCGGTGGAGGAAGGATTTTTTCGATATTTCGACAGCTAAACATAGAGTTGTCTCTTTCTTGAATATAATGCTGAGCTACTTCATGATACTCTGAAAAATCCACGCTCTTGCACACGAATTTTACAGGTATCAACACTTCCTGTTGTCTCTATATTCTAAGGTCGTAATACTCAGTATGAAAAGTTACACAAGACTGACAGATGAAGAAATCGGTCCAACCGTTGTATCGTGTGTGGACTACCATACAACTGTTGGCCCAACGGTTGTTCAACAGCCGTTGGACAAACCGTTGTATCG
This sequence comes from Dioctria linearis, assembly GCA_963930735.1. NCBI lineage: Eukaryota > Metazoa > Arthropoda > Insecta > Diptera > Asilidae > Dioctria > Dioctria linearis. Next base: position 95,081,777 of record OZ005744.1, on the reverse strand, counting down.
TATGTGGGCCGCTTAACCCCCGGAATATAATACAAGCCATGAAGTTGCCGAAGGCACCGACACATTAAAATGCCTTAACGTGCCGGGTACAGCATGCAGTAAGTGCTCACTCTCACTGCTTTTTATATACTCGTCATGGAAGAAAAACTAAAATTTCATTTAAACAGGTCCTAAAGCCCAAAACTGTCGCTCCCATAGCAAAATGAAGTTAAAACAAATTGCAGCCAAATATATTTTCTTGCTAATAGTTTTAAAAAAATATAGCATGTAGAACAAATTTATGGAAATTATAGCGTTTGAACAAAATACAAGCAACTTTTATATGAAAAAGTCCTTCAGTAAGACAAGGCAAGAAGACTGTGGATGTCGTCTGCTGACCCGCTGCTCTCTTTTTTCGACTTCGTTATGGTTATGGTTCCCGGGGTTACGCTATTATTCAATATGCCGTTTCCTTATTTATTCAATAAAAAAAGTGAATGCCCGTGTAGTATGCGATCCTATACATTTACCGATATACGTCATCTAATGGTGGAATTTGGTTCGTAATGTGGATTCTGTTTTTCTTTACTTCGGGACAAACATCAATTCAGACTGCTGCAGTCTACTTCATGAACGCGCTCCCGTATGGCGTATATCGTGAAATTTGACACCAAATGTCATAATAAAAGAAAATAGCAACAAGTTGTAGGTTGGGAAGCTAAAGCTGCTTTGCTACAAGGAATCTTTGGATTTAAAGGTTTTTTATTTTAATTTCTATGCCAAATAATCCGTGTCCGTAAGTCGATTGATTTTGTATTCAACATCAGTTTATACTAAATGATAATAATTTCTCCTAAGGGTCAAGAGTTCAATGCGTCACAGCAGTCTCGAAGACATAAACCTAGATCAATTTCTTAAAACTTCTAATTATGAGGATACCGTAAAACAGTTGGATATTTACTATGGAATTGGTACGAAAGGATACTAAACTGCAATAACTTACATAATGTTTTGTTACGTCTATTTTTAGTTAAAAAGCAACTTCTACGGTATCAAAGTCCCATAACTGGACTGTATCCAGTTATGTCTACAGACCAAGAAGTTGGGAGCGTTCGTGACAGTATTTATTGTGCAGCTGCAGTTTGGAGTCTATACCAAGCATACCGGCGCATAGACGATGATCGTGGCAAGTCATATGAATTGGGTCAATCTGCTGTAAAATGCATGCGTGGTATTCTTGAGTGCTGGATTAAACAAGCGCACAGGGTTGAATTGTTTAAACAGCGCCAATCTAATCAACATGCATTGCATAGCAAGTTCCATTTGCATACTGGAGATGAAATTTACTCAGACGACAGCTACAATCATCTTCAAATTGATGTCATTTCAGTTTATTTGATATTTCTCGTTCAAATGATCACGTCTGGACTTCAAATCATATACACACAGGTATATACAAGTTTTTTCTTATAAATTTAGAGTTTTCTAGAGTCTAAATTAAGGATGAAGTTGCGTTTGTACAAAATTTGGTATATTACGTTGAGAGGGCTTATAGAACACCAGACTTCGGCATGTGGGAACGAGGATCTAAATACAACAATGGAACTCCTGAAATACATGCGTCTTCTATTGGTTTATAGCATTCTCCCCAGTATTAGAGAATCATTTCAATGTTTTATTTTTTAGGTATGGCAAAATCTGCTTTAGAGGCTATAAACGGCTGTAATTTGTTCGGCGAAAAGGGGGCCTCCTGGAGCGTGGTATATGTTGATATAGATGCACATAATCGGAATAGAAGTATTTTTGAAACTATGCTACCGAGAGAATCGAGCTCTAAGGTAATTTACATTATATAAAATGTAGAAATCAACAACATTTATTAATAACCTTGGCCCGAGACAACGTTATTTACAACGTTGGATACATTGATTAGAATATTACATAGGTTTGAAAGTTACAAAACACATTCAGTAAACTAACAGAAACAAGTAAAAAGCTAGAATTGGTAAATATAAGACCGATTCTTTTGATACTATAGATGAATGCCCGTATGTAATTACGTAAGGTGCATGTTTGGTGCAAGTTTGATTTTTGAAGTGGTTCTTCGCATATATTTTTAGAACGCTTCGTCGGACTGTAAAAATGATTATAACCAATTTCATAAGATTTAAGTTCAATAAAAAGTTTGGGAATGGTCTAGGAATGATCGTTTTCACAGTATGTATACGTAAAAACTCTAAAATTTGTATGTGGTAACACCAAGGAGGGGTTGCGCGTTTACTTCATTTTTGAAATTTTATTTACTATTTTTATGAAAATGCTGTACAAAATTCCAACTCTCTACGTCACGCGTTCTCAAGCAGTGCCCAAATATAGAGGGTGTCCCGTAAGTGGTGTGAGCCCCGAATGCTATGGACAGGTCATACTTGGATGAACAAGAAATCGCGAGAGGGGGGGGGGGGGAATCCTAACGAGCTATTTCCAATGGCCTTTAAACTTGTCCTCTCCTCCCCTCCCTTTTGAAATTTCGGAAATTTTGCTCGTTTTTTTTTATTTAACTATTTTTATCAAAAAATACATCTGCAATACTAAGTTTTCATACTAGATATAAAAAGGCCACAAGTTTGACTTTAAAATGACCTATCACCACAGACAAGAAATACCCAGATATCGACGGTAGTATCTGAGACAACTTACAACTAGATGTGCAAAACCACTCAAAAGAATCGTACCAAAAGCTTTATTTTACAACGAGATGATGGCCCACTGATAGAAAGCGGTTTTCATATTTGTTGCCAGCAAGCGATAAGAACGTATCTGCAATATTGTTGATTATTTACGATTCAAATATTGTGATGAGAAATTTTTATCTGGAAGCTGAGACAACTTGTTGTTGTAAGTTGTCTCAGCTGGAAGACTTGTTTGGATGATTTGCGATTACATATGCTACATTCTGTAAAGGCATATGAAGCTGGAAGCTGTGTAGTAGTTGTAGGTTTGGTTTTCTCTAAGCTCAGTATCAGGATATTATTTGTATGTCTTTTTTTTATTTTTTTAAAAAAATTTAAATAAAAAATGTGCTCTATCTTTAAACGAGGACAAACCCGTGTTGAAGCCTGAGAATCTAATCTGTATATCTCACGTAATACTGACCAATTAGCGCATTTGCCGTTCATATCCCTGAAACGGTAATTAATTAAATTATTTCTAATTGAAAAAGCAATAGATTTTTCTTCTTCACATATTATGTAAGGTTTGTAACTACTAACTTTTTATAGAATGATTGATTACCTGTGCTCTGATCGCAAACTATGGCGCGGACAGTTAACCTTATAGCTTTGCAAGCTTTAATATTTTCTTGCACTAACTTTTCTAGTGTAGAATTCTCCGCAAATTAGGAGTATGTGGTAAGGATTCACAACAATGTAATTTCGACCCCAACAGCTTAAACTCATTCTTCACATCTACTCAATCCTCCGCAAATGGTTGTCCTGAATTAATATTTAACTTAGACAGAGTCGCATATTGGCGATGGATTCTCATTTAGGTGTGTCGATGTGTCTGAGGTATCTAAGGCTATAAATAAAATCAAATCGTCTGCTACAGGTTCTGATAATATCCCACCAAAATTTGTCAAAATTATTCTGCCGTTTATTCTACAAGCCTTGACACATGTCTTTAATGCATGTTTAACTACATCGCAATTTCCAGTGCTCTGGAAATGTGCTGTTATCCTACCGATTCCCGATCAATCTACTTTGTTTTTTTAGCAAGGCTCTCGAAAAATTAATGAATGATCAAATTACCACATATGTTAACCAAAGAAATTTGGTAACCTGCTGGCAGTCCGGTTTTCGACCAAGGCGTAGCTGTGAATCTGCGTTACTCAAAGTAGTATCTGATATTTCTGAGGCACTAGACAAAGATCATATGGCCATATTAGTTCTCCTTGACTTTAGTAAGGCATTTGATTCCATCAATCATGACCTGCCCCTCTTCAAACTGCGCCAACACTTCAATTTCTCAATCACAGCTATCAAATTGATAAAAATTTTCCTATTCTCCAGAACTCAGTCTGTCAAAGTTTGTGACATTCTTTCATCATCCCTAACTCTCAGCTGTGGCGTGCTTAAGGTTCCGTTCTCGGACCACTTCTATTTTCGCTTTACATTAATGAACTACCCACGGAACTTCTTGATGCATCAGTTCATCTGTATGCTGATGATGTTCAGATATATTTAGATAGGCCAATTGGGCTAATTGAGGACTGTTGAGCGGTTAAATGACGACTTGGTTAGAATTGGTGAATGGGCCAAACGTAATCAGCTTATACTCAACCCCAAGAAGACCACTTGTATGCCAGTATATCGAAGAAGCTACGACGTTTCAGACTTATCTCCAATCAAGGTAAACAACACCATCGTACCTTATGTCAATTCTGTTAAGAATCTTGGCGTTGAGTTAAATAGCTCCCTCACTTGCTGTAATCATGTCTCTAATACGATTAGAAAAATTTATTCCTGTCTGAGAATGTTGAGATTTTCTGCCAACATTTTGTCCCGTCAAATGCGCATGGTACTCTCAAAAGCTCTTATATTACCACATTTCAGTTTTGGAAGTTTAATATTTCCGAAACTCGATTCACAATGTCAGCGCAAGCGAACAGTAGCTATTAATGACACTGTTCGATTTGTTCACGGTTTACCCAGAACATCTCATGTGTCACCTTACACTAACTCATACCTAGACGACAGACAGAATTGGTTTGGACCGTCTACAGCCACCAGTAATGCAAACGAATTCTGAAGAAATTAGTCGATTTCAATTTTAAGAAAGAAATCATTTCTTTCCTACATTGAAATCAATTTATAAAGGCCTGAGACAAAAATCCGCGCTGATATACCTAGATCTACGCTCATAAAATTTGTTAGCTAGCCAGCTCAAGCAATCCAACTTCCACGAAGCCGAGACTGTCCAGGCACAACTTATTCGAATCGTCTTCAGCCACCAATAATGCACACAAATTCTGAAGAAATATGGTCGATTTAAATTCTATGAAAGAAATGAATTTTTGCCTATATTGAAAAACATTTTTGGTTCGTATCCATGATATATTTACCCGAGATCAGTGAGTTATTGAGGTTTGCTATGAGCTCTTCCATACATAACTTTCTTAGTACTACCGTCGATATCTGGGTATTTCTTGTCTGTGCTATCACACTTTGTACCCAAAATGTAACCCTTTCTGCATTTTTCGCACTTTTTGTTGAACATATCCAGCAAAAATGGCATAAAAAGCTCGATTCTAAAAGATATTGCCTACTTTCTGGTACTAATTGGACTTCTTCGCAGGATATGCATAAAAAAAAGAAAAAGTGCAAAAAACACAGAAAGGGTTGAATTTTCGGGGCATCCTGTGTATAATTGTTTTTTTTTTAGGTAGAACACAGATAGGAGGGCAGACCCACGCATATCCAGCCTGCTCCAACCAAGAAAGTTTTCTGTTGTCTCAGGCTCTCCTTCCAGGCAGGATAGATACTCTGAATTAACAACAATTCCCATCCTTGTGAGATGAGCGTGAAGAGTGCTGTGGCCGGTGATATGCCAACCGCAGCTCTGCATTGTTTCCTTTCGAGTCCCAAGAGAAATCAGAGAAATTCTTACTAAGCCCATCAGGAAAATATTTTGTGCACCTGCAAGTGTTCAGGTTCACCCATCTCTGCTTATGCATCATGCTCCGCTTTGATGAGAGACCCAATAACCGAGGTGGGTTTCGTTCCAAGGAAGGAAGGGACAGCCAGAGCCAGACCTGGTTAGAAGGTCGGCCGTTTCATTCCCCATAATACTAATATGACCAGTAAGCCACTGAAGGGACACCTTGTTGTGGATACACAGCTTATCCACGGACGACTTACAGTCCCCCAGTGACTTAGATGTTATCCGAAGGCCACTCAGAGCCATCAAGGCTGCATGATTATCCAAAAGAATAATGTCCTTCCCCTTGATCTCCATATCTTCGCACCCAAATATATAGTGATAAACAAAATTTTTGTATGGCATCCCTACGAAGAAGTTACCCGATTTGTCATATTTTCGAACTTAAATTTAATTTTTTTTTAGCCCGTATGCAAAATTTCAGCTCTATAGGTTCTCGAGTTATTGTCAGGACGGACGGACATGCCAAAATCAAAGTAATGCTCTACCAGCATTAATTCTATGAGTGACAAACGGAATGGCAAACTTAGTATATCCAATGATTTCATCTTCTAAGTGTATAAAATGTAAATAAATGTCGTATTTAGATTACAGTTAAAAAATAATACATTTGTGCAAAGATAAGCTTGTTTTGTTGATAAGTATGATGCTAAACATGCAAAATAGTACAGTTAGTTCAAATAAACTACAAAAAGAATATTAATAAGTAATATAATAATAAGTAAATATTATGCAATTCAAAAGTGAGTAAATAGTAAAAAGTATTGTTAAGATATGTCTATGTTTACTATTGGCTGAACCCTTTCATGCCTGTTTAATGAGTGGCGGCTCCAAAACCCCAAAACACCAATTTTCGCATACTAATAGTATGGCATCCAGAGCATATTTTCTCATACTAATGGTATGACAAGGCCACTCATTACTTTTCCTAGAAAGGATGAAACAATGAAGACTTTCCTAATAAAAAAGGTCATGAAAAGACAGCATAGCATGCGAGACATACATATCATAAATCACGACCCAAGCGCCAGTAATATAAATTCCAACGGCCGTGAGAATTACTTGAGAATTGTTGCCATGAAGCAACCAAAATAAAATCTAAATGTGACATGAAGCAACTAAAGTAAAACTCAATTGTTCTACTTCCCAAAATATGAAGTAACAATGCTATTGCTAACAATCGAATATCAAATAGCAAGCATAGCACTTACAGTGAGAGCCCAAAAAACAATTTCATTTTCTCAGTCAAAACCCCAACATATGTTCAGTTAGCCAATTGGGCCACTGAGACATTATGTACATACATGCAATCGTTTACATGAGAACATTTCAAGCATTCTCAGAGGAGAATGTCTTAAAAGTAAAATGCACGCACCCTGAAGAAATTCTGAGGCTTCTCATCAGGGGAAAGCTTTAAGGCATATAGGAACCAATGTGAACTAAGAACGAGAACGCTAATTCTTACAAGAACCAAACCGAAGTGGAAATCCTAAAATGTCTTCCTGCGTCTGCGATTCGCTGGAAACCTAACGTAAGTGGGAGTGGTTTCTAGTAAATAAGAAATACTCAGCTACTGATCATGAAAAGATGGCGTAATCCATTAGTATAAATTTCCGATCAGTTGTACGATCGAGGCAGTCGATTTTAAAAAATTAAAAAACTAAGAATTACTGCTAAGATTCCCCCGACCAACGGTAAGGAATCTTAATAGCTAAATAAAATAAAGAAAGTAGTGTGTATACAGTATACAGTATACCGTATACAGTGTATTGTATTGAATAATAGAATTGTATTGTAAGCGAAATAAACAAAAAATATAGAGTGAAGTGACAGTTTTTCATTTTCGATAATTACCCTACGCGACGAATAACTCAGAAAAGGGCAGGTGATTTTCCTCCATTTTAACGAGAAGCACTCCCTCGTCCTGTTGCCCAACAGACGCGCAACAAAAATTGGTGGCAGCGGTGGTAATATCCACGTGTATCACAGAAGGAGAATTTCTAAATTTCGAGTAATAGCAAGAGAAGATCTCCTTGTGCAGGAAGATTTATCCGCAGAAGAGGCGGAGGAAAACGTCAACGTCGCTATAGAAATTGAAGAGGATCTCACCAGCGATTACGAGAAAGAAGACAGTGAAATCGACTATTCAACGGAAGAGACCAGCGACGCCGAAGACCCCTTTGATAGACAGCTGAACTCCCTGCTGGAGAACGAGGCCTCTGCAGAGGACATATACGAAGCCATACACAGGAGAAACAACCCTGACGACGACGAAGCGACGTGGGATTTTGACACGTACAACCAAGTACGCCCAGTAATGGACAGCAACCACTAGAAACGAAATAAACCAACCAAATCAGGAGGAAATGAATAAGTAAAAAAAAAAAAAAAACAAAAACACAAAAGGTGCAACCAGACAAACGGAAGAGAGAAGAAAAGACACAGATATTGGAGGAAAAGCAGATTGGCAAAAGAGACAACAAAAATCAACAGAACAAAATAACATTCGCGCAAGTGAGGTAAATGTGCAGTGCCAGTGAGTGAAGAGTGAAGAACAGGGCCAATAAACAATTTAATTCACGGAAGGGCGGAAACCATATTCATCGTGGAAAAGCAGCAGTAAGTCTTAATTTTTTAACTTAAATAAAATTATTAAAACCTTTTGAGTAGCACGAGGGTTGGCTTGAAGCGCCCTGTGTACGTAAAACTTCGGGATCTAAATTAAACTTTATAAAAATTTTGCGCACATAAAAAAAATAATGACATTATTGCTCTTCCTTTGAAACATATATATATATATATAGTATGTGTACGTGAGACGCAGGAAATTCAAAAGAATTTTTTTTTTTTTTTTTTTACTTTTTAGAGAACTTGTTGCTATTAGTAGCTCAGGCTGAATGACTATTTGGGCGAGTGACGGCTATTTTAACGAATGAGAAAATTTAGTACTTCAACTTGTGAGTGTCATCTTTTTTTTTCATTCTTATTTTTTGTACGCGTAATATGACAGAGAGAGAGTTCTCTAGGTGACATGAATGTATATTTACACTTTATATTTTCACTTTTATAATAGTAAAGAGGAAATTTTTTTTTATATATACAGGGTGTCCCAGAAATCAACGTCAAGCCGGAATAGGGCAATAGACCAAGTCGTAAGTCAGAAAAATATAAAAAAAAATCTAAGTCATGTATTTTTCAAATTATATACATTTCTTTTGTTTTTGAGAAAATGTACATCCTGTGATGGTTTTTTTCAATTTTATTTTTCTTATGTAATCCCGAATAGTGCTTATGTAACCTGTTGCTTTAAATTTTAAGCCAACTGTTTCAGCTTGAAAGAAAATGTCACATTTTGTCGAACCAAGAATAGAAAATTAATATTTCACCCAACTTTTAGTGAAAAAAAAATGTACTACGCCAGTTTGGCAAGTAACTTCAAAAGTTGACGCATTTAATAAGGATTCTAAAATGGTATAACACTTGCTACAATATTTCTTAGATTACAGAAAAAAAAATGTTGTTCAAGAAACCCAGTTTCGAAAAATTTCTTTTCACCTACTAAAAATTATTCTAGTGTACCCAAAGCTTGCCGTAAGACCGTAACTTTAAGATTCTAGTTTGAGTGAGACGGAGAGTCATTACATGAAGTGTGAGTGAGACAGATAGTGACGCTTTCAAGTTGGAGATCTTAACTTTTTGTTGAATTTAGGACAAATTTTCCTTAAGTGTATGTAAAATTAAGCACCAATTATTTGGATGATAAGATTTATTATTTACAAAACATGTTAAAACTGCCTTCCTTCAGCTGCAATACAAGTTCGACATCTTTTTAAGAAGGATCGGGCTATCAGACGGGCAAATCTTCCATTGTTGACAATTTCAACTGCTTCCGTAATTCTGGAGCTAATGTTTTTGTAAAATTCGGTGAGCTGTACTTTTAGGCACTCCTGTGCTTTCCTGGATTGCACGTACCGAAGTACTTGGGTCTACGTCCTCGTAAGGTACGGAACTCTTCCTTCACCATGTACATATTTGGTTTGGAAGTCGGCCCTCTGTGGAGAGTAGACGATGCAAATTTGTAAAAACTCAATGATTTGACGAGCTAGCGTCACTATCTTGGTCACTCACATTTCATGCAATGACTTTACGTCTCACTCAAACTAGAATCTTAAAGTTACGGTCTTACGGCAAGCTTTGGGTACACTAGAATGATTTTTAGTAGGTGAAAAGAAATTTTTTGAAACTGGGTTTCTTGAAGAAATTTTTTTTTCCGTAACCTACGAAATATTGTAGCAAGTCTTATACCATTTTAGAATCCATATTAAATGCGCCATCTTTTAATGTTACTTTCTAAAATAGTGTAGTACATTTTTTTAACACTACAGTCGGTTAAAGTTGGGTAATGTAATTATTTTGAATGCAATGTTGAGCAAAAATCTAACGTTTTATTTGAAACTGAGGCAGTTATGCTTTAACTTTTAATTGTAATTTACAGAAGGGTTATTCATGGTTACATCACAGAAAAAAAACTGACGAAAAGTTAATATTTGCAGTCACAGGACTTGAAAGATCATCACAGGGTGTCAGTTTTTAAGATTTATTTTTGAATCCTTATAATTTGAAAAATATATGACTAAGATTATTTTCCATATTTTTCTGATAACTGTTACGACTTGTTCTATTGCCCGATTCCAGCTTGACGTTGATTTCTGGAACACCCTGTATATATAAAAAAAAATTCCTTTTTACTATTATAAAAGTGAAAATATAAAGTGTAAATATACATTTATGTCACCTAGAGAACTCTCTCTCTGTCATATTACGCGAACAAAAAATAAGAATGAAAAAAAAAGTTGACACTCACAAGTTGAAGTACTAAATTTTCTCATTCGTTAAAATAGCCGTCACTCGCCCAAATAGTCATTCAGCCTGAGATACTAATAGCAACAAGTTCTCTAAAAAGTAAAAAAAAAAATTTTTTTTCTTTTAATTTCCTGCGTCTCACGTACACATACTATACAGGGTGATTCTGATCAAGATACCTTCCGGTATACCACGCGATTCCTTGAGGTAAGCTGATCAAAAAATTGTTCCACATACCCCCCCCCCCCCCCCAAACCTTCCTTTATTACATAGCCAAGAATAGTAGCTGTCGAAAAGTGTATTACTATGTATTTTTTAATTAAGCATCTTTAAATTATTCTCAAATATTTCCAAAACAAAACATTGATTTTTTTTACACGCAAATTTCATAAATACCGTTATTTATTTCAAAAACTTTTGTGTGTAAAAAAATCAAAATTTTGGAAATATTTGCGAATAATTTAAAGATGCTTAATTAAAAAATACAGAGGAATACATTTTTCGACAGCTACTATTCTTGGCTATGTAATAAGCCAACAATAACCAAAATCTATATCGTGGTTCAAAAGTTACTCATTTATTCCCATCAGGGTTCACGAATATCTTCAACTGGCCACCACTCCTAAAGGAAGGTTTCTAGGGGGGGGGGGGGGGGGGGTGGTATGTGGAACAATTTTTTGATCAGCTTACCTCAAGGAATCGCGTGGTATACCGGAAGGTATCTTGATCAGAATCACCCTGTATATATATATATTTTTCAAAGGAAGAGCAATAATGTCATTATTTTTTTTATATGCGCAAAATTTTTATAAAGTTTAATTTAGATCCCGAAGTTTTACGTACACAGGGCGCTTCAAGCCAACCCTCGTGCTACTCAAAAGGTTTTAATAAAGCAAAAGTTCGTTTTTAATATTGTCTTTTTGTTCAGACAAAATTGTAGTGACACGTGCAAAAAATTATTCAGCCTAGGCTACTCATAGCAACAGGTGTTCTGCAAATCGTTTGGCTCGCGCTGCACGATTTCTAAAAACCACAAAACCCTCAAAAATGGCGTCTGGAACTCAAAACACAGAAGGCACAGGCACAACCACGGATCTTAGAATATCCCTGACTGATGCACGGAGTATGGTCCCCGAGTTCGATGGCAGAACCGAAGATCTACACCGTTTCACTACTTACTGTGACTTGTTATTCACGCAAGCCAAGACTGTCCCAGACCAGAATATTTTTCTCACTACTTGAAAATAAGCTGACAGGTCCCGCGTACGATCTGTTGAGATTCAAAAAATTTTCTTCTTGGGATATACTCAAAGCATAGATGAAAATCCAATTTCGGGAAAAAAGACCGCGAGGAGAGCTAATGCGCCTTAAGCAAGGTACTCGTGAAGATTTGACGTCGTTTGCAAATAGGATAACGAAAGCGTTATCTGATTTGAATTCAGCTACCTTCAACGAAACAACAGAAGCCACATCAAGAAATTATTTACTCAAGGGAAACGAGGAAAATGCATTCGAAGATGGCCTTAGGAATGAACAATTGAAAACAATTGTAAAAGCTCGATCTGAAAACGAACTACAAAAGATAATCGCTTTTGCTAGTGAACATTCACACAGAATCGAGGATGCACATGAAAGCGCGCCTCACATATGTTCACCCAATGTTTGTGAATATTGTGGTAAAAAGGGTCATAACAAAGAGACCTGTTTTAAGGGAAAACAACTCCCAATGTTTTCTACTTTTCCTAATGTTAAAAGGGAAGTAAATAGAATAATGTGTAGCTATTGCCATAAGCCTAATCACAGGCAAAATGAATGTCGGAGCCGGCTCTATAATGAACGGACAAGGCGATCAAACTTCAACAGAGATCGAACACAATTCTCCCCGAGGATTTCCCCCGTCAAGGAAATACTCCCCATAGCCAACCGACAAATTTTAGGCAAGTCAGATGCACGGAATCAATTTCCGAAAAACGAGTTTACGCGGAAGGTATCGGACGACGAACCTTCCCGCCTAATGACTACTCAAGCAATCGTTCACGAGAATCCCCAATAAATGATCAAAGTTTTTTAACAAAATTAAGGGTACCTATAAAGGCTCTTAACCATTCCTTGACAGTGACAATTCGAGTAAACTTCTCAATAAATACCCCAGCTACATTCCTACTCCATACAGGGGCTGAAATCAGCTTGATAAAAGCTGAGTCTACCCACGACGACGCACTTGTATAGGAGGATAAACGCTGCATCATCACTACTTTGGCTGGAGATAATTTTCCTTCTTACAGAATTACTTATGGTGAAATTACATTAGTCACACAAGGAAGCGAGTTCAATTTAAATCACCCATTTCATACAGTCCCGGAAGGCAGAAAACTACCTTGCGATGGTATTCTAGGGAACGATTTCCTGAAATATTACCTGCGCAATAAATTACTCAGACATGTGTCTAGAGGTTTGTTTAAGTAGTAAAATACCTAGGGAAAAGTAAATGAAAGGTATCAGTCTAACTTGAGCAGGCAGTCAATAAAAATAATAAAATCAAGAAGGAGGGAAAAGCAAATAGCGATCTTGAACAAAGTAAACAAAGGGAATTGCGAAAAGGAAATTTAGACTCAAATGTTCAACAGCCTATAAATTTCGCAATGATCATCCAAGTATTTTATTACCTTTTCATAATAATGGTAAACTATCTACCTAGAACATCTAAAATCCCGTCCAATTCGCTAAGTGAGAATTCAGAAATTAATTCGACGGATTCCACTGCATATGCGAGTTGGGAAGGTAAAATCAAGAAAAAGTTAAATGAGCTGTATCCACCACAAGTACACGATGCTAAGACTGGAAAGGAGTTTTTAGAGAAACAAAATCCCCACAGAGAAGGGAAAATTACACAAATTACGTTGAGTAACGATAATAAAGATGATCAAACGAATATAATGAGTACACAATGGGAAGCCGGAAAAATGGACTATTCCAGCAGTAATCCAGAAATAAGCAATAACCCTTCATCGCCGAATGTTATTGACCTTCCTCCTCGCTCAGAAGTAATTGTAATAATACCCGTAGGAAGAAACGGAGAAGCTTTTTGCCCAAAGAAAGAAATACAGCCAGGCGTTTATATAGGGAATACAATGGTAAGCTCTAAAAACACGGTTGCAAGTTTATTAATGATGAATTCCACATCGGAATCAGTAAAAATAGATGTTCAAGATATTAAATTCATTTGGGAGGACCTGAGCGATTACAATGTCCTCCAAATCAATTATGATCAAGATCCTGTAGTAAATCGGTTACATAAATTAGAGAACCATTTATCTCTGGCGCACTGTAACCTAGAAGAACGGCAATCTGTTCTTAAAATCTCCCGCGAATTTAATGATTTGTTCTTTGAAGGAGACCACCTTACATGCACGGATGCTGCTAGTCACGAAATACCCATTCTCAGTAATACATGGCCGATATATGTGAAACCATATCGTTTGCCTGAATCCCAAAAAGAAGAAATTAATTCGTGAAATAAATGACATGATAGAGAAAGAAATTGTTAGCCCAAGTCGAAGCCCGTGGAATTCTCCACTACTGTTAGTTCCAAAGAAACCAGACGAAACCGGCAAGAAGGGACGGCGAATTGTCGTTGATTTTAGAAGGATAAATGAGGTAACTATCGGAGATGCTTATCCACTACCCAATATAACAGAGATATTGGATCAGATAGCAAGGTCTAAGTATTTCTCGACACTGGATCTAGCTAGCGGTTTCCACGAGATCTATGAGCAGTAAGGATAAAGATAAAACAGCATTCAGTACTCCATTTGGTCACCTTAATTTCAACCGGATGCCATTCCGTTTAAAGGGTGCCCCAGCCACGTTTCAAAGGTTAATGAATACTGCTCTTACAGGTCTCCAAGGCATTCACTGTTTTGTCTACCTAGACGATATAGTCATCTATGGCTATAATTTAAAGGACCATAATGCTAAGCTTATACAGGTGTTCAAAAGATTAAGAGAACATAGACTCAAGCTTCAGCCAGACAAATGTCACTTCTTGCAAAAAGAAATAGCTTATCTTGGACATGTCGTAAGTGAACAAGGCGTGTCCCCGGACCCGGAGAAAATCAAAGCCGTTAAGACATATCCAACCCCTAAGAAAGCCAAGGATATAAAGGCTTTCCTGGGTTTTGTCGGCTATTATAGGCGTTTTATCCCCAACTTTTCAAAGCTGGCTAAGCCTCTAACTGCTCTATTGAAAAAGGATACACCATTCAAATTGGATAGTTTTTGCGATGAGTCTTTTAGAATCCTCAAAGGTAAATTAGTAGCTGCACCCATTCTTGCTTACCCAGAATTCGACCAAGAATTCAATGTCACTACGGATGCAAGTGACGTTGCTTTAGGTGCTATCTTATCTCAGGGTAATATTGGTAAAGACCGACCAATTTGTTACGCCAATCGGACTTTAAATCCTGCAAAAACAAGATATTCGACTATCGACAAGGAGTTTATAGCAATCGTATACGCCGTGGCACAATTTCGGCCATATCTTCATTGGAGAAAGTTCGATTTCATAACAGACCATCAACCTTTGATCTGGCTTATGAATTTAAAATATTACTCCTCCCGCCTTATGCGCTGGAGAATAAAGCTAGAGGAATACGATTATAAGATCCATCACAAACCCGGATCGCTAAATGCAAATGCAGATGCTCTGAATCGCATAGTTTCAGACGAAGCCGAGCTGAAAGAAGAGTCAAAAGTTATAAATGTAGTAACCAGAAACCAAGCAAACCCGACTCCGTCGAATACATCTATAATAAAAATGTATCTTTACCTCATACTGATATCGATTTCATGCATGAAAAGATAGAGAACCTAATCACATAAAGAGGTATCTCTTATAAGTATTTTCTACTACCAAATATAAATAACCACATCGAAGATCAGTTATAGGAAATTTTCCTTCATTAGATATACCAAACTCAGGCTTAATAGCACACTTGTACAATAAGCAAACCTTTGTCATGTGCAAAATTACCTTTCCTATGCGAAATAGGAAAGACTACAATGAACTAATCGAGTCGTTCTTAAAGCTACGAAATCATTGTACTGAAAATGAACAGAAGGAAATAAATATGTACATACCAAAGACTGATAGTAGAATACACTTCGAGCTCAAAATCTTGATTTCTTTGATATTTGAAAAAATCTAAGTAACTCTATTTCTTTCACAAATTATCATTGTCACGGATAGTGAAAAACAAAAAGAAATAATAATAGTATGCCATGACACGCCTATAGGTGGTCACCAAGCTGTTACAAGAACTTTAAAAAAGATCCAAACAATGTATACTTGGGCAGGTATAACACGGGATGTTGAAACATACATAAAAATGTGTGATTCTTGCCAAACTAATAAATTGGGAAAAAATCCCAGAATGCCAATGAAGATCACTACAACCAGCTCTAAGCCATTCGAAAGAATCGCTCTAGATATCGTTGGTCCATTACTAGTGAGTCATGAAGGTAACAAATACCTCCTAACCTTTCAGGATGATCTCACAAATATACAGAGGCTATACCATTGCATAATGCAGAAGCCCGAACCGTGGCCGAAGTTTTTGTAACAAACATTGTTTGCATACACGGAATCCCGGAATCCGTACTAACGGATCAAGGTTCCAATTTCTTGAGCGAAATGTTCATTCAGATGTGCAAATTACTGCAGATAAAGAAATTACAGACAACACCTTATCACCCACAAACTAATGGAGCCTTAGAAAGACGCCATCGGACGTTGGCAGAATATTTGCATATTTGCGTCACTAGGTAAACCGTGACCCGTTGACATGGGATACATGGATTCCTTATGCCATTTATGTATATAACACTAGCGTTCACAACAGTACAGATTTCACCCCGTATGAACTTGAATATGGATATCCACCAAGAATGCCTTCTATTGTAAAATCAGATCCCGGATTATGCTATAATTATGATAATTATAGTAATGAATTAAAAGCCCGACTACAGCATTGCCAAAGAAAACTTAATTAAATTCATAAACAAATCAAAGGTTTCGTATGATAAAACTTCAAAGGAAAAATCTTTTTGTCTCATTGACAAGGTCCTATTAAAAAATCATACACGAAAGAATAAATTGTCTCCTTTATGGACGGGACCCTACGAGATAATAAAAATGAACTCGACGGAAAACTCTACAATTAGAATAGGGAATAAGCTTAAAACTGTACATAATAATAATCTTAAACTATTTCTGGAATGAAACCTAATCCAAACTCTTATCTCAGGACCATCACCTGATGACCGCTCTTGTACTTTGTGCATGTGTACCAATAGCCGACTGCTCATTAAAAATCACCCCACTAGAATCAAGCCCTGGAATCTACTTTGAGGAAGTAGGGCGCGTAGGCCTGTATAGCAACGAATGGCAGGTAATAGTGTACTATGACCTAACAGATTTCAATTTCGAGCTCGAGAACCTTACTAATTGTACAGAATTAGCTCAGAAAGATAAATGCAAAAGCTCGTATGCAAGAGAGAGAGTCTTTTTCTTTTTTAATTAATCATGTATACAAAATTACAATAACAAAATGTAAGTCACATCAATCGTGAAAATATTAATATAATTAAATTAAGATAGGATAAATCTAATAAGCGCAACAACAGTTTTTAATAATATCATAACCCCTAGCCTTATGCTTTATACTGTTAAAATATAGCAATTTGTGGCCATACGCCTAAATATATGCAAAAGATAATACAGTCATATTCTACATAAATTAGACTTTTATACCGTAAGAGACAATAAGCCTAAGTCAATGCATAATTGCAAATTCTCAAAACTTATGTTATATATAAACATTATAGACAATGGTCAAGCTAACGTAGTTAAGGATTTAATATATGTACAGAATAACGATTTTTCGGAAAATCCAAGAAAAAACTACATTGTAACTAAGTCTAACAGATTTTGAAGAAAAACACAACTTTTATATTTTATCGGCCAAAAAACTTTTTCGGCGGAAAAATTCGTCCGATAAATCAAAAAAGTTGTGTTTTCTTAAAAATTCTAAGATAAATATACTATTTTATTAGTAAAATTATTAGTTTCCCGTGATTTTATTAATCATTGGAGCAAAAATCTTGTTTTAAAGTGGAATACATTGAGTTTTTCGATTTACATTTTTTCGATTCTTGTGTTTGATGTGAAAGTGTCTTTATAATTGGTGCACCTAGCTCAAGGGTTTGATAGCTGAGATGGAGACAAGCAAAAAATTATAAGGTGAAGGGGGGGGGGGGGATAAGACGCGTCGTTTCGGCGGTAGGGGGTTTAAGATTTTTAGTACTTCTTCCACTTTACAACCTGTAACTATCTTGATATACACCCTATCAAGGTGGGATTCATCTAAGATGATAGAAAGCCGTCTAAGCTTTCCAATGAATGCCCAGTCAGCCTTCTTGTCACCTTCCGTCGGAAGTAGTAGGACGTCAAAGTTAAAAAATTGGAAAAAAAATCCTAATTTTTTCAAATTTTAACGATTTTTCCGCCCAAATGCATGATACAGTTTTATTACAAGATCTAGAAACCCCGGAATGTTACCTTTAACTTGACTAGGCACATTACCTACCTAAATGCAACCGTTTTTCAGATATTCCCGTTTCTATGATTAATAATTTCATTAAATTTGCTACTGACGATGGTAATCGCGCCTACTATTATGCAATTCCACGTAAAATTAGCGAAATTAATGAAATTATGAATCATAGAAACGTGAATATCTCGAAAACGGTTGAATTTAGGCAGGTAAATGTGCTTAGTCAAATTAAAGGTGACATTCCGGGGTTTCTAAATTTTGTAATAAAACTGTATACTTATCATGCATTTTGGCGGAAAAATCGTTAAAATTTGAAAAAATTAGGATTTTTTTTCCAATTTTTTAACTTTGACGTCCTACTACTTCCGACGGAAGGTGACAAGAAGGCTGACTGGGCATTCATTGGTAAGCTTAGACGGTTTTCTATCATCTTAGATGAATATCACCTTGATAGGGTGTATATTAACATAGTTACAGGATGTAAAGTGGAAGAAGTACTAAAAATGTTAAACCCCCTACCGCCGAAACGACGCGTCTTATCCCCCCCCCCCTTCACCTTATAATTTTTTACTTGTCTCCACCTCAGCTATCAAACCGTTGAGCTAGGTGCACCAATTATGAAAACCCTGTATACATAGCACTGTAGAATGTACTTAAATAACACATAATTATCTATCCTTTCATACATAGCACTATACTGTAATTAAGTCAAAATATGTAATAGTTAAAGACAAACAAACGTCAATATGATAAGAAGCGTCTTCTCTGATCAGATAGCAAGCAATAGAAACGCATTTACTCTTTTTTCGAAAATTCCCTGAATTTTCTTTTCCTAGGGGGATGGTGTAATGAGTGGCGGCTCCAAAACCCCAAAACACCCATTTTCGCATACTAATAGTATGGCATCCAGAGCATCTTTTGTCATACTAATGGTATGACAAGGATACTCATTACTTTCCCTAGAAAGGATGAAACAATGAAGTCTTTTCTAAAAAAAAGGTCATGAAAACACAGCATAGCATGCAAGACATACATATCACAAATCACGAGCCAAGCGCCAGTAATATAAATTCCAACGGCCGTGAGAATTACTTAAGAATTGTTGCCATGAAGCAACCAAAATAAAATCTAAATGTGCCATGAAGCAACTAAAGTAAAACTCAATTGTTCTACTTCCCAAAATATGAAGTAACAATGCTATTGCTAACAATCGAGCGTATCAAATAGCAAGCATAGCACTTTCACTGAGAGCCCAAAAAACAATTTCATTTTCTCAGTCAAAAATCCCAAATATGTTCAGTTAGCCAATTGGGGCACTGAGACATTACGTACATACATGCAATCGTTTACATGAGAACATTTCAAGCATTCTCAGAGGAGAATATCTTAAAAGTAAAATGCACGCACACTGAAGAAATTCTCAGGCATTCTCATCAGGGGAAAGCTTTAAGGCATATAGGAACCAATGTGAACTAAGAACG
This sequence comes from Dioctria linearis, assembly GCA_963930735.1. NCBI lineage: Eukaryota > Metazoa > Arthropoda > Insecta > Diptera > Asilidae > Dioctria > Dioctria linearis. The sequence continues at coordinate 95,062,126 of OZ005744.1, read as the reverse complement.
AGTATCGAAGGGATACTCGCTAATTCTTACAAGAACCAAACCGAAGGGGGAATCCTAAAATGAATTGCTGCGTCTGCGATTCGCTGGAAACCTAACGTAAAGGGGCGTGGTTTCTAGTAAATAAGAAATATTCAGCTACTGATCATGAAAAGATGGCGTAACCCATTAGTATAAATTTCCGATCAGTTGTACGATCTAGGCAGTCGATTTTAAAAAATTTAAAAACTAAGAACTACTGCTAAGATTTTCTTATCCTCTTAACTAGCCTGTCAAAGCCCATTAGCAGATATTGGTATTCTACGTAAAGATGTTATGGAAGTATTTAGATGATTGACTTTGGACGTGACATCTAGACTGTCAGTATGAGCTGACAGATCACTCGGTGGACAGCGTTGACTGCAGGGCGGCACGCTAGCTCGCCTCGGCTATTGGCGGAGAGTGTGGGGAGGTTCCACGAAAACCTGCCGCTGTGCATTGCCCCATACCCACCCGATGACACTGAGGGCAGCTGTCATTTTGTTCAGCGTCCCTTGTTGACCTGAAAATAGAGTAGAGGAGCGGACCTATTTATTATGTTGTTATTTAATTTGTTGACATAATGACATTCTTAGTATTACTACTTCTACCTCTTTTCTTTAACAAACCCGTATTACAAGCTGTTAGACTCATGAGAATAAATAACGTTATTATGTGGAGAAAAAATTTCGAGCGAACTCATAAACACAAAAGTTACTAAAATATCAATCGAGTACTTATCATCAATTTACACCATTTATATAAGAACGATTTTCTCCTGCAGAATTAGTACAGCTATGAGATTAATTAGACCTAAACATGAATGGAACTATGAAAAAGATATCTATAGATAGGAACAGTAAAGGATAAGAAACTCCTGTATATGACTATGACTATACTAAGGCAATGGCATTAGGCAAAACTAGCAGAAGCTACGAATTTCTTTATGTGAAAGGATGAATATACCTATATAAACACAATGTCCTTAGACTAAAATAGCAAATAACACTACGAAATTCATTATATGAAAGAATGAATATAACTATATAAAGGCAATGTCTTTAGACTAAAATAGCAAATAATAACGCTACGAAATTCATTATATGAAAGGATGTTTATAACTACATAAACCAATAGACCAAAATAGTAAATGAAAACGCTACGAAATTAATTATTTTTAAGGATAAATCAATATCTGAGAACGATATTATCAGACAAGAAAGCGCGGAAGCACGAAATTGAATATTTACGGAAGAATAAAACTGCGTAAACCAACATCTTTAGTCAAAGCAGTGAAAAAACTAAATTTTGTGTGTATGTATAAATATAAATATATAAAAAAAAAACAATATACTCATATAGAAACGTAAAAAGTAACACTTACGTTGGCATGGTCGCATGGCTCGCAGATCCCAATTAAAGTTGGATTAACCAGAAATCCCTTGTCAACAATTGGGGCCAATATGTATATACGTAAGCTGCTTTCAGGTAAATCTTCCAAATAGCTCTTGTATGAGATCATGCCGGATGGATTATCGCGTGCCTAAAAATTGCTTCCGCTTCTATAAAATAAAATCGTCATAACTCAGGGCGAGCAACTTTATCAGTACTTTTTCGTATGGTCGTTTCTTTTATCAAACCTCTGCGACTAGCCGTTCACACGAATATTTTCTCAACTTTTCCACAATTATCACGCCAAAAGAGAAAACGTGTTACACCTGCCTAGATTCTTCGCCTTCTTCCGCTTATCATGTTTTCTTCCCAATTGCTGAATATCTCAAATCACGAGAACGATGCCAAAAGAAAATCCAAGATTTTACCCACTGTCCGATTACTCCGTATTTTCACGATCAAAACACAAGACAGATGTCTACCCTCCTCTTCTTCTTTTCCAACCCGTTTTCCTGTCGGGCACTTGTCCCAGTCAGACTTGAAATGTCTGCTCGAGTCTCGTCAACAGCACATTCGCCGTGTGGCAAAGGTAGGCTTCACATTACTAAACGAATATTTCTTGGATAATACATCATCTCGTTTGCTTTTTAGTGAGTACATATTCGGTTTTATAGCAGAGATTCGGATCGCTGTGGCTTATTATCGATTGATTTTAGGTACATCATTCTCCCCATAATATGCCCTATACAAAGGTGTATTAAGCAGTTTCGGCGCATTCATTTAATATAAAAGGAATCAATTCTTATTGAAGCTGTAGAATAAATATATAGGATCCAATATTTTCTTTTGCGATATACATATTAAGTAAATACTGTTCTCCTCGTCTCCTACAGCCAGATCTATTTTCTTTTATCAATATTGATCCAATTTAAAATAAAAATTGTAACGCTAAGTTACGTAAGAAGAGAAAAAAAACATGCGCCACACAGTTTTCCGCGGTTATGTTTAACGTCCAAACAATTTTCCGTCACAAACAAATATTAAAAATCAACTCCGTTTCACGCTCGACAGTGATCTGACTCTCTGGCAGCTGAGGTGATAGTAATTTGACATTATACAGTTTACAAGATGGCGGAAAAGAAATACTTGAGAGAATTTGATAAATTTATTCTGGGAAAATGACATTTTCTGGGATCATTTGCATTACATCATTTACCAATACCTTCCTCTTCATTTTTTCTTGGGTTTTTATAATTCTGCTACTTCTTTTATTGCTATAATTTTTCAATATACGCAAGACAGCTGGTTAAGCAGTCGTTGGAGGCCATTAGGCTTTTCTTATAGTGAGTTCTTAGCGGTGACCGTACGCCCTGTAATTTTTAAGATACAGGGTGCTTGTGAAAAATTAGGATATTTGCTTAATCACCCTGTAACATCGAAACGGTTGAGGTGCCCCCTGCCATATAATTTTGTGTTCGCGTAGGTGAGTATTACCACCTCCTGCCCGATGGACCTCCGTGACAGAAACACCCTGCATAACTATGGCAATACAAATATGAATGCCTTACGTGTTCATTGTCTAGCTTTGACTGAATTCCTGGCAAAATACCGAATTTAAAAAAGACTAGAATACATCGCTTTGGAAAAACTTCTGCAAAATCGAAATGTCTTTAAATGTTCTTTTCAAATGAAAATAACAAGCACTAATACAATTAATGTTTTGCAACCACAAACCATTCAAACATTCTATTTCTTTACATAGTTTAATTGAAAAAGTCGTGTCAAATTATTCATCTGTTTCGCTTGAGAAATGTTGGGCTTCGGTCTATGTGTATCTTTTATCTATATTTATCTGGAACCAAAAGATTGTTGAAGTAATTCCACAATTATGCGTAAGTAATTTTTATACCCTAGATGAAATCTATAGGGTATACTAAGTTAGTCATTCTGTAGAGCAAAAGGGATTGGATAAAAGTTATTAATTTTTGCATGTCCGTTCGTCTGTCTGTCCGTCCGTCCGCACGATTACTCGAGGACGCGTTCATTCAGAGGGCTGAAATTTTGCACACGGGCTTTTTAAAAAGAAGTAAATTTCAGTTCCAAAATGGGCTGAATCGGACAACTAATTCTTAGGGTTGTCATACAAAAATTTCGTTTTTCGGTATATATTTGGGCACTGACTGAGAACGCGTCGACATAGAGAGCAGAAATTTGGTACATGTTGTTCTTATAGTAATAGTAAATAAAATTTAGAAAATGGACTCAATCGGGCAACCCGTTCTTGGTGTTGCCATATAAAAATTTAGGACTTTTACGTATGCTGTGAAAACGATCAGTCCTAGACGGTTTTAATGTACTGAAAAGTTTTTCAGAATGTGAAATCCTATAAAATTGGTGATAACCATTTTTACTGTGCGACGAATCGTTTTAGAAATTTATGCGAAAAACCACTTCAAAAATCATACTTGCACAGAGAGGTGACCATACAAAATTACATACGAGCATTCATATACGGTATCATAAAAATTGGTCTTACACCAATTCTAGCTTTCTTACTTGTTGAAATTATATTCACCCTTTTTATGAAAACGTTGTGTACAAAATTTCAGCTCTCTTCGCTAACGCGTTCTCAGGTAGTGCCTAAATATATACTGAAATACGAAACTTTTGTATGGGTTTTCTGTTATGGCCCAATATACGCGAGATTCTTGCAACAGCCCAGGACGGATTCTGGCAGAATAATCAGCTATTGCTAACTAGTTACCCCGCATGGAATTATTCTGCAGCCGTCGGCTATTTTGCTGATTAGCCCAACAGCTGGCTGCAGTGGGGGCTCAGTGTAGCAATCGACGATTATGATAATAATTAACCTCGCACGGTAATTGTTTTGTAATGCTATTGCTTACTATGAAGTGTGTCAGGTACTGCAACCGGTGGAACAAACGACAAGCAAAGTTTACTTCCGAATATGGGGCATAAAAGACCAATGACTGGTCTGGTGAGTGCCCGTTAGTCCGGTGACACACGATGATACACACGCGATACTACACCGTACTAAAAATTGGTTTTCTTAGCACTATTTTCGAACATTTTCGTGTATACCTCATTTAGAGCAGAGGGTTAGACTCGGATGATACACGAGTGTTTTTTACATATGTATGTGTGTACTCGGTTTGTGTGCGTATAGATAGAACATGGAAATGATGAATTTTCTTTGCTGCCTCAAGAACGTGTATCAACCAAGTTCAAGTTCTTTATTTGCGCTAAATAAATTTTAGCACTTAACCTAACAATATTTTTCTTATCTAAACCTATTCCTTGATTATAATTCCTACGGGCTTTTCTTTGGCCCTGAGTTCAATTAATCTAGCTGAGTTTTCTTATTTTCTAAATACATGAATTATTAACTAACATATGACTTACTTCTAAACTACGGCTAGCGCTACCTAGTTATAATTAACTAAATATAATTCGAAAATCTAATACTTAACTAACTTTAGTACTACATAACTTATATATAAATCTCCAGGTTGCATCTGCCTTCCCATTCTGGTGGTGTTTGTAAGCTCCCTGTTGCGGGTATTGTCTGTAGAAAGTTGCATATATCCTGTCCTGCAGGTTGCAATCCTCCTCCTCTGACTGTGACGGTTTCCTTTCTCCCTGAAAAAGGTAAAAATTCCTTCGCAGTAGTATTTTTCATGATAAGTTGAAATACAAAAAGGCGATAAATATTTATTAGTGGGTAAGTGGGGAAAGTTGGTTAGTTCATGGACAATTGGATTTGGGTGATTGGGGATTTTGGCTGCCTGCTTCTTCATTACCTCAACGAGATAGTCCTGTATCGGAGATATACCATCTTTCTCGTATAGGACTTGATTGCGATAATGCTTTCCACAGGGCCTTCAGTAGAGTCCAGTGCAGATTCGGAGCGTTTTCCTTTCGAATCTCGCAAGGATCTCCATATAGGTTGACGAAATGGTGTGCCATATGGGAAACAAGTACGTTACGGTGGGCCTAATGAGCTGCTTGTACATCAGCAGTTTCGTGCTCAGAGTGAGTCCATTCCTATATCTCATTATAGAACTGATCATGCTGACTGCAAAGTTTGCTTTCCTAGCAACTGCTTTTGCGTGAGGAGGGTTGAACTTAAAAACGTTCATTGAAATTTATACCTAGGTATTTGACGCTCTTAGTGGGTTTTATCACTTCATTATTGATAGTGATTTCAATGTTTCTTGCGTTTTGACATACGCCTCTGCTTGAACGTGCAGTTCTGATGCAGAGTAAACGCGATTTAGGGGACGTTGATCTTTATGCCCCCATTTACGATAGTATTCGTAAAGCTTGGTAATATGATCACCCACTTTCATTGTCGCCAATTTGGGGGATTTGGAGTGCGCCGTATGTTAATGAGTCATCCGCGTAGAGAAGGGTTGTGACTCTTCCACTGTTCTGCGGTTGGTCAAACGTGAAACAGGTTGAAGAGGAAAAGCCCAAGTACTGAGCCTTGAGGGGACTCCCGCTGTTATATTCTTATACGCAGATGTACAATTAATTATTTCCACAAAGAATCGTTTCTGAGATATGAAGCTATTTATCATCCAAATGAGGTAGGATTGAAAACTGAAAATCCAATCAGTTCTCAACATCAAGAAAAACAGGCAACAGTATGGGTCTTTTTTATTGATGGCTTGGGTCACATTAGTGTGTGTGAAATTTTAAAAGCGGGTGCAGAGTGGAGTGCATAGCCTTTCATCCAAATTGCTGATGCTGGTCCATCGCCGTCTCCACGCAAGTGTCATCAATGTGTTGTTTCACTAATCTCTCCAGAAGTTTTGCTCAAGTTGGAGATTAGTGAAATCGGTCTGAATTCCGAGATGCTTTTAGAAGATGCCTTCTTCGAAATTGGTATAATTTTTTGAGACTTTCCAGCCGTTGGGGGAAGTAAGCAATTGTTTATACAATTGTTGAAGATTGTTGTTAGCATTTCGATTGTCAACGGTGGTAACTTCCGGATTATGAAGTTCGGTACACCATCTGGGCCACTCGACTTTTTATTGTTGAGTGATCGAATATGGGCGGCTAGATGAAGCTGGCTAGTAAATATTTTGCCGGTCATTTGGATTTCCAGCTGGGTTGTCAAGGGCAAAATTCTTCCATTGGTGAGGTGTTTCTGTGCCTCAAAATTCTCCACTTCAGTTAAGACTTGCCTATGAAAGTTAGGGAGATGAGTTTCGAAGAGAGCTTTTGAAGGTTGATTCAAAGTAGTTGGTGAAGGCCCTGCTTTTCTCCTCTCCGGCTTAATAGCTTTCAACCTCTCGCGAAATTGTTCATCGACAAAAGTTACGGGTTTTGCTCGTCAACGATTGTCGACAGACACCTAATTTTGAGGGAAAGTAAGAAATGTATATTCCGGGTTTCTGTATTCGGATTTCGCCTTTAAATTCTGTTCAGAGTTTTTCTTGAGCTTTTTGTCTGTATTTGTACAGCTCTTGAATTCTGGGCGGAAGGTTTTTATACCTGTAGTTATTTGGCTGGTGCGTAGTGGAGCAGAAACGCTATATTGTCCCTGAAGAGAAGTCGTCAGCAACTCAACAAAGAAGTCTATTTCTGTATTACACAGATTTTCTATCCTGATCTGGCAAGAAATTAGGGCAGTAGGTGATTCAGTCCTGTCCCTGGAAACTGTAGCCAGTCAACGTTAATCAGGGGACGAAATTGCTGGAGCAATAAGTGAGCTCGCAGAAAATTCCTTCTGCAGAGCTATTTTTTAGTTCAACTGCCAAATGGTCCGAATCAGAGTTTATGGGCTTGGCAGGTAAAAATTCTTAATTTGGGGGGAGAATGTTAACGAGGTTGTCAGATATGAGGGAAGAAGTCTAAAAAAGGACTTACCTCTGGGAAAGGTTGGAATATTCTGGCAGACAGTGGACAAAGTTGTGGTTGTGGAGATTGTCCTCCAACCATTTAGCCATGGTTATTCCAAGTAAGTTGGTTGACGGAACGTTTCCACAGGCTATGTTTTGGCGTAAAAATCGCCTCCAACAAGCATATATGTGAATTGTTGGGAATAGGCGTTTAAACACATTTCGGATCGCTACGTAACTCGTTTGGCTAGGGTATGGCACGGAATATACAGTGAGTCCAGAAGAAGGATTTCGCCTGAAATCAAGATTTATTTTCCAAAGATTTAATATCGAAGTTAGAGAAGTTGATCTCGGTAGGCTCGAAGTGGAGATTTTTTTTAATGAGAATAGCGATGCCCCCGCTTACCCTCACCTGCGTTATTTCTGAGCAGAGAATATTTTTCCAAAAGACACTGTGTTTGTCTCTGAAAGAAACATGAAATGAGGACGATGTTTCTCCAGAAAGGGGTTTAGGGAGACTCGTTTTGCCGTGAGAAACAAGGGAGTTGACATTGAGGGCAATCGCCTTCAATTCGGCTTAATTTTCTGTCTCCGCATATCGAAAACGCGAATTGCAGATAAGCGCTTTTGTCTCTCTGGAATGGAGGTCAGCTTCCTGTAGCTAGGTAGAAAGGCATTGATTTTGGCCATAAGGCTTCCTGGGCCTTGCTCCCCTTGTGCGTACCTGAAATATTATTTGAAAGAATTTGGGCAAAGGACTTACCGTGCTGTACATAGTTCCGTGCTGATTCCCGGGATGGGACTTTTTCTCTCTGATTTCTTAATCTGCACTGCTGCTTTCTTCCTGTCGATAAGTTCCTTATACTTGGGGCAGCCTCTATAATTTGCCGATGTCCCTTCCTGCTTACAGTTTTGTGGCAATAAGGTTTTCCCTTATTTTGCATCCCTTGTGCAGGCTCCTGGGGCCGGATTCTGTACCACGGAGAAATTTTGGGAGATGAGAATTTTCGTTTTTCTTAGAATTCCTAATTCCCCTAAATTCCTCCATTCCCCAATTCACTAATATGGTTGGAGAATTAGGGAAAACGTAAGAAAATGTGAAAAAAATGCGAAATCGCCTGGGACGATTAAGGGTAATCACTTTTTTGTTCTAGAGGGTTGGATTTTTTTTTTTTCATATTTGAGGTACATCTCTCTACTACCTTCTTACTGTCCAAATAAAATTGAAATTTCTTTTTTTGTAGGGGTAGTTTTTTTGAGGGATGTAGGAGGGTAGGTTTCTCTCGAGTTTTTCCGGCATAACGAGAGAATGGAGAGAAGAAGGAGAATGTTATGTAGTATCAAAAAAAAAATGGGTGCTCAGGGGCGAACAAGATAGGCGGAGGAAATGGGGCGGGGAGAGTGCGGGGTAGAAAATGGGAGCAGTTTAAACGCAAATTTAAAAAAAAAATTAAGGACAATATCAGGAACTGCAATAATTCGCAGGAGTAAGCTCAGCATCTCTAAGCCCAATAAAAAAAAAAATCAAGATCACTTTGGTAATTAGGTATTATAGGCAATATTTTTATTTCGATTAACGGTAATTTGCAGATTTGAGCGGCCCTCGGCTGTAAATTTTTGTTGTCGCAATATTCACGGGCGCCTAAACTCTGTGTGGGAGGGCTGTAGAGTATTGGGGTTCTTTCTGATGGATTAAGGGTTTTAGATTACAAAAAATATAGGAGAACAATTTTGTGGACAGGGTGTATTGGGGGTTGGGGGTCGTTACCACCCCTCATAGGGGGTTTGTCCAAACTAACGTCCATGTTTGGTACCAAATTAAAGAGGGGAGTAGAGGGTAATCGAGGTGGTGTAGTTTGTATTTGATCATTTTAACTTGATAGCTGACTTTTGACCACCGAAAAAACGATTTTTTTTTTGCACTAGGGTCATATACACCCCAGTTTTCCATATTTTGCATATATTTCTTGCGTTTCTTAGTTTCACATTCATTAGTACTCCGTTGTGAACATTTGTGTCATGGGAGGTAAATTTTCCAGGGACTTACCAGTTCTTCGCAATGATGAGATGAAAAATATGTAATTTTTTTTTTACCAAAAAACGGCCAATTTTTTACCTTAAAAAGGACTGCTACACTTCCTTTTTACAGTTACTTCCAAAAACCGTTTATCGGATTCAAAAAATTAAATTACATATTTAATTAGGGGGACAAAAATGTCGACTTTTCCCTTTTGGTCGGAATTTTCCTACCAGCTGAGAAACGCGGCCCGTCCTTTGTTTCCAAGTAGTTGATAGCTTTTCGTCAGATGATGCGCCGCTCCCAGTTGATATTGAAATAGCTAATTCATTTTTCCTCGTTTGCTTCCATCGTCAGGAAATTCTGCATCCATAAGTTCAACTGCCTGATTTCCCTCGTTAATCTTACTCGGTTTCAGTGTCCCTGAACATCTTCAGTTCCTTGAGGATTGTTTTCTCGATTGTCCCCTGTTCGTTCGTCTTCGGAAAAGTTCCTTCGCATTACACGTCTGTTTTAAATCGACGGACGAAGGCCCTTGATTTTTTGTTCCATGTCGAAACTAATCTTATCATTTGAGCTTAAATCATCTTGTATAACTGACATTTCCGCCTATCTTCACACTTTTCTTCTTTGTCCTTACAAAAGTTTTTCGATTTTTTTTTTCACTAAAAACCCCTACTTTGTTCTTTTTCTTCTTATTTTTTTCACACTATCACTGATTTGTTTTTTCTTTTTTTTGAGTGCTTGCTCATTAGCAAAGTATAAATAAAGATAAGTAGAGACAGAGGCGAACAAAGTAGGAAATTTTTTCGTGTTTTTTTAGATTGAAAACAAGTAATTTCATATATTTTTCGTCTTTTGCATGAATGGGGGGAAAAAGAACTTGTCCTATGCACTATTGTAGTGCAAACTGAGACAACGAGCTAAAAAAACAAAAACCGAGAGAACGTAGGATTACCCGAACGACAAAAATCTTATTAAATCCCTCAAAATCTTTTCAACCTATTCATAATAATGTACATCAGGTCACCACTATCTCCCCATTTTTAAGAAAAAGATAAAATTTCGCTTTGGCCCAGATGCTGAAAGGAGATGTAAAATTTCCTCTCAAATGAAATTCTCATTTTTCCCGAAAATATCAGAGAATCCAACAAGGAATTTTCTCCCCACTTAATCTCTTCACAGCAAAACGAATTTAAACAGAAGCACGTGCTGCTCAAATTGTATAGAAAATTACACTAACAAACATTTTGCTATGCTATAAAAAAAACATTGGATATTTCTCATAAGATTTCACGGAAAAACCGGTTTTCACAAAAAGCGCGGGAAAACATTTTTTGAGAGTAAAAAACGTTAAAAACTTAGCCGCTTCTCATTTATTTACGGAAATGAAACATTTGCCATTCCGTTTTCGTTGCATCGCTTTCCACATTTTTTGTCTTTATTCGTAAAATGTTCAAAGAGGGTTTTGATTTTTTTTTTTATTTTTTTTATATTTTTTCTTTCCTTTTCTCGCCGTGTATATTTTGAATGGATAACAATTAGAACATTCTTCTGTCTCCTTTCTTTTAGTTATTTATTCTTTGCTCATTAGTTTAAACACTCACTAAATTTTTTGTGTATGCCACTTATGTAAATCAATATTTTACTCATAATTTTCAAGGCATAAGTACGAAAACACAAACACTTATAAATGTTGACCACACAAAAACCCGTCGGAAAAATTCCATTTTTGCCGATATACCTCCGGTCCCTCGTTAAAAACTTATGATCACTATCTGCACTACCTGTATGTTTTTGTTTATTATATAAAATCACTGCTATCACCGCTATTCACTCTGAATGTTATCGAATCAACCGTGTATAAAACTACTTGTACCATGGTATGATACCTTAGATCATATAACGAAAAAGTATAGGCAGGCTAAGAGAAAGAAAAAACTGAAGCATTTTTCTTCAAGTAGTAGAATCGCATTGATGTGTTTTGTTTAGTCATGAAAGTCGTAAACTATGATATTTTCTGAGCGGGCACATAATTTAGTGGTTGAAAACTTTATCAAGTATTGAACAAGTTTTTTTAATTTCCTGTACCGCGATTTCGTATCATTTTTCAGTTTGTAATTTTTGTAATTCTTTTATAAACTTTATTACATTTTTAAGAGTTTTTCTTAGTGCCCCCATTTATTTTTCCGATAATATTTTCTTGGCGTTGCCTTTGTTATGGCTGACATAATACAGACACCCAATGACAATTAAATTGTAAGCAAACAAACCGGCATTGGAAAATGTTAAATTTTTTTATCACGGCTGTTTATTTTTTATAACTAATTGCACTTATATTTTTTTTTAAAAACACCATAATTTTATTATTGAAAGAAATAAAACTCGCCTGAAAAACCGACTGCCCCACGGCAATAACTCCGGTTGTTTTCTGCAGCTCAGCACAGCGCACTTCAACACCATAACTATAGACTCCGGAGTCTCGATTATATCAAATCACTTGCACAAAGAAAATAATTTTCTACATGTTTTTCACTATTACAAAAATTATAAATCACTTTTGAATAATGTTTACACTCGCAAAAATCATTAAAACAACACCCAACCTAAGAAATGACAAATGAGAAATGTCAGAAATATCGAACTGACAAAAAACTAAACACCCAGCCCTCTTGTCATTTCCCCTCCCGTGTCCACAAAAAAAAATTGCTTATTACACTTACACGAATTTTATAAAAGGTAGCTCATCCTTTCGTTATATGATCTAAGGATGATACACACTCGTTACAAAAACCGGTTTTTAGGTCGTGTCTAGTCTCGAGTGTGTATCATCGTGTGTCCACGGGACTTAATGTGAAAAGCCCAATGAACACGGCAGGGCCGTCGCGTCGCTTTGACAGTTCTCCGCGGCAGGGACGCGTGTATATTCCATTGAACTGTCAAAGCGGACGCGACGCCCTGCCGTGTTCATTGGGTTTTTGGCCTTTAGTTATTCAGTCATTTGCATGGTAAAAATAGCATTCACTGTTTTAATTACCAGCCCATCGCGCTCTCATATCGGTTCGAGTTAGAATGTTTGATAACAATTCATTTCGCTTTAATAAAGAATGTTTTAAAGTAATTCGTGAGTTTTTTCTCTTGAAGAAGTTTGATTCTGATAATTCGATGGTTATTATTGTTCGATTGCTTAGGGGGCACGACATTCCTACGAAGGAGTTGCCCGATTGGGGTCTATTTCCGAACATAAAATTACTGTTTGTTTTTAAAGCCAGTGTGCAAAGTTTTCAGCTCTCGAGTTTATCATGTGGATTAGTTGTTAGGTATAATTAAAGCCAAAACACTTCTCTATAAACAGTTAGCCCTTCACAGAAATAAATATTGTTATTACTATAAACTTTGTTAAAACATTATATGAAATTGAATACCAATATGTAATTTTATTTCCAGCCATAGCCAAGCGGAACTCCTTCCTTTACTACAACCACTTGCAATTAGAAAACAATTGAGTAGATCTGGAGAGAACTCAACCAAATATCGCTGTATATGTTACAGTCGAAACACGAAATCCTTCAAAACCAGATTTTACTAGGAAATACTAGTTCTAACAAAGCTCTCTCGGTAATTCTAGTTTTAACTAAAATAAGCCAGTTAAATCTAGAATTAACGGAATGCAATTGATACTACTAGTAATAACTAAAGGTTATTTAGTTAATTCTGGTTCTAGCTGAATTCTTACACAGTGTTTAGTTAAATCTAGAACTGACTGGCTGCTCTAGGTAAATTCGCGTTACGATTGAAATCCCTAATGGTTAAGCTTTGATTTTTAGTAAAACTCTTTTGTTATAATTATGTAAACATACTTTTGTATATACCTTTTTGCACATTATGATATTTCGAATTGCAAAGACTGCATATTTTTATACAAAAACATCGCTTTGAAATCCACCTTTTTATGCTAGGTTAGCGGACGAACCCTTGACCTAATAACAAGATAAGACACAGGGGAGATTTCCGACTGTTTTACATTTAAAATGTACACGGCGAGAAAAGCAAAGAAAAAAGAAGGAAAAATAAAAAAACTCTCTTTAAAACTTTTATGAATAAAGATAAAGAATGTGAAAGCGCAGATTACATACAACGAAACAGAATAGCAAATGATTCATTTTCGTAAATAAATGAGAAGGGGCGGAGTTTTCAGATTTTACTCACATAAAGTATTCCGAACATGCCCGCACTTTTGTGAAAACAGATTTTTCTGAAATATTGAGAGAGTTGGCTCCAAGGTTATTGCTGTAATCCTATGTTGTGGTTGCAAAGTTGTGGCTGTAATCCTATGATATTTGAACGCACTTGATTCTGTTTACATTCGTTTTGCTTCGACGAGATTAAGTGGGTGTAACTCATGCCGGATACTCTGATATTTTCGTGAAAATGAGAATTTTATTTGACAGAAATTTTACATCTCCGTTCAGCACCTTGGTCAAAGCGAAATTTACTTCAAAAAGTGAGGTATTCTCATCCGATGTATATTATTATGAATAGTTGAAAGGATTATGAAGGTATTCAGTAAGATTTTATCATTTGGGTAATCCTACATTCTCTCAATTTTTTGTTTTCAACGCGTTGTCTCAGTCGCACTACAATAGCGCATAGCTAAATTCTTTTCCCCATTCATGCAAAAGATGAAATTATATTGACATACATTTGTTTCTTACTAAAAACCACGGACAAGTTCCAGTTTTGTTCGGCCGTGTCCTATCTTCTTATTAGGTTTTCTTTGCCTATGGCTCCTATATTTGCGGCAGTACTAAGAGAAATTTCATGAGCCTGTGGCACCTGTGCAGCAGGCATACATCGAATTCAGATATGAAAGAAATATTAATTATGAACCTTATTCAAAACTCCATTCTTTATACCAATTTTGTACAGATCGTTGTCGTTTATTTTGAGCAAATACCAAAAAGAATAAAAATGTTGTTTCTAAATCTTTTCTTCACTCAGACATGAGTAGGCGTTGCCAGGTAGACCTAATTGGCATTGAATCTCAGGCTAATCAAATTTGGTTTGCTGCGAGCGCTTCAGAGCTGAACTACAATAGAAGTAAAAAACTTGATGAAATTGAACGAGACTGAGGTTTACTTACGAAAAATTGAAATTTTTAGCCTAAATATATATCACATTCCGTCAGAGTTATTATCTTGATATTTAATGTTTTCAATTTTAAAAAGTGGTAAAAGTAAAAAAATTAACAAATTGAAGTTGATTTAATTGAAGATTTGTGCTTTCTATTAATTCGCAGTACCATTTTTATTCCATTTTAATTTTTGCATTGCACTTTTAATCATTTAGTAATAATTTAATTGTTTGGGCACATCGCGTTCTTACGGAATGAGCGATTCTTAGCGCACTATACTTAGGGAAAATTCGATATTTAAACTTAACGAAAGTTCCCCTCACACGAGTTAAAGTTAATTTGCGTACGTCTGTTAAATTAAAGAGCGAGTTCGCTTTACGTAAGTAAATGTACTTACGTATACGTCGATTGTAGTTCAGCCTTAAGAGAGCTGAAAAAGTTGACTTACAACTAACTGATATATTCTTGACATTTAGTCCAGTTAAATAAGCTAAAGAAATGTTAAAGCTAGTATTTAATTTGTTCCAGACTGAAAATTGCAAGAAACAATTATTGCAATAAATTGTCTTGGTAATAAGTTAAGGTTTTTTTTTTTTTAATTTTAAAAAGAAAGCATCTGTAAATTTTACATAGCTTTGATTTGTCAATAATAAATTTATAGTCTATATTTCTAGTCTACACCATTAATTTAGTACATCACATTCTTCCCGTGTAGTTTGTAATCCCATAACCTACCCCTTCCGTCATTACAAACGTTACATCAACTAAAAACAAACAAGAAATGCAAACAATCACATCTACTTATTTTGCTCCACGCTTAGCAATCGCAGTGACCTAAAACCCTAAAAACAATCGAGTATGCAAAACTGCAGCTATAATGAACTGAAAGGAAAAATTTCTGAGGCAAAAATTATCAAATATCTTTCGCTTCACACAACCAACTAAAAAATTTCTAAGAAAAAATTACAAATATTCCAAATACGTCACGACAGCAAAACATGAGCGCAAATATTTTGCAACATATAGTCCGATAACTTTCTTCACTCCCCCCGTTTTTCCGGTTCTTCCACGGAAAATTCACACTTCTATTGGTTGCTAGCTATTAAACCAAAATGTTGCAGAATTGAAATAATCGGACACATGTTAGTGGATATAGCGATGTGTCCACTCATACCTGCTTTTGCTTTCCCTTCCGCGCCCCCACGGGTTGGTCACCATACACTTTTTTATTTAGAACCACATTTTGAATAAAATAGCATTTTTAAATATTTTGACTATTTTACCATTTTCGATCCGCACGCATGACAAATAGATTGTCATGCGTTCGGGGGTGTCTTTATTGTCAGCCCTTCACCCCGCATTTTTGCGACAATACTCCCGGGACTACGCTACACCAACCCTCAAAATTGCTGCCTGAAACAAATTTATCTTTAGCATTTTTTCGGCTTATTTGACTGGGCTATTTGGGGCGCCTTGTATTTTACACTCTGATAACGAAAGAGAGTTTGTAAACTCTTTGCAATTCGAATGTCATAACAGCACGCCTTGTTACAATAAATAGCTTGTATAATGTACAAAAGAGTAATAAAAGTATGTTTGCATAATAATAAGAGTCTTACTAAACTTCAAGGTTTAACGGTAAGAGATTTCAATCGTAACGCGAATTTACTAAGAGCAGCCAGTCAGTTCTAGATTTAACTAAAACTTGTGTGAGAATTCAGCTAGAACCAGAATTAACTAAATAATCTTTAGTTAATACTAGTAGTATCAATTGCATTCCGTTAATTCTAGATTTAACTGACTTATGCCTTAGACACACAGCACTCTTAATGAAGAAATAACTAACGACTCATTAGTCTATAAAGATTCATTATAAACTGCTGACACACAGCCATTTCTTTAATTAAGTTGTGCTGTCAAACTGGTTTTGATGAACTTATCACCTTAAAGAATCAATATGAATCGAATTAACGCGATAAACTTTGTTTCCATTTATTTTATTTTCAATTTAAGAATTTCCAAATGAGAAAAACATTATATTTAAAAAAATATTAATAATATAATTTGTGATTTTCATTTCTTCTTCTTATTTTTCAAATCGGCTGATGCACAGCGGAGCTCCAGATTTACATTATATGCCAAATCTAGCACATTTTTCCTCATTATAGCTATAATGCCCTAGACACACAGCGCTTTTAATGAAGAAATAGCTAACGATTCATTAGTCTATAATGATTCATTATAAACTGCAGACACACAACAATTTCTTTAATTAAATTGCACTGTCAAACTGGTTTTGATAAACTTATGTCATTAAAGAAGCGATATTGGTCGAATTAACGCGATAAACTTTGTTTTTATTTATTTTCTTTTCAATTTAACAATTTATAAATGAGAAAAACTTTATATTAAAAGGAATATTGACAATATACAATTTGTTATTTGTATTTCTTTACATTTCTTCTTCTTATTTTTCAAATTGGCAGATGCACAGCGGAGCTCCAGATTTACATTATATGCCAAATCTAGCACATTTTTCCTCATTATAGCTATAATGAAGGAGGAAAACACTTCATTAGTGTACTTCATTATGATCTGATTTTCGAGCTATAATGACGTATACCATTTGACGCACGGCATTTTAATTTTTTTAACATGATTCATTAGTTCGTGCTGTGTAAAAATGTGCTAGATTTGGCATTAGCTCGTGCTGTGTGTCTAGGGTATAATGAAGGAGGAAAACACTTCATTAGTGTACTTCATTATCATCTGATTTTCGAGCTATAATGACATATACTATTTGACACACGACATTTTAATGAATAGTTAGTACAAATGATTCATTACTCTAGGGTCTAGGGTATTATACCCTAGACACAGAGCACGAAGTAATGAATCATTTGTACTAACCATTCATTAAAATGCCGTGTGTTACATAGTATACGTCATTATATCCCGAAAATCAGATGATAATGACCCTAGGGTATTATACCCTAGACACAGAGCACGAAGTAATGAATCATTTGTACTAACTATTCATTAAAATGTCGTGTGTCAAATAGTATATGTCATTATAGCTCGAAAATCAGATGATAATGAAGTACACTAATGAAGTGTTTTCCTCCTTCATTATAGCTATAATGAGGAAAATGTGCTAGATTTGACATATAATGTAAATCTGGAGCTCCGCTGTGCATCTGCCGATTTGAAAAATAAGAAGAAGAAATGCAAAGAAATGCAAATCACAATTTATATTATTAATATTTTTTTAAATAAAATGTGTTTCTCATTTGGAAATTGTTAAATTGAAAATAAAATTAATGAAAACAAAGTTTATCGCGTTAATTCGGTCCATATTGCTTCGTTAATGTGATAAGTTCATCAAAACCAGTTTGACAGCACAACTTAATTAAAGAAATGGCTGTGTGTCAGCAGTTTATAATGAATCATTATAGACTAATGAGTCGTTGGTTATTTCTTCATTAAGAGTGCTGTGTGTCTAGGACATTATTTTAGTTAAAACTAGATTTACCGAGAGAGCTTTGTTAGAACTAGTATTTCCTAGTAAAATCTGGTTTTGACGGATTTTGTGTTTTGACTGTAACATATACATACACCAATCAACTTTGGTGGGTTGAAATCGGTAGCATATAGCAAATGTTCAACCGGCGACTAAAGTTGATCTGAAATTGGTTTGTTGAATTTTTTGGTTTGTTGCCAGTATTTTCAATAACTACAAAAATCTGCCGACAATTCTAATTTAAATTTAATATTATTATGCTGCCAATAATTTTGATTAAAGAATTGAAAAACAACATTTTTAAACTTTGGTAAATTTAGAACAACACTAGTGCATCTGCTGATTCCATAGAAGAACCACTCTCATAATTATTACAGGACAAGACCAATATTTTTCCCTTTATATGTTTTTTACTATGTCTGAACTTTATCGCATAAAATTCATAACTGTAAAGAAACAGCAAAAAGTCGACTGATGATGTTACTTGCCCCAAGCAGATGTGGCATTGCAGAGTATAGTCATCAACAAGATTCAGTTCCTAGTTACAATTAGATGATGTGCTTAAAACGACCTCTGGGGATTTTAAACAAAACACACAATGTCATGAATGTATATTGTAACTGAGAATGTACGAGAAATAAAATTTGGGCTTTAAATCCAACGAAATTAAAATATCAAATTAACCAAAAGTTATATTCTCATGGAGGAATCCATATCAAACTTATTCCGATCACATTTAAAATAATTCAATAACAAGCATTTTGTGTGTTAATAACATAAATAATTTTTTACAAAACTACTCTAGGTATAGTCCAGGAACTTTAGGATTTCACTTCGGAAACTTCCAACCAAGCTGAAAATTAGTATACACTTACCGTTCAGCTCTCCAAATAAGGTGTGAAAAGTTCTCGGAATTAGGTTCTCCGCATAACTTTTGACCAGGGACTGAAAATAACAAATAATAATTATTTTCATTTATAAGGTATATACATATATATAAAAGAAAGAACGGGACATTCACTACAAAAAAGGTGGAATAACGTTTATTGATAACACTAATAGTTTTCCCGTGATCTGGCATTGAAACTCCAATAAAAATTTTGTATTGATATTTAATTGCATGTAATGATAGAAATCGAGGTTTCTCTACGGTATCTTCCCGGTTAGACATTTTTATAGACATTCGGGTATAAATAATAGTATGTTCAAGTGTCCAAATTTACAGTCCTATTTTTGATTTTCTTATTCTAACATAAAAATGTAAAAGTCTACCGTAAAAATATTAAGCTTCTCAGGTCAGGTATTTTTCTTCATGAATATTTAGGAATACATAACTAAAAAACTGAAGATTGGCAGCTTATTCTCTTTCGTTTTCCTCCTCTTTTTTTCGAACTGTTCTTGATTTACCCACGGGACTGGTGGGAAATTCCGAGATTGCTCGGAATCACTAGCATCGGTTTCTGGGTCGTCGATATCGTTCCCACGACAATTACAAAATATCATGTTCAAAAGACGCTCTGGGGCAGGGGCTGCGATGTTTTTATTTGCTCCAATATGCCGCCTAATGATTCCCTCACCAATACTGCACCTGGTAGTAAACACGATACAGGTGCTCTTTAGCTGCTTAAACTGTTGCGGGTAATAAACTCAAATTTACTGACTTATTTCTGCCTATAGCTTTCATAAAGCAAAGATAACGGTATGCGTATAAGTCATCTTATTTTACTGGAGCGCCATACAAAGCTAGAAAGATTCGAATTCCATCGGAAGAAATTGATTCTCGAGACGTTTTAGAGCTGCAGTTTTCCCTCTATGGAAAAGAGCGGACGTTGTGTCACATTCAGTGAAAATGATGTCTCGTGATCATTGAAACTTCGAGAAGAGTAAAGTTTTATCTCGACTTTTTCCTTGCCCGGTTTGAGGAAGAAGATCTCTTCATCATTCGAAGTGCAAGCAACCAAAATTACCAAGTGAATCATGTCTTCCCCAAGAACAACCGTTCTAGTTATGCATGAACATTGCAAAGCCGTTTCAATTATTAAAACGTCAGCATCATCTTGAGCGTGTTTAACAACAATATTATTAGCCTCGAACTTGATAGACAACATCGAAAACAATCTGAACTTGTTGTTACTATTCGAAAGGAATTTTTCTTGGCTCACTGTGACATTCATCGTCTCGTCGAAGTAGGTGTCAGCGAAGTCGTTCTATAGCTTTCACGCTGTTGGTACTATTGTTGTATCCATCGAAAACTATGACAGCGTTTGAACCGTAATACCTTTGTACAAAACCAATTTTACTTTGAACAAATCGAATCGAAAGTTTCATTCAGATGCCATACAACCAGATGTAAGAGAAAACCTCCTCCGATGACGCAGGGGCGGATTAAGACTTTTTTCGCCCCTGGGCGATCAGAACCATTTCGCCCTCTCCCGGGCCCTCCCTTCAATTTTTTAATATGAAGACAATAGAGGAGAAAAACTCAGTTTTTTTATTAGGAAATTCAAGACTATAATGTGGTAATACTGATATTAGACTATAGATTTAAACTTAAAGTGAGCATTTGGAAAAATACTTATGCAGCTTAACAATTTTTGTTTGTTTTAATGATACAAATCTATTTATAATTTCATCTTCAGAAATAGAATTCAAAATTTCATTAGACACGTTGATTAGTGGCAGGTCAATTTTCTTCTAATCTGAAAGTGTGTTTCTAAGATAATACTTGATACTTATTAATGTTGAAAAAGACCTCTCTCCAGAGGCATTGGTAGATGGAAGGAAAAAATTGAGACCTTCCGTACATCACCTCGAGGCATCGTTGATTTTGTATTGAAACGAGGCTTTGATGGCTTACCCATTGCTTACGTCAGCAAGTCCAGGCATCGTCTATTTTATATTCGAGCAAACCGTTGCAGATTTTTGGTCTACTTGCCCAGTTTTTGTAGTTATTCGTTTGTCTATGGCTGTATTTGTTTTTCCCTAAAGCATACAATGGAACGCAGGGCTCCCAGACCAGTTAGCTACTCCTAATTATATGTTAAGTATAAATTGGATGCTATTGGGCGATATTATCAGGTGATCTGATTAATTTTTTTATTTTTGTTTAACATTTTTTACTTTCTATTTTCCGCTTCGCCCCGGGCGATCGTCCAATCCCGCCTTATGGTTAATCCGCCCATGCGATGACGTATGTAACTTTTGTAAAATCACGTTCAGGTACCGACAGCTTGAAGACGTCAAACAAAACTGACTTTTTCCCATACGCATGTACCCTTCAAAAAACTTGGCAGAGGGAACGGAACTAATTCATATCGCATATATATATATAGAGCTCTCTATCCGATTTTTTCATGACACGGATTCTCTGGAATGGATGAATAGGCACTGTCTTATTACGAACTTTGACGCTACTCATGAGTGTAAAAGCGAAAGAAAAGTTACCTAATGATCTTATTAAATCTCTCAAAATATGTTGAACCTATTCATAATAATGTATATCAGGTCACACTACCTCCCATTTTTAAGAAAAAGATAAATTTCGCTTTGGCCCAGATGCTGAAAGATGTAAAATTCCTCTCGAATGAAATTCTCATTTGTCCCGAAAATAACAGAGAATCCAGCTAGAATTTCTCCCACTTAATCTCTTCACAGCAAAACGAATTTAAACAGAAGCACGTGCTGCTCAATTAGCATAGAAATTACACTGACAAACATTAGCCATGCTATAAAAAACATTGGCCGATTCTATCAATTTTTCAGCAAAAACCGGTTTTCACAAAATCGCGGGAACATTTTATGAGAGTAAAACGTGAAAACTCCGCCCCTTCTCATTTATTTACGAAAATGAAACATTTGCCATTGCTTTCACATTTTTTATCTTTATTCATAAAAGTTTTAAAGAGAGTTTGATTTTTTTTTCGATATTTTTTCTTTCTTTCTTCCTTTTCTTGCCGTGTGCATTTTAAATGTAAAACACTCGAAAATCTCGCCAGCTTCCTAACTTGTCATTAGGTTGACTTTGGCGAAAGTACTCTGTCAGTGCGGTAGAATTTAATGTCTTTGAAATTTTGACAGATCTTTTTCTCCATCACAGTAGTGTCCTACTTATAACCATTGTGGCAGTTTATTTTCTCGTCACCAGGTATCCCCGTTACAATGAACATAGTTTGTACACTTGAATATACTGTTATTTATACCCGAATGTCTATAAAAATGTCAAAAAGTGGATACTGTAGAGAAACCTTGATTTCGATCATTACATGCAATATTGGAGTTTCAATGGAAGATCACGGGAAAACTATTAGTGTTATCAATAAATTTTATTCCACCTTTTTCATAGAGAATTTCCCGCTCTTCTTTCTTTTCATATACATATATACGTTATAGCCGTTAGACCAACAGGAAAAAAGATATTCACAAAAAACCGAAAAAACGTAATTTTTTACCTGTTTTTGGACTGTCAAAAGTTATGCGGAGAACCGAATTCCGGGGACTTTTCACACCTTATTTGAAGAACTGAAAGGTAAGTATATACCAATTTTGAACTTGGTTGGAATTTTTTGCCTAATGTTTCTGGTCTATTAAGGCAATGTGAGGATTAGATTTGCAAGCAATTCTGTAATCAAAATATTTATGAGTTTAATTATATTGCAGGGCGTTGATGCATCATTGATACCAACTTTATCTTTCCCTGCGTTTGCCTCCCACGAAGAAAGACTTGTAGACCTAACTAAAGGGAATGTTGTAAAACGTTTACGAGGAAAAAAGGGCTTTAAGAGATTCAGTCGAGATGGATTTTTAAGTAGATTTGAAGATAAAAGTCGGAGGTATAAATATACTACTTTTAAATTTTCTTGGGATAATTTAATATTATCAGTAGATATTACAACAGAGGAGAAATAAAAGACTTTGAAGGAAATGAATGTGAATGGCCAATTTTTTACGTATTTATGATCATAGATGGAGTCTTTAGAAACAACGTTGAACAGATTGAAGAATATCAGGCAGAGCTTCGACGTTGCTTATATACTGATTCAAATGGCGATCCAGTAGTCACTATGTACTATGCGCCAGATGAAGACAGATCCTATGTTAGAGCACCATCTCAAGCTATATTTCTTTGGGGCCAATCTGTTTTCATAATTGCTCAGTTGCTTACAGCTGGTTTGCTGCATATAAATGAATTAGATCCCATTAGGCGTTACTTACCGAGCTATAACAGACCACGGAAAGCTGGGAGATATTCAGCATTTCAGGTAAGTGTTTAAGTAATTAGAATAATTCTTCTACGTTCACACAACTGATAGGGAATTATATTAAACATATTTGAAGTGTTGGTACATATTTTCATTTTTCCAATTTGATCACAGGGAAAACCAGATGACGTAAGTAATTGGAATAACTTGTGTAACTTTTTAAACTTTTACGTGATTGTCCTTTTCGTAACATTGGTGATTTAAAGAACTTCGTCGATTTATTGAAGTGATTGAAGTTAGTATTTTCAACTTAAACCTCTTAAGAACATTTTTTTTTACAATTCGATAAAAAACAATATCAGGTTGTCTAAATTATGCAAAAATTAAAACAGTTCGCCTCAAAAGATCTTTTCATGTTTTTGCTCTGTGAATTACTCCTTTGCTAAAAATTTGTTTGGACATTAAAAAATATATTTTGGCACAATTAATAACTTGATAGTAATAAAATAATCTGTCAGTTTTTTAAAATGTTTTTGTGGAAAAATTAGAAACTAACCGAATTCCAAATTACAATACACTCGTAGACAATTTAAGGTACCTGTACGTCAATTTAAGGAACTGTATTTCCTTGTGTAATCCTCAGGTTACCGCTAAATAATGCGTAGTTGAAAGGTTGAGTGGCGATTGAGTTGAGATTCGACTCGTGTATTTGATTACGTTGAAAGATTAAGTTGAGAACGGTTCCAAATATAGTTGAAGTGAAAGTTAAACCAAAGAATATATAATTTAACAAGAAGCTTCATTTGGCCTATAAAAATGCACAAGTTGTATGTTTAATTGTTGAAGCGGTCGGAAGGTAACAGACGAGAAGTAGCAAAGATTTGAGATTGAGGGAATGTTGCTCTGTTCTCTCTGTCTCCGCCATAGCTGTACATATACACACGCCAATGCCAGTCATGCATATAGTTTCATGTTTCACTTAGCTGCCTGAATTCCTATCGGCCACCAATTCCTATCTCACCCGCTCATCTTACTATTCTCCCTCTTGCTACTGCAATGCAATGTAAAAGAAAATGCTTGCAAACAAAGTAGTATTCTTGATGAAACCGGTTTCCTACGGAAGAGGTAAAAGAAGCAAAGAGAACACGCAATGCAATGCATGAGCATGATGCGGAATGTAGGCCCTGGTCAAAGTTTACCTAATAAGAAGTTAAGAAGCTGTAGAGCAAAATGGGCAAATTTCTGGTGTTTTTTTAGAATGAAATAAGTAGTTTCATATACTTTCGTCTTTTGCATAAATGAGGGAAAAGAACGTGGCTATCCATTGTTGCAGTGCAACTGAGATAACGAGTTAAAAATGAAAATCGAGAGAACGTAGGATTACCCGAACGACGAAATCTTATTAAATCCCTCAAAATCCTATCAAACTATTCATAATAATGTACATCAGGTCACAGATGCTGAAAGGAGATGTAAAATTCCTCTCAAATAAAATTCTTATTTCTCCCGAAAATATCAGAGAATCCAGCATGAGTTCTCCCACTTAACCTCTTCATAGCAAAACGAATGTAAACAGAAACACGTGCTGAGTGCTAAGAGTAAAACGTGAAAACTCCTCCCTTCTCATTTATTTACGAAAATGAAACATTTGCCATTGCTTTCACATTTTTTATCTTTATTCATAAAAGTTTTAAAGAGAGTTTGATTTTTTTTCGATATTTTTTCTGTCTTTCTTCCTTTTCTTGCCGTGTGCATTTTAAATGTAAAATACGCGGATATCTCACCAGCTTCTTAACTTGTTATTAGGTAAACTTTGCCCTCGCTCTGGTGCTGGTGCTTTGACAACCCGACATTCGCCACAGCAGTGAGTGGCGGTTCGTCAAAAAGAAGAGAGTTTTCGTAAAATTTCTGAGAGCCGCCACATAAAACTTTTGAATATACGAGATGCATATTCTTTCTATTAGATGTTCTTTGGTTAAACTTCGTATTTATGGTGTTTTGGCTGTTTCGGCTGACCTACGCCAACAGAGCGTAATCGAGCCTAGTCAACCCATTTTCAACTCAAACTGCATGTGCATGTACATTGAAGCCGGGATAAACATGGTAAACTTACATACATTTATTATTTGGAGTCTGTTCGAGTTTTTACTATAACCGGCTATAATGCTATAGCCAGAATGGCTTTAGTTAATGCTATTTGGGTGAGTAATATGTCACACTTTAACATTTCGTAAAATTGTATTAATTTCATTAGCATTGCCAGCTGTTTATGACAATTCTTTGTTTGGTTGAATTCTTAGAGTTCAGTTTTTGTGTGCACTCGCGATTACGACGCATTACACGAGGCAAGATCTCAGAGCTCCTGCCAATTTTTACCTTCCTTAGTGTTTTTCTACTTTGCGGGTGATATTCTTTATAAGTGAAATTCAATGAATTTTTAAAATGCATTAAGAATGATGAAAAATCGAACTTTTCGACTCAGCGATTAGAGAGGTGTCATCAGTATGGTTATCTCTTATCGCCTACCATAGAAGTTCGATGAAAGAGTCACCCAATTGCCCCATACAAATACTTTTTATCAAAAGCAAGCGTTAATCATATAGTAGCAACAATTTCTCGTTGCAATTTTCAAATTTTTTTTTCTCAAAACGCTCATTCCCGACGAACCCCATCATTCCTCATATGCTGCTGATGCAAGGATCCTGGAAGAAGCTTCTGCAAATCTTCCCCCTCTCTTATTACGTGGAGAATTCACAAGAGTTCTCAGAAAGTTCTCCATATGGGTGGTTCCGTTATCGCGGGTGCAACATTTAGACGCATCTAAAGTTTCTTAGTAATAAAATAAAAAACATTTTTAATGAAGTGCTACATTTTAACATGTTCACTTTTTATTCGTTTATAAGAATTTTATTGAAAATTTTAAATAGTCAGGGGGGTGGTTCAATGGGCTATTGCGGGTGCAACAAAAGTTGGCTGCCCTTTCTAGATCATAAGACAAAAACACAAAAGTCTGCTATTTGGGAAACGTTTATTATGTTATGCCTTGATATTTCGTAAGACGTTAAACTAATCAAGTAAAGAAATAGAAAAATATCTACAAAAGAAAAATAAACAATGAATTTTTCACTTTTGAAGTAATCGCGGGTGCAACACAAAATTAACTTGGGTGCAACCATTGAATAAATAACTAATAAGGAAAACGTGAGCCACTCGGCGAAATGTATTAGTGTGCTCTGTTTGTATTCATTTCGTCATGGCAGTAATGAAACCATGACATTTTGAAGAGGGACATTTTTTGTAATCCAAATTTCTATGTAAAATAAACAAATGTTTAGCGCCACCTTATTTTCAGACAATATTTCTTGGCGTTGCCTTTGTATGACTGGAATAATTTAGCCACCAATGACAATTCAATTGTAAACAAACAAACCAGCATTGGTAAAATGTTAAATTTTTTGCCATGGCTGTTTATTTTTATAAATATCGCACTTTTATTTTGTTTAATACACTATAATTAATTAGTGAAGCTATTGCTTTCCCACGACAATAACTCTATTCGTTCCTACAGCACAGCGCACTTCATTATGATAATTTAAGACTCCGGAGTCTCTATTATACAAAATATCGTTCACAAAAGAATATTTCGCACTTATTTCTCACTACTATTACGTCAAAATCACGTTTAATTATTTATTTTTCACAATATCGCGAATTCAAGCCCGAGAACTTTTTTTCAAAACGTATGAAATGTCAGAATGTTGAACTGATACAAAATAGCCACAACGTCCTCTTGTCATTTCTCCTCCCGCGACCATAGGTCATACTGTCATTCAATTGCTTAAACACGTACACTGTATTCGCACGATACCCTGCTTTCTTATTAGTTATTTATTCAATGGGTGTAACCCGTTTAACTTAAGTGAATATAAATATAAATAAAACTTATAGAGGAACGAAATAAGAGTTCAAACAATCTTTATTACTAATTAGTACACTTCTTTGTCAGTTATGGTACTTATTTCTTTTCAAATACGTCAATATTCGCCGAAAATCTATTAACATATTATTTCCATCAATCGTTTTCTCTGGTACTTCCAACTTCGCGATAATGTCTTTAAATTGCCCGATTTCAGTGAAATTTCTTCATCTTCATCCATATTGCTCTGACATACCCCCACATAACAATATTGTACGAGCATGTACAAACCAGCGCAAATATCGTTTGGTAAGGCAGCGGCACCGGCAGTACCAGTTTCAGGACATGCTTCTGCTGATAATTTTGAGGATTGAAGAGACGTTGTTGGAGATTCGTCATTTAAAGATTCGTCGTCTAAATCACTGTAAACATCAGAAACGCACAATTTCAGTTTAGGTGGCACGAAGGATTTACTCTGATCCGAAACTGAAGGCGCAGATACATACATACATCAGGATACAGAGTTATCTTTTGCACTTTGTAATTTGTAAGGGGCTCCAAATCGTTATCGTCCCAATTAATTTCCTTTTCAGTTTTGGTTTTCGGAGATTTCAAAACCAATGTGCATTTGAGATAAGACAGAGAGGTTCGCGCCACGCAAATGCTATCGCCGTCTTCAGATTGGAAGAGATCGACTTGATGTACTCAAATATTTTCTGCAGAAAGCAATGTACAGTATATTTACTGTGGCTTAATTCATCACTTACTATGACCACTGAATGGATTTTGTATTTCGTCTTGACTAATCAGCGTATAATTCTCGGCAAAGTGTATTTGTACAATAGTTTTCTCACTGGTCAGGTCTTGTTTTGCATTTTGACAGTAATCGGACTGAACATTTTTAAAGAATGTTGCTTGAATTTAGCAGTGCTGTGATGTTGTTCATCTGGGCTTCATTGAAAGATTTGCTAATTACGATCTGTTTTGGTCTCTGATTCTGAAAGATCTAGATTAACACTGAGATTAGAATCTAGGGTGATATGCCAAATGTTGGATTCTTTGCATACATAGCAACTGTTGGACATGCAATCTTCATTATACACACTACATGATATCTGTCTCAGTAGCTCTTGGTGTGTTTTCGGAAAATCTGTCCCATGTTTCGAAATAGCGAGAAAAAGATTAATGTAATTTGAGCGAGTTGCACACACGCAAACATTATGAGGAGTATCGTTGATAGGCAGAATGTGAGCAGGTCTCTCTATATAAAAAACAGTCTTGCCAACAGATATTTTGGGATAAGTTTCTTTGAAAAGTTCGAAGGCTTCACGAATGCTCATAATCATTGTTCTCTTCTGGATTCGTAACTTCGTTCCCGTATTGGACTTGATTGATTTCACATCTTTTATCTCAGGCATTTGTCTGCTAATATCATCCCTATTATAGAAATCACAAATCCGTTTTTTTTACTTCATCCGTCAGTTTTCGAGGCATTGCTTTAGGGGAGTCATTTTTGTCAGATGCAGCAACTTGGACTTCAGCAGCTATTTATTTAAAACTTCAACTGCTTTAGTGGGACTAGCTGGCAGATTATGTTTTACTTTTGTCACAGCCTTTCCCAATGTGCAAGGACTGTACCTAGTATCTAGTACCTGTTTGTTTAATTTGTTCTTCTTTACGACGCTTTCTAGTTGCTTGCATTCTTTCTTTTGATCTGATTCTAGCCAGTATTTTCAAATCTTCATCTGCATCCATTTTCATTTTCATTACTTCTCTCCGCTTTGAATCACGAGCCCTTTTTCGCGGGAGATTTCTTTGATTTCTTCTTACTTTTACAAAGTTTCCAAACGTTAGCACTTTATTTCTGTGAAAAACACAAACTTTTTTATCTTTTGCATCGCGGGTGCAACAAGCCAATAGTGACTTCTAAGAGTGCATGAGGTTTAAAAAATAACAACAAGTACTTACAGCATAAGAATAAATGAATATTGTCATGTTTAGCGGTAAAATATAACCTCAAACTGTCCGTAACAGCAGTTTCGCGCTAGTGTTGCCCGGTATGATTTTGTAGTTTACACCAATTCTTCGAATGATAATATTTCCAAGCTCGCCAAAAACTTCAATATGAAGTAAAATCCATTTTTTTTTTATTATTAAATATTGACCTTTTTCTTTGCACTAATATAAAAAAAAAGAACACATATTGTGATTTAAAAATTATTTATGATCTAGAAAGGGCAGCCAACTTTTGTTGCACCCGCGATAGCCCATTGAACCACCCTCCTGACTATTTAAAATTTTCAATAAAATTCTTATAAACGAATAAAAAGTGAACATGTTAAAATGTAGCACTTCGAAAAAAAATTTCATTAAAAATGTTTTTTATTTTATTACTAAGAAACTTTAGATGCGTCTAAATGTTGCACCCGCGATAACGGAACCACCCATATGGAGAACTTTCTGAGAACTCTTGTGAATTCTCCACGTAATAAGAGAGGGGGAAGATTTGCAGAAGCTTCTTCCAGGATCCTTGCATCAGCAGCATATGAGGAATGATGGGGTTCGTCGGGAATGAGCGTTTTGAGAAAAAAAAATTGAAAATTGCAACGAGAAATTGTTGCTACCATATGATTCACGCTTGCTTTTGATAAAAAGTATTTGTATGGGGCAATTGGGTGACTCTTTCATCGAACTTCTATGGTAGGCGATAAGAGATAACCATACATGACACCTCTCTAATCGCTGAGTCGAAAAGTTCGATTTTTCATCATTCTTAATGCATTTTAAAAATTCATTGAATTTCAGTCTGCTGTAGACGTGAAATATTCCACTTATAAAGAATATCACCCGCAAAGTAGAAAAACACTGAGGAAGGTAAAAATTGGCAGGAGCTCTGAGATCTTGCCTCGTGTAACAAAAACTGAACACTAAGAATTCAACCAAACAAAGAATTGTCATAAACAGCTGGCAATGCTAATGAAATTAATACAATTTTACGAAATGTTAAAGTGTGACATATTACTCACCCACACAGCATTAACTAAAGCCATTCTGGCTATAGCCATTATAGCCGGTTATAGTAAAAACTCGAACAGACTCCAAATAAATGTATGTAAGTTTACTATGTTTATCCCGGCTCAATGTACATGCACATGCAGTTTGAGTTGAAAATGGGTTGACTAGGCTCGATTACGCTCTGTTGGCGTAGGTCAGCCAAAATGGTATTTTTGTTAACATATATTTATTTTGAGTTTATTTTGCAATATTTAAACAAAATTAATAACTTATTACTTTTATCATACAAAACACCATAAATACGAAGTTTAACCAAAGAACATCTAATAGAAAGAATATGCATCTCGTATATTCAAAAGTTTTATGTGGCGGCTCTCAGAAATTTTACGAAAACTCTCTTCTTTTTGACGAACCGCCACTCACTGCTGTGGCGAATGTCGGGTTGTCAAAGCACCAGCACCAGAGCGAGGGCAAAGTTTACCTAATAACAAGTTAAGAAGCTGGTGAGATATCCGCGTATTTTACATTTAGCGGTAAAATATAACCTCAAACTGTCCATAACAGCAGTTTCGCGCTAGTGTTGCCCGGTATGATTTTGCAGTTTACACCAATTCTTCGAATGATAATATTTCCAAGCTCGCCAAAAACTTCAATATGAAGTAAAATCCATTTTTTTTTATTATTAAATATTGACCTTTTTCTTTGCACTAATATAAAAAAAAAGAACACATATTGTGATTTAAAAATTAATGTCGAGAATCGTCTATAGCGGAATCGCGCATATCCTATATCATAGATTAATAAAGTATTTCATACGTAGATAGGAAACTCTGAATAAAGAAATGGAACGCTCTTTCTATAAATTTCTGTATGAGATTGCTTCCCATACAAAGTGCACTAAGGAAAATTGCACGCTCAGCAGACTGCGATTCACTCAGCAGTGGCTGAGCTGTCTTCTGTGTGCTGTGATGTTTCGAAAGAGGCCGTATCTGCCTGTTTTGACTTTCGTTATATATTCCTTTTTTCTCTCCAATTTGGTATGTAGGTTCACTTCGATGTCCCGCATCATTTGGGGAAGTCCGATTTGCGTGGGTCTGTGCTCCCGCGTGTGTGTATTAGGGGGGGGGGGTTGATATGTTTTTGCTTATATCTCCGGAACCAAGGGGGCATAGCACGGTCGTTGATATCTTCAATTACCAGTTTCGTCCTTGGCTACAAATGGCAGGAATTTAAATTCCTCAATGGCGGAGGGGGCAAAGATTAAAAAAATAGCCTCGAAATTCACCATACAAACATTTCCCGTGTCCACCCAAAAGCTCCCAAACAAGGTAGCCGATTGGATTGATATTTTTTGTGTGTGATGCATTATTATAGCGTGGGTGGAATATGGTACTACGTTTTTCTATCGGCGGGGAGGGGGTGCTCAGAGGTTTTTGGATAATAACTAGCCATTTGAACTCGGAGCATAGGCATGTGTGTACTTCAAACTTCATTAAAAAAACCATATTCGAAAATGACCTAGATTACCCATATTGTACTAGAACAAAATTTGACCCTTCTCCCCCGCGCCGCCCTTTACACTTCTGAATTTTTTTTAAGATGGTCAAAAAACTCTATTTTCACTCCTCTATCGATTCCCATACTCACTTTTTTAGTACTTCCCTCTTCTTTTTTTAATGAAGTACTAGATTCTTGCACCTAAGATCGAGGCTAACTCCGTAGGGTTAAGTCCAATTGAAAAACGGATTTGACCGTTCGCCTTTTTACCGGGGTACTTTTAGGCTGGGTGGTAGGAACGCCCGGCGGGGGTGGCTCTAATCTGGCATGTTGTATATCAAATTAAAGGTATCGCCGGGTCATATCTGATGGTACACTTTTTCCGATTCCAAAAATTACGTTGAGACGTTTTTGCCGTTAAAAACCCATTTTCATGCATTTTTGGGTAACATATACCCCAGTTACTACATTTCGCATATATTTCCTAATTTTTTTCTTTTACACGCATCAGTGCTCTGTTGTGAACATTTTTCCTATGGGAAGTTATTTTCGCCGATCCAACAATTGTCCATAATACCGAGAGAAAAATAGGTCCAGATTTCATATAAAAACGCTACCTTAAAAAGGACGCATATTTTTCTTTTTCAATTATTTCGAAAACTGTTTAATGCACTCAAAAACTAATGAAATACCTGAATAGGGCACAAAATGTAGATGCGATTTCATGCTAGAAACATGCTTTAAAGTTTATATTTAAAAATTTCATAGCATCTCTCCTCTGGCGGAAGACGACCAAATCGAGGATTTTTCAGGTCATTTCACAAAAATTTCAAACTCCCTTGACACACATAATTCGATATTTCTCGGTCAGTATTGCCATGATTCTTTGTTTTAAATATAGCCAGGATATGCGCCAACACGTGGAGTCACATTTGAGGGGTTAGCCCCTCGGGGGATGAACGGGGGGGATAAGAACGGCAAAATTTTCGGAATTTTTTACCGAAAAATTAATTTCAAATCAACTTTTTAGTACCGAAATTAACAATGAGGGCTAAGTGGTTGGGGTCAATCTCAACCCTTATTTGTTCTTAAAATAATACTTTTCAGTAAGTAATTATCTTGATTAGTTTAGGA
The DNA here is from genome assembly GCA_963930735.1 of Dioctria linearis. NCBI lineage: Eukaryota > Metazoa > Arthropoda > Insecta > Diptera > Asilidae > Dioctria > Dioctria linearis. Next base: position 95,029,421 of record OZ005744.1, on the reverse strand, counting down.
GCAGTTAGCAAAAGTAGATTCAGTTCACTAAATTAGATTCAACTAAATTACTTTTCAATGAAAAGCTACCACCCTTTCTATTTCGGCCAAATTCCTACCGATTTTCAAAATTCTTTTTGCTAAATTCATCTCAGCTAATCTTCAGGTGCAATTCGTGGAAGAATTTTTTTTATAGAGGGTACCGTGTGCGGATACCTCCGCTATCTTTTCTCAGATTGTCCTGATTACTTTTTTATATGAAAGATCAGTAGGGCTAGTCGCCCCACCTTTCCTGCACCACCCAGGGCGGGCATCCTGTAACCAGCTAGTTTTATTAGTAAGAGTTGTTTTCGAATTTGAATTTTTTTTTGCATCCTTGAAACGATACAAGATACAAAACAAAATAATATTTTTAGGGCGTCCAACCAACATCCATTTAAAGTTAAAGAAAACAAGGAAAAAATTTATAATCTGTCTAAAACCAAATCTTATGATACCCCAGATGAATGCCCGTATTTAATTTCATATGGTTACCCCTTTCTGCAAGTTTGATTGTTATAGTGGTTTTTCTGCCATCACTAGTTCTATGTGTTCCAAACGGAGTGACGATGATTTCCTCATCTAGGGTATAAAAAGATTTAATAATAATCTTTGACTCTTGTCAATCTGCTTACACAATTTCATACCTAGATTATTCCATGCTTATAAGGTTGCTATAGTTAGAAATAAATAAATGTGAATCGTAGTTTCAAATTTATTTTATTTATGTCAGTATTGTTCAATAAGATACATTTTTTTATTTGTACAAGAAAACCAAAACAAACAATGCATGTACATATTTAAAATCAAACAAACAATGCGTCACTGTGTAACTACAGAATTTAGAGCCCTAAATCATTACAATACTATAAAGCAATACAACGTTTAAATAATGCAACATTAGGAATAGTAGTGGTGTTAATGACAATCAATGGAAAATCATCATTACTTAGTTCCCGTCTATGGATTAGCAAATACTTAGATTTTTATTATTAAAGGATCACAAATTAATTGCCTTCAGATCCTCATTTATACGAGAGATGCAGCTGCCGCGGATCTACCTGATTTGTTGCGCAAGTAGTCTTAAATCAGTTTTGCAGAATGAAAATATAAGTTAAAGTTTTATGTGAAGAAGTCTATGATTAACAGTATAAAAAGTCATAGAATAATCTAGAAGAACTAGTACTGTCAATTTATCCTTATCGACGGAACGAGTGATATCATTGCTAACTTTAACGAGAGTGGATGTACAGCTATGCCCTAATCGACATCCCGGATGATGCTTGTACATAAGACCATCAGTTATTTTAGAGAGATATAGTAAAGCACTTACTGGTCGAAACTCACTGCAATGCAAGCTTGTGTTTTTTCGTACTGAAATTACCGTTGCGATTCATAGGATAGAAAGTTGCACGATATGTGGGATAGTGGGAAGTATATAAGGCAATCACATCTTAATTAATCTAGGGTTGAGATCCTCTGCGCCAATAGCACTGGACTTTATACTATTTGTTAACGCAGCAATAACATAGGCGTATCATCAGTGCTATGTACACAGCACAGAAGAAATTCTTTGTTAGCTGAGTCACGATCAATATAATAAATCAATTCTCCATCTGTATATTGTCTGTGGTGGTACTTTTGTAAACTTGTGATTTATTTAAAAAAAAATTACCGTTTTGATAAACTTTTGCTCGCCAAATCAATCTCTTTATTTTTTCGCTTGTAATGAATTCGAGTTTCACTTCAGAATTTTAATAGTTTATTGTCCTGTAAACATATAAACTTTCATATTCATATTCTCCATATGGTGTATCTTTCAAAAGTTAAAGAGTGAATTAGAGAAAATGAAGAAAAAATCTTTGGACGCGGGCTCAACCCAAACGGTTAGGATTTATCCACCCATGCACATTTTTTTATGGTCTACGTCTAGGTGGCCAGCTGAATTGCCATACGAAAACTCCGATTTGGCGCATATATTTGGATACTAATGATGAGAGCGCGCTGCATACGAACCTTAAATTTTGGGTGTAGTAAGTTTATTGTAGTTAGAGAGCCGACTGCAGTTTTTGTTTCTTGCTCATGTAAACACATATAAAACCAGGGTTCGTATGTAAACATACACGAAACGTGAAGTGTGCGCAAGAAAATTTAGCAAGAAATAATGGAATAATAGTAGTGAATCCGAATAGAATAATCAAAATGTCTGTGTCCGATGCTTTCACCAAATCGATGAGTGTCACTACATTTACTGATATAATGCATGATGCAAGTGTCTGCTTCCTCGTGAGTATACATCTACTATGTTTCTTCTACATATGGTTCTCTATCGTGCGAAATGGAAAGCAGCGCTCATCAACTGTGAAAAAAAATTCTTTTCTTCCCAATTATTTGTAGAAAGGAATCAATTGTCCAGCATTCGGATAAAAATTTGGCAATAGCGGAGAAAGTAGAAAAGCAAATGGTTAACGTATTGAAATGAAATTATTTATTTATTTATTTGTCGCTATTAGTCCCATTATATAAAAACCGTGCTACTGTTAAACTAACTAGGTAATTACTAAAATCCTTACTATGCTGACGAAATGCATGCCGCTTGAAATCAATCCCCTGCTGTCCAGGAAAGATATTATCGAGAAAAAAGAGCTTTTACAGAAGTGACAACTAAGGGTGCAGTTGCACTATCTATCATTACGCCAAGCATTGCGAGATAGGTGTATCAGTGTGTGTAGTAGGTAATCCGAAGAAGATAAGAATTAAGAAGTTAAGACTTCCAGTTGAGAGACGTTGAGGAAATCAAGAATGCGCGATTTAAATGCCATTAAACTAAACGAGGAGTGAGCAAGATTCAATCGGCTCCCAATGGGGATAACACGATTGATTGACTTATGCAGTAGGTACTCTTGTCAACATCTTGAAAACTAGGATAATTCTGCTTCATCAAGCAGTTTTTTTTTTCATGTTGAAGAAGTCGTGAAAAACCCCAAAATTCACGAGAAAATGTTTAACAAAATGTCAAAAAATTTACCTTTCTATATTTTTTATAATCCTAGCTCAGCTGGTTCATACTTAGATTAAAATGCAGTTTGACTTTTTTTTCCGATAAGCATAACGCCCGCAATCGTGGTCACCGCAAAACATCTTTTTTTAAAGATCAGTGGCTAAGTTGTGTACCTACTTCAGCAATGAGCGACAATATCTAAAATTTGTAGAGTGTACTCAAAATATGAATAAATATGTGGTGAAAAATTCGCAGTTGTATCTTTAATTAGTTCACCAAAAATATTCCTAAAAAACCGAAAAAAGTCTTCACAGAGATTGTTCGAACCAAATTGCTTCGAATATATTTTTATAAACAGACAACTTCTGAAAAGAAAGTATGCTGAAAACAAAGCATAAAAAATTTAGTAAACTTGGCTCTAATCTGATTTTTCTTGATAAAAATACAGGTACACAACCCAACAAAGCTATGTATTTGTCTTTTACATAACACATTGCACGAATACAATACAAAATTATAAACCTCAACGAGCAAATCAAATAAAAATTATTTCCATTTGTTTAAACCAGTTAGATCCGTGGTAAAAACCATTCCTGAAAAGGGATCATATTACAAAATATTATGCTAAAATTGAAATCTGAAAAACAAAAATAAATTCAATCTAATTACAATTTTCCTAAAAATGGGTACGACATCTAACAAAAACATGTGTTGTCATGTAGCCTACAATGCATGGCACAAATACAATCAGATCAAGCCGATCAATTTGCAACTCTATCATTATCATCGTTACAAGTACCATCCAACGGGAATTTCTTCGCAACGTGATATAGAGAATATTTTTTGCAAATATAATTAATTTAACACAGCAGCATGTGAAGCTCAAAATTTCTTGTTGCTATGCATTTTTGTTCGTTGCTAGGCAAATTTTATCGCTAGTCCCATAAGAGCACAGCTGCATTGCCAATTCTTGTAATCATGCGCCGCTGCTACTCTATCAGTGGTGTCGTGTGCAAGCAAGGGCTATATAAACGACAAGCTGACTGATCTCGATCTCTTTTTGCACTTGGCATCGCTTGGGATAGGTTGACTGATAGGTAGGGACTAACATTTTATATCGGGTATCGACTGATATAAAACTTTTATTAACAAAGCATTATTTCGGGGATTGACTGAAATAATCATTTACTAACAAACACTTTATTTCGGGTTTTGACTGAAATAAAGAATCTTACTTCGGGTCTTGACTGAAGTTAAGATAACACTTTAAGTCGGGTATTGACTGATTTAAAGAGCATTATTTTGGGGATTGACTGAAATAATCATTTACTAACAAACACTTTATTTCGGGTTTTGACTGAAATAAAGAATCTTACTTCGGGTCTTGACTGAAGTTAAGATAACACTTTAAGTCGGGTATTGACTGATTTAAAGAGCAGTATTTCGGGGATTGATTGAAATAATCGTTTACTAACAAACACTTTATTTCGGGTTTTGACTGAAATAAAGAATCTTACTTCGGGTATTGACTGAAGTCAAGATAACACTTTAAGTCGGGTATTGACTGATTTAAAGAGCATTATTTCGGGGATTGATTGGAATAATCACATACTAACATACACTTTATTTCGGGTTTTGACTGAAATAAAGAATCTTACTTCGGGTTTTGACTGAAGTTAAGATAAGACTTTAATTCGGGTATTGACTGATTTAAAGCATATTGTATCTCGGGTCTTGACTGAGATCAAAATTACTAACATTAACACTTTATTCCTGGTCTAGACGGGAATAAAGAATTGTTCTAATAAAATATTAGAACAAAGGATCTTAACATTAGCTTAAAGCCAACCTCCTCAAATGCCAAGTTTAGATCGGTGAGTACCAGCCACTTGTAACATTTTAATACTTATTCATATATCTATTTGACTATATTTTGACTTATATACACATATATATATTATACATTTCATGTGCATATCTATTTTACACATATATTTTTATTACATTTTTGACGATCTTATATTATAACTTGGTGCTAATAAGTGTTTTAGTGTAATACAAAAATCTCAGACCCAAACTTATGTACAGAGTTTTGTTTCAACATATCTATTTTTGGAAACCGTGCATTACAAATCTGTGTTATTAAGTGTGTTTTCTAGTGTGTGTGCATCTCTGACCTATTTCCTTATATTTAATCTGATCTGAATACAAGTAGTGAGAAAATCCAAGAAACAAGTGTCAGTTTAAGGAACGTTAAAAGAAGTGGACAGTGTTTTTTTTAGTTATAAGAAGATAGACCACTGATCTGAATCCATAATTATCAGTGCATTCATTGCAGTCTTCAGAAATTCAAATTTGCGTGTACGTTCTAACTACGGGCAGTACATTTTATGGTCCTTCGAGCCGGATTTAAGGTCAAGTGTTTTATTTTATCAATCTTTTCATTATGTCTACACTTCAAAAACTTTTGGGCAACCAAGCCACTTCCGCAATAATCTTTGAAAAATCGTTCAATAACTACACCAAAACTGATGTAGAAAAACGAACGAAAGGTCTTATTTCCGAGCGATTAACCGCTCTAAGTGAAATTTGGTCAGATTACAAGAAAGATCACTATACAATTATTCAAGCCACGCAGGCTTTGGAAGATAGTGAACTTCAAAAGTACGACTATTTCGCAAATGATCAATTTTCAAAAGTGGAAAATCAATATTTTCGCTTTCGAGGTATCCTTAGGGATGCATTAGATGCATTCGAAACAAAGATTGCATCAAGCTCAAAATCAGAACTTGAAACTTCATCGTCTCTGAGACTACCGAGCATCACAATCCCAAAATTCTCAGGTTCTTATGATTCCTGGAGACCTTTTCACGATTTATTCAATTCCCTGGTGCATTCAAATTCTGCGTTATCTCCGGTGCAGAAATTGCATTATTTGAAATCAAGTGTATCTGGAGAAGCAGAGCACTTATTGCGTCAATTTCCTATGACCAACTCGAGTTATGACAGCGCATGGAAGATATTGCTTGAAAGGTATGATAATAAACGAGTTTTGGTAAATGCCCAATTGAAAGCACTCTTTAATCTACCTAAAGCAGCTCACGAATCAGCCAAGGCTATCAAAACCTTGCTAGATAAGTCTTCCGAATGTATCTTTGAACTCGAGGCATTGCAAGTTTCCACTAAGCAATGGGATGCAATGCTCATCTACATGTTGGTACAATGCTTACCAGCAGAAACGCACCGCTCATGGGAACAAGAAGTAAATACTGCAGAAGGACTCCCCACCTTCGAATCCTTAAAATTATTTTTACAATCTAGATTTAGAATTTTAGAAGCCATAGTCGATAACAAACCGTCCCTAGCCTCCAAGAATGCTTATGTCCCGAGAGCATCAACCCATTTAACGTCATCTACCCAAGCATGTACCTTGTGCAAAGAGCTGCACCGATTATTAAAATGTCCGAAATTCTTAAAACTTGACGTAGACAATAAATTCAAAATTGTCACATCAAATCAATTGTGTAATAATTGCCTATCAAAGGGCCACAACACGAAAACTTGTACTAGTAAGTTTTCATGTCAGCGATGTGGAAGGAGGCATCATTCTTTACTTCACAGGAATAATGCCACTCCAAGGGTCTCGACCCAATTCAAGCCAAGGGAGCAGCAATCAGAAGCTCAACCTTGTATTTCACCTTCCACATCCAATAAATCTCTCCATACGCTTCACGCAAAAAACCAACGTACCAAACAAGCACTGCTTGCCACAGCATTGTTAAACGTTCCTACCAAAAAGGGAAACATGTTGGTATTAAGGGCACTGATAGATTTAGGCTCTCAAGTTTCAATTATAACCCAAGCCGCCGCACGTAAGCTGCAATCATCCACTACAAACGTGGAAATTCAAATCACTGGCCTGGGAAAAACTGAAACTACAAATGTTCAAAAACAAACTGTATTAAACATTTATCCTTATTCAACCACAACTAAGGCAACTACAGTTACAGCCCTTATAGTGGATACAATTACGGACATTTTGCCTCCTTCAACCATTCCAAACAAAGAATGGAATCATATACATCAGCTACCACTTGCCGATCCATTTTTCTTTAAACCAGGAAAAGTTGACCTGCTTTTAGGAGCAGATGTATATAGTGAAATCCTCTTGGAAGGTTTACGAAAAGGTCCTCCAGGAACACCTGTTGCCCAAAACAGTACCCTCGGATGGATACTCTTCGGAAAACTCCTAAATACTTCCACATTTTTAAAGGCATCTGCGTTAACAGCAAAAGTTCACTACGACGACGACTCTTCACTGGATAACCTTCTACGTCAGTTTTGGGAAACTGAATAAGTTAATCCAGGAAGAAAGCTGTCTAAAGCAGATCAAGAATGTGAAGAGTTTTATCAAAAAACTCATGTTCGTAACGCACAAGGCCGTTACGAAGTTCGTCTGCCTTTCACCGCAGAAAGTCCTAGTTTAGGCGACTCTCGTGGTATGGCATTACGTAGGTTCTACAGCCTAGAACGGCAATTAGAACGTAATCCTGAACTTTATCAGGAATACAAAGCTTGTATAAACGAATACAAGACATTAGGTCACATGACAGTGGCTAGCAAGATAGTAAGCAACGAGCAAAGCTACTATCTTCCTCATCATGCTGTGATCAAAGATAGCACCACTACAAAGGTTCGCGTCGTCTTTGATGCTTCGGCAAAAACAACTAATGGAAAAAGTCTAAACGAACAGCTGCATACTGGTCCAGTACTGCAGTCTGAACTCTTTTCCATCATTCTCAGATGGCGAAAGTATAAATTCGCTATGTCGGCTGACATAGATAAAATGTATAGAATGATAAAGGTTCAAGCTCCAGATCAAAACTATCAAAGAATAGTTTGGAGAAATAATCACAACGAGCCTATACAAGATTACAAATTAACCACCGTAACCTTTGGCACCACGCCAGCCATATCTCGCAATAAAAACGCTCAATCAGCTAGCCTTCGATGAAGCCGACAAATATCCTGAAGCTGCAAGGATAGTATTGCGAGACTTCTATGTTGATGACCTTCTTACAGGATCAGATACAATGGAAGAAGCATTCAATATACAAGATCAACTACTCAATCTGTTATCTTTAGGAGGGTTTAACTTGAGAAAATGGGTCAGCAATTCCTCGGATCTACTATCAAGGATTCCCGAAACTTATAGAGAAGTTCAACTCCCTTTGCGACTAGCAAGCGATGAGTCTGTAAAAACTTTAGGCATTCATTGGTATCCAGGATCTGATTGTTTCACACTACAATACAGAAAGAGACTCGATTGCCTCTCTACAAAGCGTTCTGTTCTCTCAGAAATCGCAACGCTTAGTGCTAAAATTTTGATGCAAGCCTTATGGCTTGCAGGATGTTCATGGGATGAACCAATACCGGCATACATTGATAAGCAGTGGCGGGAATTCAAAATAGAATTACATCATATAGGTAGTATCAAGATACCACGTTGGATACATACCACAAGTAACTTATCCACTTGTCAAATACATGGTTTTTCAGATGCCTCTAATCAAGCCTATTCTGCTGCTGTCTACATTAGAGTTGTTAATGAAGAAGGAACAGTTCAAGTAAACTTACTTATGGCAAAGCCAAAAGTAGCGCCCGTCAAATCCGTTTCGCTTCCACGTCTCGAATTGTGTGGTGCAGTATTGTTAGCACGACTCATAAATCGAGTCAAAGTAGATCTACAATTTGAACAAGTTCCTACATTTGCTTGGACAGATTCTTCTATTGTATTAGCTTGGATACGTAGCCACCCAAACAAGTATAAATCTTACGTGGCTAATAGAATCTCCGAAATTCAAAGCTTAATCGATATTAAATCTTGGCAACATGTAAGGTCTGGTGACAATCCAGCCGACTGTAATTCCAGAGGAGTTAAATCATCATTATTAATTGATCATCAATTATGGTGGCATGGACCTCATTGGCTGCAAGGTAGTGAAGAAAGTTGGCCCAAATCGAAGCCAATTTTAGCTAACCAGAATGAGGCTGAACAAAGACGATCAAGTCATCTAACAACAACCCAGTCAAACATCAATGACTTGTTTGAGAGATTCTCAAGTTTTACCAAACTACAACGCGTAGTTGCATATTGCATCAGGTTCATTCATAAATGCAGGAACGCATGTGTTGAATCAACTAAAGAGCACCAAACTGACCCAAAGATGCTTAGCCCAACAGAAATGTCTCAATCAAAAATTCAACTCATTAAATTAGCACAGAATGCCATTTTTGGCACTGAAATCCAAGCACGGAATACACTTCCAGCTAAAAGCAAAATTTTATCTCTTAATCCGTTCTTAGATACCGACGGATTAATTCGTGTAGGAGGTCGACTAAGAAATGCCAATATTCATTATAATCAAAAGCATCCCATTATTCTCCCAAAAGAAAGCAATTTAACAATCTTGATAATTGAATATTTCCATATAAAAACTTTGCATGGTGGCCCGCAATTGGTTTTGTCCAACATTCGAAGTGAATTTTGGATCCCACAAGGACGAAAAATCGTTAAACAGGTATTACATAAATGCATCGTGTGTTTTAAGCAATCCGCATCCAATAAAAATCAACTTATGGGTAATCTACTCCCACCCCGGGTCAACATAACGAGACCTTTTCAACAAACTGGGTTAGATTTTGCTGGCCCTTTCAATCTAAAGGTATCTAAATTTCGAAATAATCGGGTATATATGCATTTTTATTTGCATGGCATCCAAAGCCATTCATATAGAAGCTGTATCCGATCTATCCACGGCTGCATTTATAGCAGCGTTCCGACGGTTTTCCAGCCGAAGGGGACTCAGCACAGATATCTTTTCAGATTGTGGCTCTAATTTCGTTGGAGCTGATAAAGTCCTACAAAGGGAATTTAGAACAGCTATATTGCAAGCTAACAAGCATATGGCAGAAACACTAGCTCAAGAAGGGATAGGTTGGCACTTTAACCCGCCTTCCGCACCTCATTTTGGAGGATTATGGGAGGCTGGAGTTAAATCAATCAAATACCATCTAAAGCGAATTCTAGGGAATTCTTCATTGACATTTGAAGAATTCGCAACTGTTCTGACACAAATTGAAGCTTGTTTAAACTCCAGGCCTCTATGTCCTATTACAGAAGATCCAGACGATCTCAATGTTCTAACTCCGGGACATTTTTTAATCGGAACTTCTTTACTACTTCCACCAGAACCTGTACTGGAAAATAAGGTTTCATCACTCACGAGATGGAAACATCTCCAACTGTTGCAACAACAGTTCTGGCACAAATGGTCTAGCGACTACTTGAACTCCGTACAAAATAGACCCAAATGGCAGACTCCAATATCAAATCCTAAAGTAGGAGATTTAGTTATTATCAAAGAACCGAATTTGGTAGCTTGCCGTTGGTTATTAGGACGAATAATTGAAGCTCATCCAGGTGCTGACAAATATATCCGTGTAGTAAGCATAAAAACGAAAAATGGTCTTGTAAAACGGCCCATATCCAAAATATGTATCCTACCGATACAAGAAAGTTAAAATTTTGAATCTTATTAATACGGCTACCAGTTTCTCCCTCAATAATTTGGCTCAAAAATTTTCTCTCATAGCTTTACAGGTCAGTTTTAAAATTAATTATTTGAAAGACATTTCTAGCCTTTCAACGGGGGGTAGTATGTTCGAACCAAATTGCTTCGAATATATTTTTATAAACAGACAACTTCTGAAAAGAAAGTATGCTGAAAACAAAGCATAAAAAAATTAGTAAACTTGGCTCTAATCTGATTTTTCTTGATAAAAATACAGGTACACAACCCAACAAAGCTATGTATTTGTCTTTTACATAACACATTGCACGAATACAATACAAAATTATAAACCTCAACGAGCAAATCAAATAAAAATTATTTCCATTTGTTTAAACCAGTTAGATCCGTGGTAAAAACCATTCCTGAAAAGGGATCATATTACAAAATATTATGCTAAAATTGAAACCTGAAAAACAAAAATAAATTCAATCTAATTACAATTTTCCTAAAAATGGGTACGAAATCTAACAAAAACATGTGTTGTCATGTAGCCTACAATGCATGGCACAAATACAATCAGATCAAGCCGATCAATTTGCAACTCTATCATTATCATCGTTACAAGTACCATCCAACGGGAATTTCTTCGCAACGTGATATAGAGAATATTTTTTGCAAATATAATTAATTTAACACAGCAGCATGTGAAGCTCAAAATTTCTTGTTGCTATGCATTTTTGTTCGTTGCTAGGCAAATTTTATCGCTAGTCCCATAAGAGCACAGCTGCATTGCCAATTCTTGTAATCATGCGCCGCTGCTACTCTATCAGTGGTGTCGTGTGCAAAAAAGGGCTATGTAAACGACAAGCTGACTGATCTCGATCTCTTTTTGCACTTGGCATCGCTTGGGATAGGTTGACTGATAGGTAGGGACTAACATTTTATATCGGGTATCGACTGATATAAAACTTTTATTAACAAAGCATTATTTCGGGGATTGACTGAAATAATCATTTACTAACAAACACTTTATTTCGGGTTTTGACTGAAATAAAGAATCTTACTTCGGGTCTTGACTGAAGTTAAGATAACACTTTAAGTCGGGTATTGACTGATTTAAAGAGCATTATTTCGGGGATTGACTGAAATAATCGTTTACTAACAAACACTTTATTTCGGGTTTTGACTGAAATAAAGAATCTTACTTCGGGTATTGACTGAAGTCAAGATAACACTTTAAGTCGGGTATTGACTGATTTAAAGAGCATTATTTCGGGGATTGATTGGAATAATCACATACTAACATACACTTTATTTCGGGTTTTGACTGAAATAAAGAATCTTACTTCGGGTTTTGACTGAAGTTAAGATAAGACTTTAATTCGGGTATTGACTGATTTAAAGCATATTGTATCTCGGGTCTTGACTGAGATCAAAATTACTAACATTAACACTTTATTCCTGGTCTAGACGGGAATAAAGAATTGTTCTAATAAAATATTAGAACAAAGGATCTTAACATTAGCTTAAAGCCAACCTCCTCAAATGCCAAGTTTAGATCGGTGAGTACCAGCCACTTGTAACATTTTAATACTTATTCATATATCTATTTGACTATATTTTGACTTATATACACATATATATATTATACATTTCATGTGCATATCTATTTTACACATATATTTTTATTACATTTTTGACGATCTTATATTATAACTTGGTGCTAATAAGTGTTTTAGTGTAATACAAAAATCTCAGACCCAAACTTATGTACAGAGTTTTGTCTCAACATATCTATTTTTGGAAACCGTGCATTACAAATCTGTGTTATTAAGTGTGTTTTCTAGTGTGTGTGCATCTCTGACCTATTTCCTTATATTTAATCTGATCTGAATACAAGTAGTGAGAAAATCCAAGAAACAAGTGTCAGTTTAAGGAACGTTAAAAGAAGTGGACAGTGTTTTTTTAGTTATAAGAAGATAGACCACTGATCTGAATCCATAATTATCAGTGCATTCATTGCAGTCTTCAGAAATTCAAATTTGCGTGTACGTTCTAACTACGGGCAGTACAGAGATGACGTCCTTAAGCGAAAAACTTGAGGACATAACAAACTCTAATCTGGAAAATTAGTATTGTGGTGAATGAGTGCGAATTAATTTAAGCAAAACGATGAGATTGAGGAGTACTGGGTACCTGTCGAAGGTGGTATTAAGAAAATCCACTGTGTAACCACGCAAATTATGCACTCGCCCTGAAAGACTATACACAAACCTGGTAACTGAATTAAAGGAAGTGCATAGTCTGTCAATGTTACCTTCGGAAGTTCCAGTATATATTTTCGCACCATAGATGAAATGGGAAAATAGCAAGGAATGGGCTAGCTTCTTCTTTATAAACGTCGGCAGATACGTATTAATACTGTACAGTTTCCAAAGTCCAAAACATACCGTGCCGATTAAAGTATTGATATGAGGCGACAACGATAGGATCTCATCTATAGTATGAAATCAAGGCTGAACACTGTGTCATTAAAAGATATGGTAATCCTGGAAGATAGGATCTAGGAAGTGCTTAATTGGATGACCAAAAAAGGTATTCGATTGAGACTTCTCTGGATTTAGAGTTAATTTACTGTCAGTATCCCAGGAAAAGAGAGAGGAAAGGTCAGCATTAATATATGTAACGCATTGACACATAGATACAGCGGCGCAGAAAAAAGCAAAAATATGGACGACAGGGAACCTAACTGCTGCTGGGAGATTATTTATAACACATTGACACATAGATACAGCGGCGCAGAAAAAAGCAAAAATATGGACGACAGGGAACCTAACTGCTGCCAGAATAGATTCCTGCGGAACATCTTTGTCTATAAGATCTTATTCACGATTTCCTAAAATGAAACACTAGCATCGCAACCGCAAATATGCAAAAATGAGATTACAGGTAGACCGGTAAAAGCGGAAGATGCTCTGAAGTTTATGGCAAAGGATAAATTGACTCAAACTATCGAATGCTTTACTAAAGTCAAGTAGTAAAAGTTCACTAACCAGCTTGTGCTCCATATTGAGCCTTATTGACTTAATAATGTTCAAGATAACACTCGACGTATTATAACCTTTGCGGAAACCATATTGCTTAGAGTATATAAGATTATGAACAGCGGGTGCCAAAATTATTTGGTTCTTAATTAGAATTTCCCAAACTTTAGAAAGTGAGGGTAAGACAGCTATAGGCCTGAAGTCCGAGGGCTGTGATGGATTAGAGCTCTTGGGAATGGAAATTACCTTGCCACACTTCCAGCTGTAGGGAAGGTTGAAGTGATAATGATGCTATTAAAGAGATGAATAATACGGCAAGACAAAGCAGGGAAAACTAGCTTCAAAAATTTCAAAGGGATGCCATCAAGACCAACAGCATTTGATTTAACACATATAAGGGCATAGGAAACTTAAAAAATATCAACGTTAGAAACGGCGTATGGGTCCTTATGCTCAGCAACATTCTTGCCTAGTGGGTGAATCTGTTTGCACAGAAGCAAACAAGCTATTCATTTCATATTGCTGCTCCTTATATTTTTGAAACTCCTTGCGATACCTATTTTGATACTGCGTAAATAATCGCCATCTCTCAGGCGTACATAGCTCTGAGTGAGCGTTATATACAAGGTCACGCAGGCCCTTCGCTCTATTGATGGCAGGAGGATGATATCAATTGGATACGATCGGTATTTTTGACAATATTTTAAAGGGAACGTACTGGTTCAGAAGTTGAAGAACGCGGGTACTAAAAACTGATAGCTGTATGTTACGTTGCTAGTTAGATACATATCAGAGAAGTTAATTGACGATGCACTGTTTACGAAGGCCTCCATGCAGATTTGCGCCTGGGCTTGATCGACTTCAAATCGTCAGCCCCACAAGAGGTGCCCCGCCAAAAAGTTCTCTGGGTATTGCGAATACTAGTATACAGACCATCTGAAATTTTGCTGCATGTCTTGTGGAATCATAGCTTCAACACAACACATTGCACCTCTATTTGGTCATCCCCAATACGCAAAGACACAAAGCAATCAGAGTCCAGGAAAAAAACACGACTCCAATTATATCTTATGTCACCTCACGTAAGGACCAAATAAAGACCCCGTGCCCAAATATAGGTTATGCCGCCTCACGTGGGTGCCAAACGGAGATTCTAGCTCAGGAAATTACAGGAAAAACTTACTACGTAGCGCACAAGCAACAATTATTTACTTATATGAAGGCAGTTAAGCCAGAAGAATTAATTAGATACAGCCATGTGCAGGAATCATAGCGTCGTACGCCTGGAAGAATTCATCAGCCAAAAATAAAAAAAAGGCTACAAACGGTCCAACTCTAGTATACAATACAATAATAGCAACAAACATCAAAAGGAATAATTAAAAAAGACCTAAATGAAACAAGCGGGATAACAAAAAAAAAACACTGTCGCCAGCTTGTTAGTCCATTAAAAAAATTGTCTAAAGACTGCATATAAAACTGTATAGCTAAGTGATGTTAGTTATTTGTTATTTTAAAAGCTTTATTTATTTTTAAAAGAAACTGGCATTGTTTATTTATTTCAGAATGGCGTGGTTAATAAAAAAAATTGTATGGTGAAAATACTTAATTTGATTGTGATTTAACCACTGACTTATGTAATATGGACTGCCTGATTTTCTATTCATATGTGTCAACTTTTGTTTTCAGGGGTGTGACAATTATCTTAATTTCAAGTCTTACTTTCGCTTTATTATTATCATAATAAAAGTTCAACAAATTACAGATGCATTCGAAATTATTTCTATTATTTCTATTCTTGGAAGCCTATCTCCTACAACATTAAATATTTTGTAAGCTTGATTTTTAAAGAAATAAATTTAAGCAATTTTTGTCTGCCTGCCCCTAAAGTAGGTATGGGGGACAGAGAAAGGCCTAATATTGTATTGTCATCTATTTCTGTTCTATATTCATTTGGAAAACCACTGAACTGAAATTGGACCATGGGGATTTCGTATATAACTTAGTTCAGCAGAATAAAGTAGTTAAACCAGAAAGAGAGAACTATAGAAAAGTGATGCCATAATAATGTGAAATAATGTAAGCAATTTCAGTAGTATAAGCAGTCCATTTTATATATGTCAGTGAATTTAATAGTACCTATTATATGTAAATTCGACGCGATGAAAAACGCTCAGCATACTACGTTTACTGCAAATTATCTGTGGCATATCATCATTCAATTCCGACATGATGAGAGCGATTAGAGTTTGTTGGTGTGCCGCTAATTTCTCGCGGTTTTTAAACGGCACACTAATCTTATCAGTTTGTAAAACTCGTAAAGCATCTAATAGTTACTTTTACATCCACTGCTATTATGCATTTTGTGATGTTAAAAAAATTTACAACAAATCATCCTTTCATTATTTTTTATTCTTGCAAGATTTTCTTGGGCACACTTCACGTTTCGTGTATGTTTACATATGAACTTTTATATGTGTTTCAAAAAATTCAGACGGCTCTTGGATTATTACAAGTTCAGGTATAATTTAAAAAATGAGTTTTATTCAGCAACCGTTCCGTAGAGTTGCCATACAAAAATCCGTTTTTTCATGTATGTATTATGTATAAGGGATCAATGCACAAACCCAGCCATTAATTATTTATTTAAGCGTTCTTCGGAATGTTAAAAACTCAATTATCGATATTTAGGATCCTGTACATTTGTAACCGTTTTTTTATATCCACATCAGTTGGTAATGTTCTGTGATCCAAATCAGGAAAAAATAACTAAGCACTAGATTCTGAGTAATTGGGCAATTTTTGTTAAAGCGGTTGTGTGTAGAATTAGCTTGATTGTAAAATCAAAAATCTATTTGAATATTCAGTCGCTTTTTTACATGAGCTATGTTTATCTTTTTACACAGGCTAAACCGGGCATCGTAAGTAAATCAGAGTAACAATTTTTAAGTAGTGTAGAAACGTTTATACTGACACTTTGTTTAGTTTTAATAATTGCATGAATATTGTTCGCATGATGCACAATTTTGACAATTTGTAAGCTTTTGCCATAGCTCTAGATAAAAATTAACTTCTTACATATTATATAAACAATTCTCTTGTAGGGAACTGCAACGGATTTGGTAGTTCAAATAGTCCTTATTGCTGAATCGATGCGATTGCAAGCAATGATGGCTACATATGGTATTCAAACACAAACACCACATGAGGTGGAGAACTAACATTTTGTATGAAATAATTATGTTAATAAAATAAAGTTTAGGTAGAACCAGTTCAAATATGGTCATCGACGGAGCTAATTAAAGTTTATCAAAATCTCGGTGTCAATAAAAAAATTGGATTGACAGGAAGGCCACCCCGTCCGATTGGTTCTCTTGGTACAAGTAAGATTTACAGAGTATGTGGAAAAACAGTACTTTGCTACCCATTGATATTTGAAGTATCTGACTTTTATCTTTATCGCGACATGGCGCTTTTAATCGGTATTTTGAATTAAATCCTGCCCAACAGTTATCTTCCACAATATTTATTTTTAGATGATATAAAGACCGAGTTGCAATTTGTTGGAAAGTACTGGCGGCTTTCAGGACGTCCTACTGTATGCCTTCTTATTCGTGAAGAGCACATGAGGGACCCGCAATTCAAAGAAATGCTTGACTTATTGGCGATGCTTAAAAAAGGATATTGTGATGGTATGAAGGTTCGCATTGGTCGTCTGCAAAATTTGGTATCAAGTTCTTGCACAGGTGAGAAAACTTAATAAGCTAATGATTGTATTCTAACTATTTTGTGCTTATAGAGCATTTGGATTTTATGAACCAAAGAGATCTAACAGAAAGTGAGACTGCCTTCACACAAATTAATCATGAGTACATTGGTTACCAGAGTCTAACTGATGTCCCTAAGGCGCAATCATATTCTGAAGAAAAAGTTACATGCGATGTAATGTCATAAATAAATATTTCACTTTTCGTTGAATTTAATGTCAAATATTTAGGACTACTTGCATAAACCCAATCACGAAATTGTGGAAGCTCTTCGAAAAACTCAATCTATTTATTGTCTGTGTCAACTCTGGGGTATTCTATTAAATCGAGAAGGACCGAATTATGAAGTAAATGGAATTACGGTAAATCAGGCCTTGATGCAAATTTATTACCGTGCGGGATCCCTGCGTTACTGGCGAGCTGTGAGATACTGCAGTTCTTTATTACATCACATTGTAGACTCCATCAGCCCCTTCATTACAACAGTTTTAGTTAACGGTAAACAATTAACTGTGGGTGTTATTGGACAAAAGGAAACTGTTTTCGATACTCCAATGACTCCAGCTGAAATTCAAAGTGTAATGTACACAACCGTGCAGCCCTATGATGTTATTCAGGCTGTGCTTCAACAAGAAGTGGTTTTATATTGTGGAAGACTTATTGCTACAAATCCTGATATGTTTAAAGGGATATTAAAGGTAATATGAACTCACTAATTGAACCTTTAAATGAAATGTTTGAAATCAATTATTTTAGATAAGGATTGGATGGGTACTCGAAGCAATGCGAATCAACTTGCAAATATTCGGGCAAGAAAATTTTGACTTAGATAATCTATCTCCATTTCATGTTCGCATTTTGTTGCAACGTGTACTAACCGTATGTGAATGGGCCACTGAAGAAAAGTATTCCGTGTAATTTTTCAGACAGAAGCGGCTATTATTTTAAAATATCGTTTTAGATTGACAACCTTACAAAGACGTCAGTTAGAGGGATGTTTATGTCGTGTACCAAAAAATTTCTACAACATGGTATGGGATGTTCTTCAGCGAACACCAGAAGGCATAAAGGTTCAAGGTCATCACTTACCAGCTATTCCGACATTAACACATTTAAGTCGGGGCGAATTAACTTTTTCACTTTTGGTTGAGGAGACGTTGATATGTATCGCACAGCCAGAACGAAGACAGTTGGTCGTTGAACTCCTCTGTATTATTGCTACAATTTTGAGCAGGTAACTAATCATAGATTAATTCACCCAGATTTACTATCAGCAGAGCTGGGCAAGAACCAAAGAAAAAGTACTTAAGTACAAGTACAAGTACCGAAGGCCCAAGTACATCAGCGTAAGTACAAGTACCCCAGTATGAAAAGTACTTGTAACTAAGTACTAATCCTATAAAAAGTACTGAGTACTTTTTGTAGTACTTTTTTAGAAACTTTGTACGTTGGCAGTAATATAATGAAGTTTATCGAAATCAGTTAATAGATATTAATAACTAAATACGTTTTGAAAACTACAATATGTATAGTAATCCTGTGGCTACTACTTATAGTTTTCGGCGTTGCAACTAGAGTAAAACTTTCACCTCCCATTGCTACACTCATCAAAATATTAGAGGCCCGCCCAAGCGCCCATTATCGCCTCAAATAATGCATAACAATTCTAAGGAAAAAATTTCCAGTAAATTTCTAAAAAAAAAATTGAGGCCTTCCCAACATCAGGTCGAGGCAACGTTGATTTTATATTGGAGCGAGGCATTGCTTGCTTACCCTTCGTTATGTCCACTGACGTATATAATATGGACTGCTTACTTTTCTATTTCACGTGGACACAAATGCTTGCGTCACGTCAAAATTAGTTCTTACGTCGGTGCCAATATTGATAAAATCATTGGCGGGAAATTGAAAAAGTGAGCACGCAGCTCGGAAAGTGATTTTAATAAAACATTTAAAATTTCTTCTGAGTATCTAATGAATATATTGTCTTTGGTAAAACAGTTTTTATCAGTAATAACCCTAAATGATTAATTTAAAATCATGTATTTCGACGAATCCACAATTTATTTGTTGTTTTCAGTTTTCTCTCAGTTGGTACTTGGTGCTTAGACCGAAAGAATCAGCAATATAGAAGTGAGCCCACTTTCTGCAGTGTATTTCTATGAACGTAGTCAGTCCATATTATACATGTCAGTGGTTATCTCATCAAGTCGAGGTATCGTCGATTTTATATTCGAGCGAGACGTTACTGGTTTTTGTTCTACTTGCCCAGTCTTGTTTGTATGTTAATACTTTGTCTAAGGTTCTGCCTTGA
Source organism: Dioctria linearis (assembly GCA_963930735.1). Taxonomy (NCBI): domain Eukaryota; kingdom Metazoa; phylum Arthropoda; class Insecta; order Diptera; family Asilidae; genus Dioctria; species Dioctria linearis. The sequence goes on along the minus strand of OZ005744.1, from coordinate 95,009,703 downwards.
CGCGGGAGTGCGGCAGATGTGCTAGAGATTGTGTTTGCTTTTCTACGAAGAATTAGATATTTGTAGTTACTAAATACACGCAGAAATACTTAACTAACAATCTTGGTACAAAACTAAGTCTTAGTACAAGTAAATAGAAGCAAGTACTTATGTTCAAGTAGTAAGTAGCGGCATTTCAAAAGTATTGAGTAATAAGTCTTAAGTAACGAAAATGTACTTTAAGTAGTACTTAAGTCAGCGCGTACAAATACCAGGCTCTACTATTTGCTGTACATTGCATTCGATGACAATATCTTGCATTTTTGCAATGTGAATAATTCTTCAACGGTGATTCGCAAAATATTCATGATCTTTGCGGCACTCCCATGTTTGTCAGTGCAGTCCACAATGAAAGCCTTCCAACGCTATCATACGCATTTTGTTTGCATATAGTGGCCCTGATCTGGGATGCTCTACGATGCAGAGTACAGGCTTGCATATAGACAAGCAAATTAAAGATCAACAGATTAAGAAGAGAGTGAAGGGGATGTCGCTGAACGTTTCATCGATATGAGACAGACAAAAAAATGAATTGTGACACTGCTGAAATAATCTTAATTTTACCAAGAGCGAGAAAAAAGAGAAAATTCTGCATATGCTGCCAACAAAAGAAAACGAACAGACCACAGATGGTGACACAGGACCTACTAAGAATCCATTATTAGGTTTTGGATAGTTCACGGGCGTGTATTATATTTGGTGCATAGTGAAAATCTGGTCGGACCTGATATTCTGTCTCTAAAGGAGCCATGATACGAGTCACGGCTTTCTTCTGTGTATACTTTGAGCGGTCCAGTGATAGCAATAGATATTGGATAAGTTTTCGTATGCGCTTTCAGAAACAGATTCCGCTATTAATTAATTCTCTGGGAATGCTGTCGGATGCTGGTACTTTGTTGTTTCTTATGCCTAATCTACAATGCATGGTAAAGCGACATAATCAAAACGAAATGGGTTGCTGAAGAATGGATATAAATACACGAAATATAGCTGCCAAATTAAACATCTGTTGACCTGTCAATTATAATAAATGTAACTGCTTTCTCGATTTCCTTACGCAATTACATTAAAGGAAATATGTTGGCTCAATAATTTATTCTATAAGAGTACAGCAAACTACAAAGTTGTGTACAATGCAGTGAGACAAGACAAATTATATAAAAGTTTGTTTTCAAGACTGAAAGTGCAAGCTCCAGTTTATAGCTATTTTGTTCTAAATTCCCCTACATGGTTCTAAGTCATGCTGAAAGAGAAGAGATATTTCTGCGAGCATAAATCTTCAAATGTAAGAGTGTGAGGCAAACATAAAAATTCATGTCGTTTACCATGTATTGTAAATTAGGCATTAATTTCTGTGTGAGCTGGCTGTTGTTTGGCCGCTGGATATCAAGTTATGCGTGTCCACTTTCATTTGGTAGTTGGGGATCTGTTCCAGATCTTGTTCAAATTTGTTGTTTGTTTTGAATAAGCCCGTTCCTTTTTTTTACCGTATTAGGACTTGGGTGGGATCCCTGTCGAATATGTACGAAAGATTGAAAAAAAAACTTTTAGTCCCTTAAATTGTCAGCTTTTACCATTTTCCTCACTCGATCCTCGCAACGTTTTCTCTTTATGTCGCTACGTCAGCAGATGAGGTTAATCGCATTATGACCTTTCCGCAACTATAACTTATTGTTTCGCTTTCGATTGAAAGAAACTCCTGGATTCCCTTAAATGTTCGGTTTCTTAACCTTTACTCGCTCAACAGTTCCTTATTGTTTTGGCAGCTGCGAGCCTCCTTACGAGGCCTACGGAACGCTTGCTTGGTGTGTTGTATTTAATTTGAGGTTTATCCAACTAGGTACGGGGTATCGAGAAAACCATTCTTTAATTATATTTTTCTAATATTTACTACTGTTTACTATTTAATAGCAATTCTTACACTAGTCAAACTTATCTTTTTAATAAAAACTTTTACACAAGTCAACTTTCTTTGATTACTCTTAATTTACATTCGAGCAGTGTCTATCTCTTTCCATAATGACATAATGACTTTTTCATTAGTCACATTTTTCTGTATTCCTTATAATTTACACACTAAATTGGCAAATATATCTTTTTGTTTTATTAAATCTGCGTGACCATCGCGACGAAGTTTTAAGAACGAGCTTCTTGAGCTTTCGGTTTTGAGGTGCTCAAGTCCCTCAGTTTAGGGTCGGAAGATGCCTAATTCACATTTTCGACCCTGTCAAAAATTGTTATCACTGGACATACTTAAACAAGTCCAAAATAGGCCCCGACGATGGCTTGAAAACATAATTCAATATCATGCTTTTTCAAGCCATGGCGCACGATCGGGCTCCACAGCGTGGTGCCTGATGGACAGGCGGAAATCGCTGATAAGCTTATGAACTGTGTAAAATTTTTATTAGGCAGTCAATTGCCTGATATCAGGATGTAATATGTATGTACATACGTATCATAGTCTTACGTTTTACCTTCAGTAAGATTTGTCGTGGGATTTATTCTTATTTTTTAATAGATAGCGTCGCTTATAGAGCTTTTGGGCTCTGTTAATAGCATAAGAGTCTTAGGCGACTTGCGCTCTGATTTGGGAAGCTCACAGTGGGGAGTAAACTGTTTGATAGAGAGAGCTTTTATTCCTTCATTCGTAATGCGACTGTGGCGATCATTTATGATCTTGCAGGTATGCGTATTGGTTCCTTTAAGGTAGCCAATTTCTGCCTTATTTCGCGGGTGTTTTGGTCCCCGCGAGTAGCCTTCTTCGCATTCCTTTGGTCCTAAAGTTCACAAGCTCAAACCGATAGAGAGCATATTTATCGAAAGTGGCGATCTTAACCTGGCTCCCAAGGACCAAAATTATGTTCGGAGGAACAATAAGAGATTTGGAAGAAGACAAATTTGTACCGTTTCAACAAGAAGACAAATTTCTACCGTTTCAACTAAAACTTCTGACTTTATTTAACGTAACTAATATGTTTACTGCGGGAGTGATACGTGACTACTGACTATTTTATAGACTAACAAGAACTGTTACAGTAAATTTCGGATTGGGGCAAAAATAACTTGAGGCTGTCATTATTTTTAGAAGAAAATAATTATACATACACCTACATTTTAATTAATTATCTTAAGCTTTGTAATTTTTCGTTTAGGAATCCGGAATTACGTTTTCAACAAGCTCTGGATTTGGATGAAATTTTAGAAGAGGGGTTTTCCATGTACTGCAAGGTAAACTTCACTATTTCACGGTTTATAGATATGATGAACTTATTTCCTTAAATTTAGGATAACAATATTCCAACAACAAAGGATATATCGCCATTATTTTCATTGCCGTATTCAGGCACAACTGGATATCTTGCCAGAGCCGCAGTCAATAAAGTGCTTCAAGGTGGGGCCTTAGCACCTCAAGATTCAAATGAGATTCACGATGACACATGTAAAGTTTCTTAAATATTTCTATACTTGTTATAATTTGATTTGTTTCATGCGATGACCAAAAATAGTAAAGCTTGTTTTAGCTAAAATTTATTAATTATGTTTAATGAACCCCATCCATAATCCTTCTTCAATTTCACTTCACTTTAATTCTCATATAAGTTTAAATGCAATAACAACTGATTTAAATCACTATGTATTGTAAATATCATTGCAGGTGAGCTTTATTTTCATATTTAATTTATGTGCCACTTGATCTAAAAATAATGTTTGTTATGGTCACAGTGTGCCGCATGAAGCAGTATGCTACACTTGGTGCCGCACTGCGATAGTGCTGCCAATTGTCCCATACAATGAGAGTGAACCCTGCACTGACATCTAATAAGAATGGACTGAGCCATCCTATCTAATTCCTATAGTCAAAAATAGCACAAATTTTTGCTAAAATCTATTTGTCTCTTTCAAGCTCAAAATGTACACTGAACTGTAACCAATTTTGGAAACAGTACGGCTGTATTAATTGGAATGCATTGGAATTGACATAAAAATTGAGACAAATATATTGTTTTTATACGTCTATCTCTTACAAGCTCAAGGAAATTCGACAAAAAATCTGCAGAGGAGCACATTTTCAGTAATATTACAAATGTGTTTTTGGGTTAATTAAAACAAGTTTAACTTTCTAAATAATTTTAATTTAATGCAATACTATTTTATAACATCTTTAGTGTTTCCAATCGACAAATAATAATAAATTATGAATCGGTGTGCAATTGTACGATATAAAGGGTTTTCACAGCCTGTTCAATATTTGTGCCATTTTTGAAGCAAGAACGCTCAGTCCATTCTTATTATATGTGGAGCCCTGGCAGGGGCATAATACCGACAGATGATACTTGAGAAAAAGAAGAAGATTTGAGCCTTTTTGGCGGTTTACACTTCCTGATGAGAGAACGACGAGTTTTTTTTTAATAAACAGAGTTTTCCTTTGACAACATTTTTCTCCATAAAAAGTAATCAATCAAGAAAATTATTAAAAGAAGACTCGGGAGGATAGTTTCCTCCTTTCTTAAATCCGTGCTTGAGCAAGTAAGAATCCTCTGCGGATTGCAAAGAATTTTTGCAGTGTGCTGACGTGGTGAGGTTCGCCTGATATAGTTTACGACATCGAGAGTCGGAAAATTCAAGAACCTTAGGTAAAAGAATGTTCGCCGATTATTGTATAACCTTAAAGAGCGAAGTGAAAGCATGATCACTAATCACCAGGCCTTTCTCAGCTCATTACCTTGAAATGATCTCCAGACAACTCTACCACCATCCTGAGTGTTTTGGTCCACCAGACCGGAACTTACATCCAAACAACTCTAGGAGGCTTCCTCTGGGCAGCGGCAGCATTTACACTGATGAGTTCTGCACAGATTACCTTTTTCGTCCTTAAGTAGAAACATTACAGTAGTAATGATTAGATAAAAGATAGCAAGTGTACTTGTATCGCCTGAAATTTGCTTATTTTGTACTCAGAAAGTTCTATAGATAACTATGAGGCTGACTCTTGAATGCAATGAATTTTCAGAAACTTTTTTTCCGCCGTCCATAACCTAGAAAAATATTTGTTTTAATATTATGTTTCTTCAGTAAAAATTCTTTTTTGTGTGTATAGGTATTTTAAGTGATTCTCTCTTATGATCAAATTTCATTACTGCTATTTTATATTATTATATATGGATTACAACAGATTTCTCAAAAGCATACATGAGTGAAATTTTCCTGCGAATGTACAATTTAATTTAAAAGCATTTTGACTGAGTGCAAGTTTTTGCAGTTACTCTCAGTCATTGTTTTGGCAAGCTCAGCTCACTGGCGAATATTATTTCCGCGATTAGCTTAAGATTGTTAGTAGCCTGTTAGGAAAGTTTCAGTTCGAGCTTCTGGAGAAATTTAGTAAATTATTAGAAGTTGCCTTTACAGCAGCATTTAACAGATCTCCATATTCTTAAGTAGCTCAATATTTAAGATGTATTTAAATCAGATTACCTTATAGAAATTGTTTTTGAAAATAAGATAAAGAATCTTGTAATTGTTGTATCGCAGCCTCTCGTACTTTCCTCTCGGGAAGAAGAGGAAGCAGGAGCTGGAAAGAAATTTAATAGCAAGAGTATTGAAAGAATAGAAAAAATCACTTTCACTTTTAACGTGTTTTATTATTATTCGTAACTTTATTATTTCGTTTTTTATTTCATTGCCGTTCTAGGCTTCTTTCTTTATTTAGGGCAACTTTTACTTAAAAACTTTTACTAAAAAAAGTTTAAAAACATAAGGCTTACTCTTTGATTATTAGGTTGAACTAAGGTTTCAGGTACATATACACCTGGAAAGCTTCTTTTTTTTGTGCAATATTACCTGATTTGGATGTTGAAACGGAATGCTTACTACTTTTTCGCAGGTAGCCGTATTGCATTCAGATTTTCAGTTTCTGGGAATATTTCAATTTCATCAGGCAGTTGCACTGTATTTCGAGACCTCACATTTTTAATGTCAGGATTTGAAAGCTTTACCTTTGATTTTTGCCATGTTTTACTGGCGGAATCTTTAATAGGATTAGTTTCAATTACTAGAACATTTGGATCGGAATCTTTTATAGCGTTATATTTTCGTAAAAAATCATTACCGATTATTTGTATATAAGACTTATGGATTCAAAATATAAAAGTTGTGTTTCAATTCGAGAAGTATAGGTGTTACTGGTAGATAAATCTATGGTTGCAAGTATTTGTTATGGTCGTAGCGTAGTGTATGTAGCAATATGCTACACTGAGCTAGATACACGTCTAAGCGACCCGTAGCAGCACGAGGTGGGCGCGAACTGTCTTCTGTATGGATGGAGATCGAAACGCGCCGAACGCACCCAAATCGAGAGTCGAAATGAAGAAGATATTTTTTCTGACGAGAGGAAGCAACAAAAAGAAAGAGCTGACATTTTCGTGATTTTTACTAATAAATTAAAGTAAAAAAAGTTCTGACAGAGTGAAAAAGAGCACTAGTAAGGGAAATATCCGAGATAAATGTTGTATAGGAACCCGGAAAAAGACAAGCAGACCCGAGGGTTAATAAAATTAATTCGGAGGAAGAAAATCATAAGCGGGAAGCGTACCCGAAAAGCAGTTTTATGAGATATGAAATTCAATTCTCCTGTGAACCAAAGGGATAGTCCTGCAATTCAAGCTAATGTGACGTTCCTGGATATTATGTTGGCCGTGTGGTAACTCATTAGTAAAGTAATGTCTATATCGCATGTCAAAAGAGCACCTATTCTGTTCTTTACCAAGATGTTTGCTGGATTCCCAATTATACTTCGCTCAAAACTATTATAAAGGAAAACACAACAATCGAACCGTTGGAGATGGAAACGACCTAAATAGGCACTTTCTTTATTTTCGGTCAATTCGGCCCAGTCAGTGCAGTCGTATATTCGTCGATAAAAACATATCCGTCAACTAGGGCAGCGTAATCATAGCGGTTCCATATAGTCATGGAAATAACTTGAAACTCGCAGATGAATTTATAAAGATCATAAAAATATCACCCGTGGAAATCTGAGAAGCTGGATTTTTATTAAACAATCGAATCAAGTATTTTTCACGCCATGGTCAGCGAATATATGTTAATATTGTGAGGTTATATATATATATTCTTAGTCTTAGAACATATCTATCTGCATTATAGTATATATTTTACATTACATGTCTATATTATTTCATATTATATATTCTCTAGTTTATACATACATTCCTTTTAGTACATACGTATATTGTATATGTAGTTGCCATTATCTTGCCTATTTCTGTTGGCTTTATGTAGAGTAGCGTCTACCAGGTAGTATACGCATATAATATCACTGGGATACTAATGTCGGGCTACGAATATAAACAGGTACCATTGTAAAGGAAATCCCGGGCAGAGTCGTTAAGAGGAATATAGAACTCCCCTCTTTAATTTTATTTTCAGGAAACCAGTGGCTCCAGGAGGCCTTCGTGGAGGGACGTCTTCTTAACAAGGTAATAGTTTTTTTGTCTGGGGTTTGCCTCCAGTATTTCCTCACACTCAACCGTCCCAAAAGTTTATGTATTCATGGTACGAGATCATAGGACTAGATAAGTTGTTGTAGCACTACCTTAAAGTAAAAGCCGTATAAGACACCACAAATTGGAATTACGATAGGATAGATGTAGCAAAGAAAATCTATAATTAATGCATACATATAGCCAGGCGCGTATCCAGACCTGCAGCTTGGGGGAGGGGGGGGGGGTCACAACTAAAATGTTCGAGGTGGGAGGAAAAAGTCGGAAGTAGTCGCTTTTAAATTTTTTTTATCATATTTAAGTTAGATATCACAAAATTCAATTTTTGGTTTAATTTTGAAAACCTGTAGATAATATTATCCACATCAATGTCGATCTCAGAGTGGACAGACATTACGGACTCATATCCAGATACTCTTTCTCGTGCAAAGATTGTAGACATTGATGTGATGCAACCGATTCTGTCAAGGCTGAAGTAAATGACAGAGAGTGAGAGCATGCACATTTATTCACATTCAGAGGAATAGGAGTAGAAGTGCCTGATATGTCACTGACTATTTCTTTTGATGGGAACTTAATTGATCTTGCTTTCTTCTGAAAAAAGTTATCAATGTGCTTATCAGTCTTCTGCTTTCCACTTTCGCAACTATTTCTACCTCCATCGCTAACTATAAATTAAAAGTAAACGTGAAGTTAAGTTAAACAACACTACTTGAATTCAAACGAAAGTATAAGCAAAGCAACGGCAATTACCGCAGGCAGAGGAAAGCGAATGGTTTTTATTTTTATAGTTTTGCCGTAAAAATTGTGAAGAAAAATTGTAGAATTAATTTTAGTGGCATCAATCCAACTGATCGTTTTCAGCAACCAATAGTGTATAAAAATTCGAAAGAAAAATGTTCAATAACATTTTTAAGAACAAAATGTATGGTTGCCAACGCTCATAAATATTTGTACCGACCCAGATCAGCCAAGACACCTGAATCAATATAACTCTTTGGAACCATTGTCCGCCGCCATGAAAAATCTAAAGAAAAATTTTCAGATCTTTCTAAGAAAACTGAATGCTTGTGCCCCTGTCGAAAGAGAGAACCACCAGAATCAATACACCAATTCGTTTGGACTTTTGTCGGTGAATAGTTAATCATTCAAATTCTTAAGAATAATTTGCAACTATATTTCTAAAGGTACGTGCACAACATGGCAAAGTGTGGCGAGGCTATATCAAGAGTTAAAGAAATAAAATGATTGCACGATGTACTATGAGAGAATTCATAAAAAATGCTGTGGTAGCGGGCGATGTGCCGAGACACCTCGAGGTAAATCGCTCGAGAATTTTTTCGCGAGGTGCAGCGCACTAATTTTGATAGATGGCATATTTTTATAGGTTTTTTTCTTTGATATAATCGAAGGGGTCTTTATTCATTCTCATATATTGGAAGAATCTATCAGGATCAGTCCGAAAATCTTCACATCAATGATGAATTCGCCAAATTCCAGACGTTTCGTTTTTATCGGGTGGCAAGCAAAAGAGCGGAAAGTACACTTAGGTCAAAAATTCCATATAGCTGCACTACTTGACAAACACAAAATTTCTACTTCTGAATCTGATGACATAATTTATACTCTCACTTCACGATTTACCAAGAACCTGAACGCCTTGTTGTAAACAATACACCTCGAGATATATCTTCACCTCGCCTCGCCAAACTGCCTAGCCACGCATCGCCTCGCCCCGCCTTGTTGTGCACGAACCCCAAGAAAAATTTAATGCTTCCCTATGAATGTAAATATTTTGAACAACTCAGGCTTGAATCAGTGTCGCTATGAAAAATCAACGGGTGGCAAGACGTTGATTCCATAAAAGAACCGTAAAACAAAAATTTGTTAAGTCGAGGCTAAAATACAATTGCGACGGGCAACGGCAAATGACGAAAAAATGCTGCTGTCGAACTTCTAAAAGCATATAGTCTTATGCGAATGCCCAAATTACGACGGGCGACGGTCAGCTGTCGACGAAGTTGCCGTCGGGATTGATCAATTTCTAATTTTTCCGTCGTCGCTGCAGTACTACCAACAAAATCAAACGAATGAACTTGTTGTGGCATTTATTTTTGTCAAGGTTGTAGGATATCGCGGCAATTTTAAAATAAAGAATTTTGATGAAAAATTGATTGAGGAATTGTGAAGTCATAAAATAATTTATGATATACAAGACAACCAGTATAGACGAGTTGACAAAAAAGACATGGTATGGATGGATATTTCGAGGCACTTAAATACAAATGGTAAAATTGTGAGGGGTCATGACCCCTGTGACCCTCCCCCCCCACCTGTATACGCGCCTGCATATAGCAGATATAGGCATAGTCTCTCTCTATAAAAAAAAGAAAATATTGAAAAATGTAGGGTCGAATTTTTTTATATAAACATTTTTTGCGCTATTGAAAAGAGGAAATAGAAACAAAGGAGTTTGAATTGTAATAGAATTGAGGGACAAGAGTATGTCGTATAGAATAAATGATTTATAACGTAACGAAATGAAGCACTAGAGTGTTTACCTTTCTCCTTTCATTCTCCTGAAGCCCTCTCACTATGAAGGTTGACTAGGTTCGCTACTCTTCTCATTTTTTCAGGTTAACAAAGGGACACTGGACAAAATAACTGCTGCCCTCAGTGTCATGGGGTGGATATGGGGCAATGCAGTGGAAGGCATATCATCTGCGCCTTCACTAAGGTAAGGGTAAGTGGTGTAAAGGCACTTTCATATCAAAAACAAGAACAGAAAAATGTAAACCGAAAAACTCAATTTATTGCACTATAAAACAAGATTTTTGTTCCAATGATTAATAAAATCCAGAGAAATAGGATAAACTAAGAATTTTACTGAGAAAATAGTTATATTTATTTCAGATTTTTAAGAAAAACACAACTTTTATGTCTTATCGGGCGAAAAACTTTTTCGGCGGAAAAATTCGTCCGATAAATCATAAAAGTTGTGTTTTCTTAAAAATTCTAAGATAAATATACCATTTTATTAGTAAAATTATTAGTTTATCCTATTTCCCATAATTTTATTAATCATTGGAGCAAAAATCTTGTTTTAAAGTGGAATAAATTGACTTTTTCGGTTTACATTTTTTCTATTGTGTTTGATGTGAAAGTGCCTTAACGCCCCTTTAGGGCTAGAGTGTGTGCTATGGCTTTTTGTTTGTAGGCACGAAAATTTTTGATTATGGCAGGTGGCAGCGGCAGGTTTTGGGTTAACCCCCCTATAACTCTCCCGCAATAGCCGAGGTGCTAGCGTGCCGCCCTGCAGTCAACGCTGTCCACCGAGTGATCTGTCAGCTCATGCTGACAGCTGGGACTTCACGTCCAAAATAAATCACTCTACATATGCAACATAACAGTATAGATTCTAGTGTTATTATATGTTCATCAGATACGGTGGAGATTTAGTTTGTGAGTTTGTGAACCTTGTTTTCGTGAAGAGTTTTAGGCTAACGTCTGCTGCAGTGTCTATTAGGAAAGTAGAGTATTTGTGTAAGGATGGCTTAAAAGCTATTCGTATTCAAGCATTAGCTTCAGATTTCAAAAGTGAAATTGTTGTTCTTGTTAAAGCTTTATCTTCTATTGGTCTTGTGTCGGGTAGACTTCGGCTGTGTGCGAGATTCCAGATAGTGAACTTCTCGCTTTGCAGTTCGAAGTGGGAAATTTGGAGTAGTATTGTTCTTAAAACAACTATAGCGAGTGTGTCCTTCTCGGTTGCAAATATTGCAGAAGGTGTTTCTTATAGAGAGGTTTTTGGAAAGGTATGTATGGCTAAGAAAACTTCGTTCCAGACGCGTTGCTTGCCCAGTAGCATAATTAAAGACATTTTTTAAATCGTGCTTTCACAAGGATCTTTAAGCAATGGTTCCTCAATCCATCTTCAAATGTTTGCGTTGCTAGTTTCGTGTTTTCTTTCAATAAACACATGTTTGTGTCGGTTACTTCGGAATATGTAGTAGAATTTAAAGAGGATAGAGCTAACCGTACTCTTATCTTCAAACTCCCTAGTACTTTCTCTACCGTTCTGTTTGACGGACATAAATCATTTTGTGAACTCGCTCGAGACCTGTCTTCTTTAAATTGGATTTTAGATCTTGAGCTAAACTATTCCAGCTTGTATAAGATGTGTATTTGACAACTTCAAAAGCTGGTGCTCTGAGCTTAGTTTTAACAATGTCTAGAAAGAGTTGCTGCTGAGGAGCAGTCTGAGTGGAAGAGAATAGCAAATTACCACAAGCTAGGAACTTATCCAAATCTTGTGAGGATCCGTCAAATTCCGGCACCAGCCTATACACATTAATAAGGCTAATCTCAGCTTGAGATGCACGGTTATTGCGAGGCTGTTGGGGATTGTCGTTGTCTGGCATTTCCATTGAGAGCTCAAAAGGTAACTCTCGGAAAAACTCAAGGTGGTTTATGGCTACGAGTGATAATTTTGTACAGAAATTTGATCAACGTACGTTTCACGAATTAAAATATAGTAAGGTCACCGGCACGGATTAAGATAAATGCGATCAAATTAGTCATAAATTTCTTCGCTCTGTTCGCAAGGAGCAATTAAACTTTAAAAGCCGACTATACGCTTACCAATCAAGCACTAATAACCGTCCCGTGCGATGTAAAGAACTAAAAAGAATAAAAGTGATACAAGATTTTTGAAAAAATCGAGGGTTTTCGCCTTATTAATTGACTCTTCTGAGTTTTGCGGCACTTACAATTGCTATTTAAACCGCAAAATTTTCAAATAAATAAAAGAACGCGGTAAATCTTTATAATTACAACGCTTTCATCACTTGTGCATTCATTCGTTTGAAAAGAAGAGATTTTTTTGATAAGAACTGTCTAACAAGCAGGAACTTTCAAGAATTAATTATTTAAACACAATGAGCAGGAAAAATAATTTTCATTCACTTTAGTGATATACATAAAAAGAAAACGAGGTTTCTTCTCAGGAGTACTTCTCGCTAATTATATTTTACGTATTGTTGCGAGCGTGGCCTTTGGTTCGTTATTTAAAACACAATATTAAATAATTAATATACAAGTTCTTTATTTCACTTCTAATCATATAAAATTCACAATTCCACAATTAATCAACTCAACTCTAATTATCGCTAACACTGTACTTTCAAATATCGCAATCTAATTACATACACTTTCGCTTGTTAACACTGCAACGTCTAAGACAAGACTCTTTTTCTGGCGATGACAACTGTTATAATTATACCCTAGAAACTCTCCGGATTATTCCGGAGTGTTCTATTCCAAAAGCTTCTTGACTATTCTATTTGTTCTATTCCTGAACTTTATAATCGATTCTCCGAACCTGAAGTCGTTTACTCTCCATTGCCAGTAGATGTCACCAGCTGTCACTTTCTATTGCACGTAACAGTATATATTGTTACGCGCCACAAAGTGTTACAAGCGACATCTATTGGAAATGGAAACAACTTTAGGTTAGTGACATCCTAGTAAACTTTGGGTACGGAGAACGAAATATTCAGGAAGGTTCTAGTATAATTTGTAGAGTATAAATACGGCGCTTCTCATATCTAGGCGGCGGAGTCTTATCTCAGACAGTGAAGTGAACGTTCACAATACCGGCTACTAAGGTGTCATTATAGATTCATCATTCATAGTGATTCATTCTAGTGACAACAACCTCCTGAATATTCGTAATACAATTTTACATTCCCGTATTTTTATGTGCGCGAGTGCCTTAGTAGTGGTGTGAACAATTTTCACCGACGGCGTTCCCGCATTATTGCATGCACTCCGAGTGTTTTGTTTGTTGTGTGATGTAGTAATACAGACACACATAGGCACATACAATAATTGAACAGTGAATGTCACAGACGCATACAAACTTAATTTCAAAGTGTTATGTTGGTGTAGTGATTGTGATACAGACACAAAAAACATATAGTGAAACAAAATTAAATAGAGCGGTGAGAAAGGACACTTGTGTAGTACAAAAAAAAAACAATAATAACTATGAGTGAAAGTAGTGCAAAAATCAATAAAGCCGGGTTCGATTCTGAAAAAAGGGCACTTATGGCCGCTATTGAAAGCAGCCTAAAAAGGTTGTACAACAAGTACGAACTAGGCCACCCAGGAGTCACCATTCAGGAAGGAGCCAGAAATTTGTTCCACGAAAATGTTGAGTCGCCACATGAGTTTACAGAAGAAACAGCCAGAGAGATGAGACCTGAGTTCTTTATCAAGACGTCAAGGGCACCAAATGCATCATTAAACCAATAACCCAACACGGCCATACGACCCTCTTCAAAATTATCAAAGACATCGGCATGCACAGTTATACGTTCACGTTGAAGAGTGACAGGACGACAGCACTTCTGCTGAGAGGAGTCCAGCATACTTACCACGCCGAGGATGTGAAGGCAGCCTCGTGGAAAAACTGCGTGGTTTCACAATCAACTCTGTCGTGCATTTCAAAACACCCAGGACCAAGGAATCAAATTCCTTCGTAATTAATTTCGGCGTTAATTACGATGTGAAATTCATCATGGCCACAAATCGCCTTCTAACTCAAATTGTTTACTGGGAGAAATATCGCGTTTCAGGAATCTCCCAATGCAAGCGCTGCCAGACTTTCGGACATGTTGCGAGAAATTGCGCGGTCGATTATCGTTGTGTGAAGTGCAAAAATGCCCACTTGCCAGGAGAGTGTGAACGGAATGAGAAGAAAGGTGCCCTATTTTGCGTCAACTGCAAGGCGGAAGGACATCCAGCCAGTTACAGATGTTGCCCCAAGTACAAAGAGGTCATAAACAACGTGCCAAAAAGAATGAGGGGCGTCGCCAACGTGAAGACTTCGTGGAACTACGTGCAGCCAGGTAAATCTTTCGCCCAGGTAATCTCTAAAAACTCGTTTAATAATAACAATTCTACTACAACTTCGTCCGCCAGGACAAATCTGAGACCACCCTAGGCACTGCCCTATCATTAAGGAAAACCTTAAGTTCGAAGAGGTGAAAATAAGTAACCTTTCCAATATGGAATGCACTGCTGTCAAGTTAAAACTTCGAGATAACGAGTCTCTTCTTCTAATCGCCCTATACAATAGATGTTAGTCCACGGGAGCTGATATCCAGAATTACGTAAACAGCATTGCTCGGATGTCGGACAATTTCACATACACGGTGCTGGGTGGCGATTTCAACGCCAGGTACCCGTTGTGGAAAGATGTTGTCGTAAGTCCTTCAGGCAAGGCACTATATGACTGGCTACTCTTTAACACCACTCATGATTTCGTCGTCGTCTCGCAGGATACTCCGACCTGCCTGCGATCTGGGTCAATTGTTGACTTCTATATCGCAACCTCTAATCTAATTAGTCTCCTATCCCAATTGTCAAATTACGTCTACACATTTTAAGCGGCTCGAACGCTTACAGCCTTTCCCAAGAAAAATGCAACGCTTTCGCGGAATATTTCCAATCCACTTTCAAAGACAACTCATTTCTAAGCGATGCACACTGTAGACTCGACTGTTGATGATTTCACTGTCCAGGCGGTGGGATCCTCCACCACAATCTTTAACTCCACAAACACGTCCTTAAATCCGGATGATTTAAGTAGTATTTTCAAATCCTCCAATTATCTTCATTAATTGCCTCAATATTTCATACTTTCCTGATGTCTGGAAAACCGCGCGCATAGTTCCAATTCCCAAAAAAGGAAACTCGAAAAAGCTTAATGAGTTCCGGCCAATCTCTCTTCTGTCCAACCTGGGCAAACTTTTCGAAAAAATAGTCCGCCAACACATAGAAAATACCTGCCTCGACCTAAATATCAGGCAGGACACCCAATTCGGCTTCAAGCCCCAGCACTCCACTTTTCACGCTTTGCTCAAATTCCTCTCTGATTCTACAAACGCCCTCAACAGAAGGGAGCAGACAGTAGACTGCTTCTTGATGTAGAGAAAGCGTTTGACTCAGTCTGAACAAAGGACTAATCAAAATTATAAACCTCGAGTTCCCGCCTTATTTCACCCGGGTTATACATAGCTTTCTGTCACCCCGGAATTTCTACATAGAAATCGAGAATGTCAAATCTCAGGCAACATCAGTCAGTGCTGGTGTCCCCCAAGGTTCGGTCCTCGGACCAACTCTCTTCAATCTTTTCACCTATGATCAGCCTTCCAACTACTCAAATTCCACCACACTACTTTATGCTGATGACTCGCTTACCTACGCCCACTCTATGTCAGCCAAATTCGCTGCCATAAAAGTTGAGCGACATGTTCTCAAACTCGATGAGTTCTACAGAAAGTGGGGCATCTAAATTAATCTGAACAAATCTGAAATGATTTGCATCCGAAACCCCTCCACAAGGGGAAGACCCAATCTTGCCACACGAGCCAAAAACATCGAAATCAAAGTCAATAACGAAAAGTTTCAGCCTTCAAAGGACACCGAATATCTTGGTGTTTCTTTCAATAATCTGTTGAAATTTGTAACGTGGGCGCCCGTTACAAACTCATTTATTTCGAGTGGCAGTGGTATGTAGAGAACAATTGTCTTGATGCCTGAAATCAAAGATCTGTTTTGGTCATTTTGGAATTTCTTAGGGAACGTTAGCCATATTAGATCATTAGCTATAAGAAGTCTAACCCTAAATGAAGGCCTATTTAAATAAATGAATAAATAAATAAACGAGTAAGTAAATAAACTATATAAATAAATAAATAAAGGATTAAGTAAATAAACTATATAAATTAAAATATAGATAAACGATTAAGTAATGAAGTAAATGGACGATACAAATAAAGAAATAAATAAACGACTAATTAAATAACTCTCGCTTAGCCCCACATTAACTAAATTCTAAGCATGGCCACGTCCCATATGTCGAACGACCCCTTAACTAATCACCAAATGGAAAGCAGCGTGAAAATAGAGGGAATACAAATGTCTGGCTGAAACATCATGCGAAACGGAGAGAGAGTGAAACATTTTTTTTCGGGGACGGCGAGCAGGTTCCGGGCTTCTCGAGAGGGACAGCGACAAGGAAGATACGCAAAAAAGAACGTTTTGTTTTTAAATTAAGGAAGGCAGGTCCAGAAAGTTTTTAAAAAAGAAAAAAGAAAAGCAGATCTAGCAGAAGGTTGAGGCCGAGGAGCTGAATATAGAAAATCATTGATTGGGAAGCCGAAGGACGCGCAAATCGTCCGCACAAGTTTCGGATGGTTTTGCAACTCTCATGGCACGAGGGAATCACCTCAAAGGAATGGCAGCACCAACAAAAAAGTATAATTTAAAAAAATTTAAAAAACACCTTAACTAAGAATTAAATTAAAAAAAAAGAAAATTTACAATACGAAAACCGCATTAAATTAAAAATTACTAACCCCTAGAATTACAATTTTCCCTTTTTTTTTAAATAAAACTGCAGCTAGAAATGTAGTGATGGACGACCGTAGGTTTCTTAATTTAAGAATCATGTTATACAGAGTTTTGAAATGGTTTAATTATATCACCAAGTGGAATCCAAAGTAATCTTTTTCTTTTTCAATATCAGTGTTATCAAAAAAAAAGTGCAAGCCGAAACCACCCCTAGACACTTGGCTTACATTTTGGGGGCTCAACCGGGATCGGAATCCCTAAATTTCTCAAAGAAAGAAAAAGAAAACACATTTTTTTTTAATTACAACATAGATATTTCAATTCAAAATATAAGTTTTTGTTGGTAATGTACTGCCGGCACAGAATTACCTCAGTGACATTTCTTTCTTTCCTCATATTACACCTGTAGCAAAAAAAGAAAAAACAAACTACCGATTGTCATTACAAATATTCGTTTGATCTCCTGCGTGAGTAGCGCGATATCATATGAAAACGATAAAGAACTGTTTATAGATTATAAGTTTCCGTAAAAACAGTGATATGACAACAGTGATATCCAAGATCGCATTAGTTTTATCAGTAGAGCAGTGTTGTTAGTAAATTGACAGGAATGCGAAATATTTTAGTTACACGGGAATTAAATAAATCCCTAGTTGTTTTGTAAATTGTATTGTAGCTAAAGTATACATACATGTGTATTCGTAGCAAGGTTACCTGAACTCTAACAAAATGGTCTGCAGAATTAAGTACCTGGATTAGAATAGCAGGAAGATATCGGCGTGAAAGTCACGTCATTCTGATTGGTAAATAATTTTTTTTATTTAAATTGCTTTTATTGCAAATTGCTTTTAGGGATATTGAACTGCTTGTAGATTAGTGCGACAGTGAAGCAAATAGCTGAGACCAAAATAAGGAAATTACCGAAACAATCGTAAACCAAAGTGCAAGAAAAGGTATCCAAAATTCGTTTCTATGTAAGGTTATACGAAGTTAAAACTAGATCAAACTGCAATTATTAATTATTTTTGAACTCCTTTTCACTGATTATAACTAATAATTACGGAGAGTAATATATATCTCGCCCTCCATAATAAGTTTTAGAATTATTTAAATTTAAATAGATATGAAATTATCATTGGTAAAATAAATGTCACCTCATCAAAGGGAATGCCATTTTAAAGTCAACAACCATACCATAGGACACATAATTAATTACAATGTTCAGTAAATGAGTAACATTAGAAGCTCGGTAGGTAAGCTTTTAGTTCTTCCAGGCATTATTAATATATATGCCCGTAAAGTGATTATTGTACAAGTAAGGAAACAGGTTCGCAATCCTACAGCGTACCAAAAAGGGCACGTGGAAATTTTCTTCATAGATAATAAGATTGTGATCACAATTATCACTGATATTTTTGTCTTGTTCTGTGGGGTATGATACATAGTGCCAACATCTGTGGAATACTTCATTATTTCTTTTGGGAGCGTGTGCCAGTGTTCAGTAAAATATAAACAAATTATTACTATCTGAGAGCCCTATCATCTCTCTAGCAAAAAAGGGGATTAGGTAAGAGTAGCCCTAAACCATGCTAGTTAACTCTTAAGACCGCATTTGTATTTCAGCCTTTCACAAGTAGATTAAGCTACCAATAACGCTTCCCTTCTGGTGAAGAGGGTAAGCCTTCCTTACTATAGTAGATGGGATAAGTGGGCATATGTATATAATTTTGCATAAATTCTCCCTCCCTTGCATTAGTACGAGAAGGGTACATTATAAAAGGTGCTACGATTCACCACTCTTTTAAGTCATAAAGTACCTAATAGGTCAACGCAAAGACAAATACCCTTCAGCAAACAGTTTAAATTCTTCGAATAATTTATATAGTAAGGACTGGAGGGAACACTAAACATTTAACTAAAAAGTTTTGCGGCGCACTGGTGTAGTTTAGTGCGCAGTTGCTAAGTATCACATAAATATATTCATAGGTTTTAATAATACCTATGTATTAAATAAGTAAAAGGGCAAGTTACCTTAGTCACTCCTTCTTTTTGTTAAATAATAGTTGTACAAAACGAAGGCTGAATAACAGCGTTGGTTAGCAAGGTGGTTAGTCTGGCGCTGGGTAGCATAGATTATTCTGGATCCTGATAGATTTATCAGTTTTATGGCGTGTCCTTCGTTGATGAGCCGGTGAATAATTAGTTATCTCTTTATAAAAAAAAAATTTTTAGAAATCATGTCTCTTGACCAGATTGCAAATTTCTGTGCTGACATGGATATAAAATATGAAATGCGCTGTCGAAAAGTCTCCCCAGAACATTTTACTGTAGAGAGTAGGCGAAATTGGTGGAGTAAACAGCTGAAGAAGGAATCTACCTCAAATAATCCCAACGCGATTTCCATAAAATCCTACTTAGAACCTACCGCAGACTTAGATGAGTGTAAAATTTTACTTCAAGAATTTGAAGAAGATTGCTCAGAAAATAACGGACCATATGATGAAGTACTCGCAGTGCGTCTAGAATTTTTCTTAAATAGGGTGCGTCGGATCGAACTTAATGCCGAAGAACATTTAAAGAATGATATAGAAAGTTTGCAAAAAAGGATAGATCTATTAATTCGCAAGTTAAAAAGAGATCAGTACTTATCCTGGAAGAGAGGCTTCCTTACCTCAGTGGAAAACCCTCTTATGCCAGTCCTGAATATCGAGAATCGGCTGGATAATTTAAACCTTAGCACCGACACACAAAACGCTGACACCAATACCAGCCATCCCCAAGGTCCGTTAAATAATAACTCATTCAAGGTTCAAGGCAATGCTACGACTTCTAGTAATCGTGAAATGTTGAAACCCTGTTTTCCTAAAGAGAGTCCATCGTTTTTAAACCACCCTCCCACCTTATATAAGTGGGGCTTGAAATTTTCTGGAGACAATGGTGAGTCAGCTTCGGCATTTTTGCAAATAGTAGCAGATTACTCAAGATCAAGACAAGTGAGCGAGCGAGACTTGCTGATCGGGATCGCGGATTTGTTAGAAGGCTCTGCCCTAAGGTGGTACCGTCGAAAACGCGAAAAATTCTTGTTTTATGAAGAATTTGTAAAGCAATTTCTCAAGCAATTTGAGCCGCTCTTGCAAACGGATCAATTACTCGAATTCCTCCGAGAACGCACACAAAAATATAGTGAATCCATTGTCCAGTATATCTCTTTTATGGAAGATCAGTTCCTAAGCCTGTCTCATATACCCACTGAAAAGGAAAGAATAAAAATAATTAGGGAAAATTTGCTGCCGAAGTATATAAGGGCACTAGCTCTTTCTGATTATGCATCCGTAGATAGTCTAGAGGATGCGTGTCGACGGATTGAGGTTAGTGACATGCAAGCAAGAGTAAATGATAGCGAGAGTCAAAAGAGAAGTTTTCCTGACAGGAACTCTGCAAACTATCAGTCAGCTCGGGCTATAGATTACGGCCGTATCTCAAACCCCAACCAAAATAAATTTCGAAATACCTTCAATGCAGGACCCTTGAACCCATCATCGCCTATTTATCATCATTAAAGGACATCTTTTAACGCACCGCCAGCTCAGGTTTTTGGTCGATCAGATAGATGGCGTAACTCCGCGCCCAATAATCCAATACGGCACTCCTATCCGAACAAGAATCTAGTTGATAGGGTAAACCCTAACATGCATGGCCGAACGCCTCGTCCTACGCAAGTCATTCTAATTGATTCTCCGAACTCAGTGTCACCGAATAATCAGGGGTTCCTTGCTGAATGTTGCTCAGCTCAATAATTCCCCGCTTCTGAAGAACCTAATCAAGCTCCGCAAATAAACAAAATATCTGAACTCGACGGTCAGCCGGAAAACGACACAGGGGTTACGCAAGCGTGGACAAACGTCACCCCGCAGCCTCAAAGTCCACAATACTTCTAAAAGAGGAGGCCCCACTGTTAATTGTTGAGGACGATACTCGGCCTTACTTATTTGTGGAAATTGTTGATCAAAGTGTTAAAGGACTTTTAGATTCAGGTGCTAATGGAACAATCGCAGGCAAAAGGAGCATTGAATTCTTACTTAAAATAGGTTTGAAATTACTGACAATTAAATACTCAACAATCATGACCGCAGATAGTTCTCATCATCTTATCGAAGGTATATTTAATGTACCTATTAAATTAAAAAATACGATTAAAGTAATAAGTGTGCTAGCCATTCCAACGCTTAATCATACCTTTATTTGGGTGGAGATTTTTGGAGTTCGTTTAAAGTAAATCTAGAATACACAGTTGGTAGTCGATGGATTTGTTCTAATCTTAGTACTAGAAATAATAATGAGGTGGGTATACGGAACAAATAACAACAATAACAAATTTGACAGACTAGACCGTTATACATTAGGTCGTAAGCATCTCATTACACACTATATTGACACTGGTAATGTTGTGCCCATTGTTCAACGCGGTTATGAATTTTCACCAGCAGTACAATCTCGATTTGGCAGGGAATTAGAGAGAATGAGAAGGTTAGGTGTAATTGAACCTTCAACGAGTCCATGGTGCTCCCCAGCTATTCTAGTAAAAAAGGCAAATGGTAACGATCGACTTTGCATTGACAGCCGAAAACTCAACGCGGTTACTAAAAAGTGTGCCTACCCTCTGCCGAGAATTAATGATATCTTGAACCGCCTTAATAAAGCCAAATATTTATCCTCCATTGACCTCAAATCCCGCTCGCGACGGAGGCTAAAGAGAAAACAGTCTTTTCAGTCCCTGGTCATGGATTGTGGCAATCTGTTGTTATGCCCTATGGGTTAACGAATAGTCCTGCCACACAGCAACGTCTTATGGACAAACTCTTTGGCCCAACTGAGGCCAACATCTTTACGTATCTCGACGATTTGATTATTGCGACTGAAACATTTCATGAACACACTCCCATCCTTGAAAAGGTAGCTAATCGCCTGTGGGAGGCAAATCTCACTATTAACAAAGAAAAATGTTAGTTCTTTCGATCAAGCTTGAAATATCTGGGATTCATCGTAGATGCACAAGGTCTCCGAACAGATCCCGAAAAAGTACAATCAATGCTGGACTTCCCGCGTCCCCGAAATTTCACAGAAATGAAGAGCTATATAAGTTTAGTATCGTGGTACAGACGATTTATACCAGATTAGTCCGCTCTTGTCAAAGCACCAGTCCTAGCAGCTCCCGACTTTGGAAAACCTTTCTATATCCAATGCTACGCATCAAACTATGCTCTTGGAGGCGTCTTATTCCAAAAGGATGTCGATGACGAGTCGTGGCCCAATATCCAATTGGCGGATTTGTGACATCACGACTCAAGCTAGCGGCAAGTGTACGGGTAATTAAGCGATTTGCAATAACTAAGCATTTTACTTCGCACAGTGGAATGCTTGGCGATTGCGAATTGTTTACTTAAAAACTGTCGCATCCACTGCTGTTTGTAATTAGGTATTAAGTCATGGTTAAGTAATCCACTTTGCATAGTGGAATACTCAGCTGGGCTTACTGTTGTTTACATACAGAATTGTGGCTTCCAGCTGACGGCAGTGATTGACGTAATACTTTGTGAATATAATTGCTAGGTATTGCGCTGGTCACTGGGTCAAAGTCGCTTCCGCCTAGTGGTATGGTGAATAGCACGGCTGATTCGGTGGATCAGGTTGCTCAGTTTTTAGGGAGTTGAATTGCTACAGTGTGTCGGATAAGTCCTGGTGTTCTTGTTAGAATTAGTTTTATTAATAAAATAAAAGTTTTTATATGTGGATAACATGTGCGTTTTTACTGGGGACACGACAATTTGGCGCAGCCGGTGTTTTAGTTACGAGTAAAAATTTTAAAACTTTTGGTATTTTTATTTTTGTTTTGAAAAAAATATCTGTTTAATATAATTTACTTTTCATGTTAAATTTAAGAAGTGTTATATTAAGTTTATTAAGTAGGATCTTTCAGCCTAAAGATGCTATTGTAATGCTGAGTGTGAGTTTTTGTGTTAATCGTTAATAGTTATGGGTGTTTGGAAGTTTTCTCGTGTGCTAGGTGAAAAATTTAAAATATAAGTAATTATTTCATCGGGGGATTTTTTGTTTTTTAAATATTGTTTTGTTAGCGACGATTTTGGGCATATTTTTCGTGTATCGTATACATTATTATTCTAATCGATGATCTCCATGTTTGTTTTGTGATGATTTTATATCCTCTTCATTTTTTTTGTGTTGCGAATGAATCAGTAGAATTTTCGTATAAAGTAAATAATGTAAAATTAGTTGTTTAGTTGTTAGGAAATGATAACTTATGCTGTGTTAAAAATTGAGTTTCAAAGTAAGTCGTAATTGAAAATATCTAGAGCCACACCCAAGTAAATCTATTCCCTGTTTTTTTTTTATATGGAGAAAATGGATAAAAGTAGGAAAATTTTAACTTTATTGTAGTTTGTTTTGTTGGGTGAGATTATTTTTTTTTTGTTAAGCTTTTAAGTGGTCTAATCCCCCCTCGTTTTCAGGTATTAACAAATAATTTTTTTTTAAATATATATTGCAGACAAATAGAAGTGTTAAATTATTTGATGTGAAGATAAAGCAAAAAGGGTGTGAGTCAGTGAGTGGCGTATAATTGTGGAACTTCATGTGTGATTTTATATTATAAGAAACTAATAATTTTAAGACGTTTTTTCTATTTTCGTGAGCAATAAAGTTTTCAACGCCACATTTTCGTAGTGGCGTTGATCGTAATTTGGGTATTCGGGGTATAATAATAATTTAAAAATCTATATATTCATGAAATATATAATATTAATAATTGGGTATAGTATCGTTCACGGTTCTCGTTATCAACATTTAAATTAGAGATCACGAGTGCTAGGATTGATCTTTGTTGAAGTGACGTGTCTAATGTTAATAAAGTCAAATGTATCGGTTGTCATAAGCATTTAATCTTGAGTGGCAGTGAGAAGTGATATTTAAGTGCATAGTGTCGAGACAGTAATAGCAGTGATCAGATAATCTTCGGGCTCAGAGACCATAAATGTCATCAGGAAGGAGTAATGTACTGACAAGGGAGGAGCCAATCAAATTCGAGGCTTAGAAAAAAGTATTGAAGAACAGAACGGAAAAATTAAATGATTGTAAAGTAAAGCGTTAAAATATAAAGAAGCAATTGGAAGAAACGGAAGAGATTGCAGCGGAATTAGAGAAAGGATTTAACAGTCAGTCGATTACTGCCAGAAAAAGTTCGCGACCAGGGGAGCATTAGTTGACAATAGAAACAAAGATCTGCAAGTTAGCGAGGGAAGTGTATCGATTTCTGAGTTGTTGTAAAGATCTATACGACCGGCTGGAAACCGCAGAGCAAGGCATCTTTATGAAGTGTGTGAAATATCGACTGACAGACGATGCTTACTATCTGATAAGCTCTGATGAGCCAAAGGACTTGGAAGCATTACAAAACTCAACCAAAGCCACTTATATGCCACGGATATCGTTCAGCGAGCTACGGACAGAGTTGCTAACATGTCGACAAAGGCCAGGAGAAGGGATCCGAGAGTTTGCGGACAAAATGAAGGAACTGTTGGATCAGATTAAAAGTGCTGTTTCTGCAAAGTATCCAGGTAAGGATGAAGGATTACTGGCGGAGTTGGAAGCGGATGCGATAGCCACATTTAAAGCTGGAGTATGGAATCAGGCTATTCGGACTCGCCTAACAGAACAAAAGTTTGATTCATTAATGGCGGTGCGAGCAGAAGCTGAATTCTACGAAAAGGATGCGATAAGACTTCAGCTCAGGGTACCAAACAATAAAGGTTTTTCACACAAATGAATAATCTCTTATCCTGCCTAAATAGGTTCAATCGCCACATTCACTATTTTTTTTATGAGAAAAATAGCTGAAAATAGTTTAGATGACAGGGTTGTCGGTACTGTTTAAACTAAGAAGTATACATATATGTTACGTATTTTGAAATTACAAAATTTGAATAGGGCTTAGCGTGTTGTATGATCACCTATTATAATAAGGAATCAAAAGAAAATATATAGTAGTAATTAGGCTTTATGACTCGGTTCATACTTCCAAAGTATCACGGGTACGTAATTACCTCTATCGGCCAGTTCCGTACATTGGCAAACTTGAAATTTCAATGTAGGAGAAAACTTAAATGGCAATCGGAAATTTGACAAAAAAAAAGTTACACATTTTCATTTTTTATTTCCACCAATGGGGAGAATGTAACGTGGGCGCCCGTTACAAACTCATTTATTTCGAGTGGCACTGGTATGTAGAGAACAATTGTCTTGATGCCTGAAATCAAAGCTCTGTTTTGGTCATTTTGGAATTTCTTATGGAACGTTCAGGGGCGGATTTGATCACTTGGCCGCCCTAGGCCTATGGAAGATTGCCGCCCCCCTACTCCATGTAAAACACGAAAAATTGAATGATCTATATCCAGTGAAGGGACCCCAGGCTAGAATTAGCGGAGTAGGCTGCCTCATAAATCGGAGTAGATTTGAAAAAAATGGAGTAGAATTAAAAATAACACTTTCCAACGAATTATTTTATTTAAAAAAACGAAAAAGTATAAAAATATAATGAAATACCCACAACTACAAGAAAAAATCAAAAATCATTCAAACAGCAAAAAATTCCATTCAAATTAATAAGTTAATAAAACTCAGGGAACATAGGAACAACATTTCTTCGGATTTTACAAACATATGTATTACATAAATATAATCATTATTAATTTTTTTCACAAAAATCAGCAAGTTTTGCCGCCCCCTAAATCTGCCGCCCTAGGCCCGGGCCTACTCGGCCTATAGGGAAATCCGCCCCTGAACGTTAGCCATATTAGATCATTAGCTATAAGAAGTCTAACCCTAAATAAACGCCTATTAAAATAAATAAATAAATAAACGAGTAAGTAAATAAACTATATAAATAAATAAATAAACGATTAAGTAAATAAACTATATAAATAAAGAAATAGATAAACGGTTAAGTAATGAAGTAAATGGACGATACAAATAAAGAAATAAATAAACGACTAATTAAATAACTCTCGCTTAACCCCACATTAACTAAATCCTAAGCATGGCCACGTCCCATATGTCGAACGACCCCTTAACTAATCACCAAATGGAAAGCAGCGTGAAAATAGAGGGAATACAAATGTCTGGCTAAAACATCATCCGAAATGAAGAGAGAGTGAAACATTTTTTTTCGGGGACGGCGAGCAGGTTCCGTCTTCTCGAGAGGGACAGCGACAACGAAGATACGCAAAAAAGAACGTTTTGTTTTTTAATTTAAGGCTGGGTCTATGTAATAATTGCGACAACTCGGTGCACAGTTAGCAAGATGGGCGGGGCGTTAAGGTTTTTGAATAAATCGCAAATTGATTAATGGATTATTTATTTAAACACCTAAGGCAACAAAATAACGTTTTCTAATTTTTAAATTTGTCTCCCCATTTTTTTTGAAAATGATTTAAAAATGAAAATTCAATGATTGTTTTTTAATTTCTCTGGTTTGCGAAGCGCGGCTACCACAAATTTGAACTAAATTAAATAAATTTTTAACATAAGCTTTTTGAAGTTAGTAAGCAGAAAATAACGGTTTCCGATTTTTAAAGATCTACTTATATCTACAATTCGACGCAATATTTTTGTTTTACCTGCATTTTACCCATTAAGAAAGCAATCTATTGCATGAAATTTTCACAAAAATAAGTAGAATTTTAAAAATCGGGAACCGTTATTTTCTGCTTATTAACCTCAATAAGCTTATGTTAAAAATTTATTTACTTTAGTTCAAATTTGAGGCAACCCCGCTCCGCAAACCAGAGAAATTAAAGAAAATCTTTGAATTTTCATTTTTAAATCATTTCCAATAAAAGTTGGGGGACAAATTTAAAAATTGGAAAACGTTCATTTGTTGCCTTAGGTGTTTAAATAAATATTCCATTAATCAATTTGCGATTTATTCAAAAATCTTAACGCCCCGCCCATCTTGCTAACTGTGCACCGAGTTGTCCCAATTATGACATAGACCCAGCCTTAAGGAAGGCAGGTCCAGAAAGTTTTTATAAAAGAAAAAAGAAAAGCAGATCTAGCAGAAGTTTGAGGCCGAGGAGCTGAATATAGAAAATCATTGATTGGGAAGCCGAAGGACGCGCAAATCGCAAATGTGCTACTTCTTCATAGTAGAGCAAAAAAAAAAAAAAATCCTGCAAAGAAAGGCAAAAATATTCAAAGTGATAAAATTCTAAATTGTGGAAAAAACACGCACAATTTACAATTTTTCATGCAAGACTTACCACTAGTCACCCTCATCGAGACAACGAAAACTGTAATTCGCCTAGCGGTAATACATCGCATGACACCATCATGCAAGAAAAGAATACATACACACCCGTACGCAGGCAGTAGCACCAGCCAAAACCCTCGAGAATACTTCCCAAGCCATGAAACAGAAATCTATATGTCTGCGTTCAGAGTCCGTACTCTAAAATGCTCTATATTGATGCTTATGGAAAAGTGCCAAACAGTGACTTTATATATGCCATAGAGCTTAAACTACTATCCATACAGGAAAATAGTCATCTAGTAAATTTAAAGCTTGATTCCTTACCTTACCAAAGGATACACTTACTATATACCTTACTTAACAAAATAATTAAATAGTTTTGATTAAAAAGTAACCTTACCATTTTACGCTCAATACATCTCAGCTGAGTGATAATTGCATGTGTGTATGTGCAGCCGTAGTCCGAATCTGTAGGCAGCTACATTCGTTATCATCAGCCCACGGCATCCATTGACGGCAGAGCAACATTACAATGATTACTCAGCTGAGAATTTTTGTTTGAGGAATCGTAGTCATTTGGTTAAGATAATTTTTTTTAAATAACTTTGTTAGGAAAGGTATGAAAATTTTATTACGGTTCGGAAGATAAGAAAGCAAGCTTAAGATTATCACAACACCATTTTTCTGTATGAATAGTAGTTTAGGGCGGAGGAGCTATTCAAATCAAACTTTTGTCAATTTTACATAAGAACACTGCAAATATTTTAGAATGTAAGGACTACGCTGGGCCTCGCATGCGGTAGGGAGGGAGTCTGTTTCATGGCTTGTGAAGTATTCTCGAGGGTTTTGCACCAGCGCAAAATTTCATCTAAAATTCCCGAAAAACGAAAACTGTTCGCCTAGTGGTGGGCACAAGACACACGAACAGTGCCGGTGGTAGACGAAGGCGTTCGTCTGTTGGTCGGTTGGAAGACGGAACGGCAGAATGTAGGGAGACTGCGTAGAGTTGAGGCAGTTGATTCTGAGCAAGCGGGTGGTTAAGAACCATTGCGTGCGGTACTTACTGAAAAAAACTCCAGCTGGGCTGAGTTTCCTGTGGTATAATTTTATTTAACATTATTTCTGAAAAGAGAAGAACTTTGGATTATTATAAAAAGAAATTTTATTGCAACGAGTGTGTGTTAGAATCTTTTGATCGGAAAAATTATTTACCTGTGGTATAATTTGATTTTCCTCGTGGTTTAACATTATTTCTGAAAAGAGAAGAAAGTTGGATTATTATAAAAAGAAATTTTATTGCAACGAGTGTGTTAGAATCTTTTGATCGGAAAAATTATTTACCTGTGGTATAGTTTGATTTTCATCGTGGTTTAACATTATTTCTGAAAAGAGAAGAGAGTTGGATTAATATAAAAAGACATTTTATTGCAACGAGTGTGTTAGAATCTTTTGATCGGAGAAATTATCCACCTGTGGTATAATTTGATTTTCATCGTGGTTTAACATTATTTCTGAAAAGAGAAGAAAGTTGGATTATTATAAAAAAGAAATTTTATTGCAACGAGTGTGTTAGAATCTTTTGATCGGGGAAAAAAATATTTGCCTGGTGTATAATTTGATTTTCATCGTGGTTTAACTTTATTGCTGAGAAGAGAAGAAAGTTGGATTAATATAAAAAAGAAATTTTATTGCAACGAGTGTGTTAGAATCTTTTGATCACGGAAAAGATATTTACCTGGTGTATAATTTGATTTTCATCGTGGTTTAACATTATTTCTGAAAAGCGAAGAAAGTTGGATTAATATAAACAGAAATTTTACTGTAACGAGTGTGTTAGAATCTTTTGATAAAAAAATCTATTTACTTGTGGTACAATTTAACTGTTGTTTTTTTGTGGTTTCACGCGTCGTGTACATTATTTCTGAAAATAAATGGAAAATTTGGATTAGTATAACAGGAAATTTTGCTACTACGAGTGTATTGGAAATCTTTGATCGGAAGAATTACTTACCGGTGGTACAATTAATCTTTATTTGTAGTTTGACATTACTTCTGTCAATAGAAGGAAACTTGGATTAGTATAACAGAAAATTTTATTACCACGAATGCATTAGAAATCTTCGATCAGAAAATATACTTACCTGTGGTATGATTTTATCTTTTTCTTGGTGGTATCACGCAGTGAACATTACTTCTGGAAATAGAAGAAAATTTGGATTAGTATAGAAGAAAATCTTATTACAACGAGTGCATTATAAGTCTTTAATCGCAAGATATATCTACCTGTGGTACAATTTAATTTTTTAATGCGGTTTGACATTACTTCTGTAAATAGAAGAAAATTTGGTTAAATAGAAAAGAAAATTTCACTACAACGAGTGTGTTAGAAATCTTAGATCGAAAAATGCATTTACCGGTAGTATGATCTTATCTTCATTTTTGTGGTTTCATGCCGTAAACATTATTTCTGAAGGCAGAAGAAAATTTGGATTAATATAAAAGGAAATGTTATTACAACGAGTGCATTAGAAATCTTGAATCGCTAATTATGCTTACCTGTGGTATGCTTGCAATTTTTTTATGGTATCACGCCGTGTTCATTATTTCTGGGAATAGAATGAAATTTGGACTAGTTTGTAAAAAGGTGATTCTGATTAATACCTCTACGATCTTGAACAGTTACTTGGGCGATACACGATTAATGTGAATTATTAAAAATGTTTGGTGTTTTTTTGTCTGTGTGAAACAAATGCCTGCTCAGACTAAGGGGCGTCAGTTTTTTTTGTGTTTTAGCGAGGTTCCCGCCGCTCACTTGGCCTAGTTAGCATGTTATATAAGGCACAGGTGTAAGGATTAAACAGATAAGAAAGTTAGGGAGTGTTTAAACAAAAAAAAAAGAGTCCAATGAGCCCAAATAAAAATAAGTAAGAAAAAAAAGAAGAAAAAAAGGCCAATGATCCCAAAAAGCCAGCAATTAAATAATATGAAAGTAGAAGCGAGGAGAATACAATTTCACTACACAGGGTGCACCCTCTTCATCTATTGTACGAGCCAGCGTGGGATTCATTCTACTCCCCTACCAGCTTGGTAGGGAGGCGGCAAGGTTCAGTAACTGATATTTTTTTTTGTTGGATCTCTTTTTATTTTTTTTTATTTTGTGACTCATATACATGTATATATACCTTTTTTTTTCTTCCTTTTTTATTTTTAAATTTATATTTAGTATGTAAGTTCCTTTCTTTTAGTTTATATTCTGTTGCGTTGGTACGCAAGCCAACTTGTTTCAGTTGCTATCTACAACATCAGCTAGTAGGGCATAGGGTAGTTAAGGAAAGGATTTAATTTGTAAGAGTTTGTAAAAGGATACCTTTCATTAAACGTTATTGAGAGCTTAAAGTCTGAGCAGTTTATATTTTTCTTTTATTTGCTGAGGTCTTTCGCTTTTCTTGAATAATATGTTTTTTTATTAAATAACTTTTCTCCTTTTCAGGCTTTTATGTCCCACCAGGAAGAAGAAGCCTCCATAGATTTTTTTCTTTTTTGTAATGTCCATCTGTCCATTTGCAGTCACACATACAAAATTCTTTTCTTTACTGTCCGTCTGTCTGTCTGATCTATCGTCGTAATGATGTAGTGCACAGATTTACAAGCATTGAAGGGATGTGGGTGGCAAGGACTCCCCCTAGCCGACTGATCGCTGGCGGCAATTGCTGTGCAGCCACCCACGCATATCCTGGACATGATTTTTGTAGCAAGAGGTGTCAGTTGTGGAACTATTTATCTCCATGTAAAAGTGGGGATAGATGGCTCCGACGACTGCCACGCTTTTCGTTACAAATGGCGCCCAAATGGTTTTTTTTTCGGCCTTTAGTCAAGCTTCTCTTGACTAAAGTGCAAGTACTATTTCAATGATTTTTGTTTTGGTCGCCCATTTGCGTTAAAAATGGCGCCCGAATTTTGGTTTGTTTTTTTTTTTTTGGTCCTTAGTCAAGCCCCTCTTGACTAAAAGGGCCAGTACAACTTCAAGAATCATTTCTTAATTTTTGTTATCATTATTAGATCTTTTTTTTCTATAATGGAAGGCCTCAGTGTTTTAAACGGACTCACACGATTTCGGTTTACTTCAAACTGGTTTGTCGATGAAACTCGTGCTATCTTTTGTTTGCAACAGTGCGTGACCGGTCGTCGGTTGCCTGGCGGGATGCAAGGCGCTGGGTCTACGCAGAGCTCGTCTTGCTTCTGTAAAGTGCGTTACTTTCATGATAGCTCCTTCTTGGCTCTCGTTAGGCTCGACCCTTGTATCGCGGCTGGGTCACTCGACCATGTTCCTCGCTGTATGTGTCATGGTAAATTGCCTTTGGTCAAGTCCGAGATAATTTTATCCCCAAATTTAACAGTTTCTTTTGCCTAACTGCTCATCTCCTCGGCAGCTCCAGCTTCGGCTCGTGGACACCGAGGCGATGACCACTTGGCAATATATCTGCATGACGATCTGGTCAGCTCACCCAAACCTGACAAGTTGTTGAACGATGTTCTTCTTTAGATTCTGTCCTTGTCTGGGCGTTGGAGTCAGCTTACGGGCTCCAGTGTGTAACCTAGCACCAGGTTTTTGTTCAAACCCTTCTTCCCTTATTATAAAATTCTATAATCCCTCTTGATGCTCCCTAGTGGAGCTGTGAGCTGTTCAGTTTGCAGTGGTCAGTCAGCGTTGTATGAGAGGCATACGTTTTTGAAATTAGTTCCGCTTACGTCTGCTAGTTCCAGGGAGAAGCCAGTATATTATTAAATTTCTATGTTGTTTCGGGCTGTGAGCGATTTTAGTTTTGGTTTTTTTTAAAGGCTGTTTTGAGGTTTGCATTGTCACAATTGGCATATATAAGCATTCATGTTTTTTTTTCTGCCTGTTAATTATTTTGATGATACTAATATATACAATCAGCTACTGCTTCTCTCCTGAGTACTGGCAGCCACTGAATTACTGACAATTCACATCCGCCTTTGATCTCAACTTCATTCCCTATTAACCTTCCCTAACTTCTAGTGATGGGAGGCTAAGTCGATTAGTGGTTATGAACGTTGTATGCAATGCATACTGTTTGAGTGCATTCCGTTCACTTCTGCTGGTTCTGAGAAGAAGCCCGTATTATCTCTTATTTAGTTTTAGTTGGGTTGTCCCGGACAGATATTTAGTTTTAGTTGGGGTGTCCCGTTCAGATATTTAGTTTTAGTTGGGTTGTCCCGTACATATATTTAGTTTTAGTTGGGTTGACCCGTTCAGATTTATCTCCTTATATACATCACCGCTACGGCTTCTTACTCGAGTACCAGCAGCCACTTAATCACCGACCTCTCACGTTACCTTGATGTGTTGACTTCAGTCTTTTGCCGAGTTGATGAACGATGTTCATCCCTCTCGATTTTATCCTTGGTTAAGGGAGTGCTTGTCACGATCATGCATTGTAAGACGGCAACTCGAAGTTCCGTTCTTCGACATTGCAGTAAATCCCTTCCTATTTAGATAAATGCTCATTTGCTTGGTGGTGGTACAAGCTTAGTGTGCGCGGTTCAGCATACCTCTCTTAGAAGTTTTGCTTCGGTTTGTTACGAGTTTATGTTCGGACAGCCACCAAGTTCATGACCATTTGCTAACAAACATCGACTAACGTTTGATAGAGTTTTTTCTCTTATTATTTAAATATAGATTGACCGAAGGTTTTGCGATTGGGCTGATTCCTAGCGACGACACCTTGGACGGCGGAGAGGGAGAGAGATAAAGAGAGAGATAGATGGAGACAATTTTTTTTTATTATTTTAGCAGTGGCTGAAATTTATTTCTTGTGTTGTGTTGGGCGAGTGTGTTTTTTTTGCGTTAATCTGTCATGCTGACACCCCCTTTATTATTTGAGCACCGTCGATTTATATTTGGATTTGTTTTTTTTACGCAATAATATCTAACCGCAATTGGCGTACATCTTGTTGTCCTTATCGCTTACCGGTTTTTGTTTTTTTAATGCTATCTTACCCTGTTAGTATTTATTACCAGCTAAAATGTATTTCCTTTCTCATAAGTAGATACGCATTATTCAATTTTTTTTGCATTCTTTCAAGATGCCTTTAGTAAATTCTCTTCTTTGAAAAAAACTTTTTTTTCTCTCTTCTCAGGATATAAAGTCTTGATCAAAGTTCTTTGGATCTCGGTAGCCCTAAGAAGGCATCCGGCAAGCTTCACTTGCGAACCACGGGTTATCGCAAGCCCTCCTACTGCTCCTCAGTGGTGGGTGATAACTTTCTCAGCCTTTGTTACTAACACCTTCTGGGTTAGCCTTCATCCGAAGGATTTTACTTTCTTGTCTTTCTTCAACTTTCCTCCAACTAAAAGGTTCCCGAGCGGTGGTTGGTGTGGCTGAAGTCTCAGTGGAGTGTAGTTTTTTTTGTGTATTATCTTTAAACTATCAAGTTTAGATGGTCTCAGTCTTTGTTACTAATCCCTTTTGGGTTAGCCTTCATCTGAAGGGTTTTACTTTTCTGTCCTTTGTTGTATATATTCGGGGGTATCCAAGATCACTTACCAGTGACGGGGCAATAATATCCAAACACTATATATTTTCGGGACTCTGCGTCGACAAGTCACTCTTCACCTTCGGACTACCGCCTGCTATACGTGCGACACTTTCACCTTAACTATTCGCTGTCAGATTTAAGGGGAATACACAAATAAACCACAACACTGTACTCCGTGCAATCGTAGCTTTATTTCTCTTTTTTGTTACACCTGAAATTGCCACTAATCTGTTAATACACAGATAACTTTTTTAACAAACGAAACAGTTACACTTAATTATACTACAATTTCTTTTAATTCTTTATACCGATAACCTTCCTAATAGTTTGCCAAAAACGACCGAACCTTTTTCTTCTATTTTACAGACCGGGAAATTCATTCGCGAGGCGAACGTACTGCCATCCAAAAATCAACTCGAAAATCTAAAACCGACTGTGTCGAGACTTAGATTTTTCAATCGTAAGTCTCTTCGTTCAGGATAGGAAAATGCTTAATTAGCATTCCTATCCTGAGAAAATTATTTTACGCTGGGCATGTTTAAACATGCCCAGAATTATCGCGACGAACGATGGTTGAAATTGAAATTTGATAATTTCATAAATATCAACCATCGTCTTGCTACCGTGCATACATTGTTGCGATCACAATGTTTGCAGCTCGCGACAATTGCTGATAAGAGCTTTTTTCGGTGAAGACTTGATCGTTTCAGTCTTCACCGACGTAAAATTACCATGCGCCCGATATGTATGTATGTATATATGTACACACATATCGTATATACGACAAATCTTACTGAAGGTAAGATTTATCGTGGGCTATTTTTCTATAGAAACGACTTGGGTTGATATTTAACACTTTTGTTTGTCCCAAGTTATTTTGTGGGAAATACTTTTATATGTTGCAAAGGAATTTGAAGAAATTGCTGATGGTAATTTCTTCCCCTTGTAGAGAAATAAGCTAACCATGTTTTGAGCATGATTAGCTTATTTCTATTTATGAAATATTTATGAATATTCTCCAATTTTTTAAAAATGATAATTATTAATTATAATTATCGTTTTTAACCCATTTTAGGTATACAACAATCCTTCCCCCTGCGAAAAAGAAGATTATTCTTTTAAGAGGAATAAATCTCAGGGGAGGTTGTTGTTGGGGCTATATCTGCTCGGCTATTGGTTGGTTTGGCACAGGCTTTCGGGTTTACATATTGTCTTAGTTTCTATTTAAAATTTTCTTTTGTTATTTCCTAGAATTGCTTCCAATTATCTATTCCTATTCTTATCTCTATTTTATTTTTCCTATGTTTCTACTGTTTTTTTTTTGTATGTTACATATTTATTTCTGTTACACTTGTATATCTGTTACGTTCTAAAGTTAGTGGTTATTTAATTTTTATTCTAGGCTAATAATAATATTATTTATATTTTTATATTATTTAGTATTATTTAATTATTATTTAACCCTAGCGGGGGAGGGTTTCGTTTTTTTTTGTTTTACTTTGTATAAGTTAACACCAAAAGCAACATTCGCCGTAATTTGATGCGACAACAACTTCTCCGTCAACCTGGAAAATACATTTCGGTTCCCAGGAAATTTCTGCTGACCACGCGTCTGGTAATTTTAAGTTAGAGATAATTTACGTTTAGAGAAACTTGTAATTTTTAGTCTTAATTCTATATCCGAAAAATAAAGGTGCAGGTAACCTGCCTGCCTAGAAAAATATATTTTTTTGAGGTTTTTATAATAAATTTTATTAACTGGCGCCCGAGCAGGGACCGCTCAAGCAAATCGTGAATTAGTTTTTCCGCGATCATAATTAATTAATCGATTAAAAACGGTGTGCTAACCATCGCCGCGTTTTGATTATAAACGGAAAAAATATTAGTTGTGCAAAATTAAGTGATCACTATCAATTATTAAATTTGTGTGCTAACCAGTGCCACTCTGTGATTATAAAAATAAAAAGTGAAAACCTAAATTATAATCACGACTAAATAATTAATTTGTGAAAGTGCTAACCATTGCCACTTTGATCGTAATCTTAATTAGTGCAAGGGAGTGCGTTCGATAAAATAACCACTTCAAACAAATATTCCACGTTTGCTACTGAGGCAAGTAAAAGCGATAAAATCCATTGAAGTCATCTTTAACGAAAAGACCAGGAAACGAGGCCCCGGAGTCACCAAAGCAAACTAGCTTAGGAAAAAACGGAGTCGACGAATAATCATTTGGATAACCATAACCAAGGATATAAATACCCGCCGACAGCCGCCTGATCTGTTCAAGAGGAAATACCACAAGCGGTCCTACACGTATAGAATAAGGACAAAAAGCACCGGAGCATCTATACGTTACATAAAGCTCAAAAATCTTAAGACTCATCCAGATGTACGTCCTTCATCTGTTAGTTGTAATGTAAGTCATTTATTTTTGCATTCCATTGAATCAAAAAATTATTACTTAAGAAATGAAATATTTTAAATATCAAAAAAAAAATTTTTTTTAAAGAAAAAAAGTGATCAAGTGAATAGTTAGGAAAACTGAGAATTTAAATATAAATTAATTGATTATATTTTGAAAGTTAATCTCTCCTTATTCAATCAATTCAAGTGAAATAGAAAAGAATGTAAAACTTTCATAATTTCTAGAAAAAGAAATTTAGTTCTATTGAAAATAAATTCTTTCTCCTTTAGTTTTAAAGCAATAAAATATAAATTTTCTTTTTAATTCCTGTCAATCAAATATTTAACAAATCGTTGAAAATATAACTATTTAAAACAAAAATCATTAAGGTACAAATTTTACAGAACATTTGTTTATCCTTTCGTGCAAAAGTAAATTAAAAGAAAATACAGAATGGCACAAAATAATAATAATAATATAATCAGAGCACCTACATTAGTACCTGGAAATGAAGATGCTCAAAATCCTCCACCTAATCCTCCCGTACAGAACGTTCCTGTACAGAATCCTCCTATACAGAATATTACTGTAGCTGATCTAACAGCCCTTATATCTCAAATTGTAAGAAGGGAAGGTAGGCAAATTTTTAACTCAATTATCAATCCAGGTGTAGACATAAATAATGAAATCGACCAAAATATAGAAGTCGGGCAAGACGCGAATTTGTCTGACATGGACAAGATGCCTGATGTTGTGAAAAGCTTAAGGGAATTCTCTGGCCAACCAGGAGAATTCAGTTCTTGGAAAAAAAGTGTAGATCGTATTTTAAGAATTTATGAACATCTTAAAGGAACGCCAAAATATTACGGCATCCTCAGTGTCATTCGGAACAAAATTACGGGTTGTGCAGATGTTGCACTCGAATCTTATAATACTCCTTTGAATTGGGAGAAAATTTCCAAATGTCTCACACTTCATTACGCAGACAAAAGAGATTTAGGTACCTTAGAGTACCAGATGACTACGTTAGTTCAAGGGAATAACACAATTCATGAATTTTATCAAACAGTGTATCACCATCTTTCATTAATTTTAAATAAACTTTCTTCCATGGAAATGAGCCATGAATCACTCAGCATAATGACTCAATCGTATCGTGATAAAGCACTAGATACATTTGTTAGGGGACTCAAGGGAGATCTACCCAGATTACTCAGCATGAGAGAACCAGTGGACTTACCACAAGCCCTTCATTTATGTCTTAAATTACAAAATGTTGATTATCGAGTTCACCATAGTCACGGAAACTTTCGAAGAATACAACACCAGTCATCACCTCCTTTTGTTCCACCTAGAAGAAATAAATTTTTTACACAAAATGTTAACCCAATTCCAGCACCCAGAAGGAATTTCTATCCAGAACTAGTCCACAATCCTCAGAGACCTGTTGCACCTAATTTCTCTAAACCAGCCCAGTATATTCAACGTCCACCAAGACAGCCATTTATCAGTCAGCATCCTCCTTTTCATAAACCTGTTCCAAAACCAGAACCAATGGAAGTCGATCACTCAATACACTCACGAGCAGCAAATTATCAGAATCGACCTCCAATGCAACAATTTAATGCTAAGAGACCTCCTTCATATCAAACTCACCAAAATAATAAATTTCACCGAATTTACCATACGGATCAAGTCCAAGCCGACGAGCAAAATGATATAAGCGATTATGATAAAAACTTAAACTACGAAGACGAAAATCTTGACCAAACTCTCGTTCACTACATCGATTCTCATGATAATCCAAGCTTAGGACAACCAGAAGAAGTAGATGACATTTATTGTTTAGGCTAAGGAGCTCTTCGCTTCCTTACTTTGAGCACGTAGCGAAGAGCGGCGAAATTTTAAAATTTTTAGTGGACACAGGTTCAAACAAAAATTATATTCAACCCCGCCATATAAAAAATCCTATTCCAAATGATAAAGCCTTTTATGCAAATTCTGTAGGAGGCAACATTCTGATCACCCATCACGCCATAATAAACTTATTTGGACATAAAGTAAAAAAACTGAAATTCTTCATCTTACCCAGTCTCATTTCTTTTGACGGTATTATCGGCAATGATAGTTTAAAAAACCTAGGAGCTGTAATTCATACAAACAGAAACTACATGACCATTCAACCTGATATTCCAATTCACTTGAAGCAGCATATCTCCGATTCAGTAAACACCATTAATATCAGAACATCCCACATGAATGCTGAACAGAAAAAGGAATTAAATAATGTTATAAAGAAATGTCCTAATTTATTTTCCGATCCAGACGAGAAATTGACCTACACAACAACGGTCAAAGGAGAAATACGTACCACCACTAGTGATCCTATTTACTCCAAGTCCTATCCATATCTTATGGCTCTAAAAAGTGAAGTCGAAAGTCAAAAAAAAAAAATTGCTCGAAGATGGAATCATCATACCATCGAAATCACCATACATTTCTCCTGTGTGGATCGTCCCCAAAAAAGCGGATGCATCCGGAGAGAAAAAGTATAGAATGGTTATCGACTACCGAAAATTAAATACAGTTACCATACCCGATCGATATCCCATTCCCGAAATCAACGAGGTTCTAGCAAATCTAGGAAAAAATAAATGGTTCACAATAGCAGACTTGAAAAGCGGATTTCATCAAATTCCATTAAAGGAATCTGACGTCGAAAAAACCGCATTTTCCGTGAACAATGGGAAATATGAGTTCACACGCTTACCATTTGGGCTCAAGAACGCCCCCTCCATATTCCAAAGGACTCTAGATGATATTCTTAGAGACCATATTGGAATAAGATGTTACGTCTATATAGATGATATCATCATCTTTGGTAAGGATGAAAACGAACATTTCAGAAACCTCGAAATAATATTTAAAACCCTAGAGGCAGCGAATATGAAAATTCAACTGGATAAGTGCGAGTTTTTACAAAACGAAGTTGAATTTCTCGGCTTCATTGTTTCAAGAAACGGAATTAAAACCAATCCCAAAAAGTTACAAGCAATGGTTGACTTCCCAATTCCTAAAACATTAAAAGATCTTCGGTCATTTCTCGGCATGTCAGGCTACTATCGAAGATTTATAAAAGATTACGCGAAATTAGCGAAACCCCTGACAGCCCTTTTAAGAGGGGAAGATAAACGTGTGTCCAAAAATATCTCTAAAACCAAAACCATTTACCTAAATGATGAAGCAACTGATGCATTTAATAAAATTAAGAGCTCACTAATTTCCAAAGAAGTAATACTCTCACATCCAAATTTTGAAAAAGCCTTTGAACTGAACAGTATTGTCTCAAGATAACAGACCAATAACCTTTCTATCTAGAACCTTAACCAAAACGGAAGAGTGTTATGCTACAAATGAGAAGGAAATGCTTGCCATTATCTGGTCGTTAAATTCTCTAAGAAACTTCCTGTATGGATCGAGAAAAGTTAAGATATTCACTGACCATCAACCTCTAACATATGCCTTAAGTAACAAGAATACTAACGCTAAAATGAAACGATGGAAGGCCATACTTGAAGAGTATAACTACGAGCTTAAATATAAGCCGGGAAGAACAAACGTTGTCGCCGATACTCTATCGCGACCTCCCCAAACATCTTTGGTAAATCCAATGACTACGACCCAGCATAACGACGAAAGCTCTTCGCATAATCTAATTCCTTCAGTAGAAGCTCCCGTAAACGTCTTTCGAAATCAGTTAATACTAAAAAGAGATGACGAAACTAGTTATCAATTACAAAACCCCTTTCCAAACTACGCAAGACATACGATAATTCAACCCCAATATACAGAAAGCGATCTAATTAATATATTTAAAAGATATCTCAATCCAAATACTATAAACGGATTAATGACAGAAGAAGCAATAATGGGTCAAATTCAAGAAATATATCTCATTCATTTCAAAAATTACAAGATTAGATATTCACAAACATTAGTAAGAGACGTGACCGATGAAACACAACAGGAAGAAGTAATATTAACTATCCATCGCAGAGCGCATCGTAACCCACAGGAAAACAGACAACAAGTCTTAGAGAAATTCTACTTTCCAAAAATGAGCAGGAAAATTAATCATTTAGTAAAGCGTTGCACAGTCTGTAAAGAAAACAAGTATGAAAGGCATCCGAATAACCAATTCATTAATCCTACTCCCATCCCAAATTATCCAGGCCATACCCTCCATATCGACATCTACTCAACAGAAAATAAATTAGTTTTAACGGCTATAGACAAATTCACCAAACTGGCACAAGCCAAGGTAATTAAATCTAGATCGATTGAGGATATTAGACGACCCCTAAGGGACCTGTTGTTTTTCTTTGGTATACCTGAAATTGTAGTTATCGATAATGAAAAAGCGTTAAATTCCGCATCAATAACTTCCATGATGGAAGATGAATTGAGTATCACAATTTTTAAAACACCACCATACAAGAGCGAAGTTGACGGTCAAATCGAGCGTTTTCATTCCACCCTGTCGGAAATCATGCGATGACTCAAGACAGAAGGAATGCCTCGTAATTTCGAAGAACTCTTAGAACGTTCCATAAACGAATATAATTTTACTATCCACTCCAGTACAGGAAAAAAACCTGTCGAATTGTTTTTCGGAAGAAATCCAAACGTTAGTCCCGAACAATTTGAAAGAACGCGCTTAAGTAATATAGAGAAATTGAAACAGAAACAGCAGAAAGATATTAAATACCATAATAAGAAAAGAAAACCAATAAAAAATTACGAGCCAGGGCAAACCATTTATGTCAAGCATAATAAACGAATAGGATCTAAACTTACAGTTAGGTATAAAGCAGAAATAGTTAGAGAAAATAAGAATACAGTAGTTATAATAGAATCAGGGAAAACCATACACAAAAGTAACATTAGGAATTGAACTACTTAGTCTTTTATTTCAGATGTGCTATTCGCGCTGTTACAAGTGGAATTCAAATCCTGGATTACTCCAACTCCCAGATAGTTGCCATTAGTGTTGGAAAAGCAAAGATACAAAACGGAGATTACAAATTAATCCATGTTATTGAGCTCGACAGATACCAGAAATTAGTAACCGAAATAAATCCAATCCTTGAGAACGAAATCACAAAATCACATCCATTATTCCCTTACCTTAATTACGAGCTACTTCAAATTCAGGACTTATTAGACAACTTAAAGGTACATAAAATTAAAAGATCCATTAATTTGATAGGTACAGCGTGGAAATGGATAGCTGGAAATCCAGACCACGAAGATTTTGAAATAATAAAAGATAAAATGAATAACGTACTAAAAAATAACAATTAGCAGTTAATAATTAACCAATTGCATAACGAGAGAATAAACAATATTACTAAAATGACAAATGAGATCCTAAGTGCAATCGGAAAAGAAAAGATATTCAATGGTGTGCTAGCCCTTAATCTTCAGTATAAGTTAAAATTAATTAAAGAAGAATTAGTTAATATTAGATATGCCATTCATTGGTCTAGGTTAGGTATTATAAATTCTATGATGTTATCTAAGACAGATATTCAACTAGCTACTAGTACTTTAGATAAAGAAAACCTCCCATACAGTACACCGGAGGAAGCTCTAGATTTCGCATCCACTAAAATCATTACAAATAGCACTTGTCTACTTTATATTGTAAATATCCCAATGACAACAGAAGATTTATATGAAGAATTGTTAATTAAAGCTGTCAAAAGGAATCATATAGTTAACGAAATCTCTTTCAATAGGATCTTAAAAAGTAATGAAAAAATTTTTGGTATCACAAGAGACTGTAAAACATTCAACCATTTGTCAATAGTCAATAGTGTTGTAGATATTAGCAATTCTACCTGTCTTCCGAACCTTCTGATGAGTTTAAAGTCGACATGCAACAAAATCAACAATCAGCACGTACCCACCATATATGAAATAGTACCAGGAATCATTCTTCTTAATCAATTTAATGGAAGTATTCATGTTGAAGATACCTTACACAGCCTTAATGGAACATTTTAAATAAAATTCCACAACATAACCATCGACATCAATGGCAGATCATTTACATCAAGAGAAGCCTCTACTCTTCAAGCCCTACCAGCTATTTTACACCCAACTCCGCAAGAAAAAGAATTCCGAGAAGTCCTGTCGTTAGAAATGATGAAAGAGATCCAAATGAACAACACAAATAAAATTGAGCTGCTACAAACTGAAAAGAAAATAAATCAATGACCAGTTATGGATTAGCCATGGTAATCTGCATCATATTAGCCATCATATGGATACTTAAAGCGATGCCAAAATCCGGAAATGCTAAGATCACCATTCAACAGAAGCTGGAAACACCAAAAGAAGAAGCGACTATCAGCCAATCGAATGAATCTGGAGCACATGTACCTGAAAAGGAAACCGAAGAAACATCCCATGGAAAAGTCACTGCTCTCGAGATGAAATCAGTCAATATGCCTTTAGCAACATTAATTCCACCTCAGGCAACATGCAGACGAAAATTTTACGATCTTTGAAAGGGACGAATGCGGACATTCGAACGTAAGAGGGGAAGAGTTAACACCAAAAGCAACATTCGCCGTAATTTGATGCGACAACAACTTCTCCGTCAACCTGGAAAATACATTTCGGTTCCCAGGAAATTTCTGCTGACCACGCGTCTGGTAATTTTAAGTTAGAGATAATTTACGTTTAGAGAAACTTGTAATTTTTAGTCTTAATTCTATATCCGAAAAATAAAGGTGCAGGTAACCTGCCTGCCTAGAAAAATATATCTTTTTGAGGTTTTTATAATAAGTTTTATTAACTTATATATATGTGTATATGTTTTTATTAAACTACTTTTCCTTACATTTATGCTTTAAGAATTGTTTGTCCTCTCCCCTTTTGTTTTTATTTATTATTACTAACTGATTTATTTGGGGTTAATAGAAAAAAAACACGACTTAAATGTATTTTTTATGTATTCTACTACCAGTGATAGTGCTTCGTTATTGTGACCATGTGAGGTGGTTACACTATACCACTTGCACTGACCTAGTAGGTGGCAAGGTGCGGGTCCTTTTGAGAGGGGTAGGTTCGATCATTTCGATTTGTTCGATTTGTTCCTCCGCCTCTGGGGTTTTTCTAGGTTTGCGTAAATGAAATTTTGTTATTAATGGGACTAGCCATTTGGCGACCAGGTACAGTACCATACATGTGATGACAACACCAGTTAAGGATACTGATGTTGCCGCTAGGACATGTGAAGGGTGGTGACTGATATGAGGAACTATTTTTTCTAATTTTTCGTCCAGTTCTTTTAATGACTGGGTACCTTCTAGGATGATGCTGTTAGTGTCATCTCCTGAATATTGTTCTGTCTGTATTTTTTCAGACTGTACTTTGGTTTTAGTTTCATTAAGATATTTATCCACTATTTGTTCTAATAGAGTTATATTTGGGAAATAAGTGGGTTGTTTGAGACTCAATTGCTGGATATTTTCTGCCTCATAGTGTAGGATTTGTGATCCTACTTGTAATTGACAGGGATGGTTGATAGTAATTATTCCTTGGCCTTCTATTTTTGAAGTTAGGAATTGTTGGGTACACTGAAGGTGTACAATTGTTGGTTCTATCAACGAAAATATCCAAGAATTCGGTTTAGTTAGTTTAATAAGTAGGTCTCTAGGAGGTATTTGTGCTCTGAAATGGCACTGAGGCTCTTCCTTTAATGGATTAAAGAGCAGCTTCACTATGCATTCTTTAGACAGAGTTGCCTTTGTTACAGGAATGCTTAGCTTGGTGACGTAAGTGTCCTCTTTTGAATATTGCGTGATCTTTTTGAAGATTTTAAGATCTTGTGTTTTTAATAATAATATGTCCTGTGTCTGTACCTGGTGCGCTACGTGCGAGTACTGTATATCGGGTACCAATGATTGTTTTTTGTTAATATGTATGGGAAAACTGTGTACTCTATACAACTTCATTTGTGGTTGATTGAAAATCGGAAGTTGTATTCGGATGACTAATTTGTCTTGGACTAGACGAGCCTTCGTTTCCGCTGTCTGACATAACAGGGAGAGACAATTTTGTTCATCTGGGCAAG
This sequence comes from Dioctria linearis, assembly GCA_963930735.1. Taxonomy (NCBI): domain Eukaryota; kingdom Metazoa; phylum Arthropoda; class Insecta; order Diptera; family Asilidae; genus Dioctria; species Dioctria linearis. Next base: position 94,965,295 of record OZ005744.1, on the reverse strand, counting down.
TAGCGTGGGACTTGTGGTATATCTGTAATAGACTTTTGGGAGACACCACTAGCGGATGTAACTGGTGATTTTTACTGGAGATTATTATGTCGAGTAAGGCTTGCTGCCTGTAGTCAATCTCGACAATTTGTAAGGTCAGGCTTGAAATTATTTCCTGCCTCAATTGTCTCATCAGTAAATCATCTGTTATGTTTTGCATTCTATTTACCTGGAGATTTATTTGACGCTGTCTTTCCTGCAGAGATGTCAATGGCTTTTGAATTTGCTGTAGTGTAGTTTTGACTACACTGATCTGCTGTCTTTCCAGGTCGGCTAGTGCTTTTGAATTTGTTTCGAGCTCCTCGAGTCGACTGTATACCTCTTGTTCATTAGTGCTGTCCATGGTCCCGAATAGGTAGTGCATTGCATTCCCTATTCCATCAAAGATAGATCTTGTTGATCTTGATTTTGGGACCACTTCTCGAATGACACTTGTTCTTCTCTTGATATTTTCCAAGAGAGAATGAACGTGTTTTTGTTGAACCAGGCATAGCTCATCCGTTTGAGAGCGATTTGAACATAGTCGGTGAACTAAGTGTTCCGCCTGTTCTGCCATGAGCGTCTGGTTGTCCAGTTCCATTAGATTGATCTCTGTTAAGATGTTCCATGTACTATGGTAGACTTGTAATTTTCCTAGATCCTCATACAGTATTCCTGTAGTGTTCAGGAGACCTCTGGTGTAGGGTTCCGTTTGTATTTGTCCCATTGCCAGATGGAAACAGCATATTAACACCAATATGTGCTTTATGTTCTGTAGAAAATGAAGGATAGGCTTCGTTAGTCAATTAGTCATACTGGAAGCTTTTTGTGGTAATTCTAATAGCACTAAATTTAATTGTAGAATTTAGTATGGACTTAACTTATTTGCTAAAGATATATGTACCAGTATACTACTCTAATGAAGTTTGATTTAATCCTCCTATAGAGCCTACAATTACAGATAAAATAATAGATATATTTATTATAATAGGGCTTTAAACGGTTGTTGTAGACGACAACCTGCCGCTTGCCTATTTTTATGGTAGTGTTTGTTGGACTGGGTACATTGATTACCAGATATGGGCCAACCCAGATTTGAGACAGTTTGTGTTTGCGGCTTTCACTTTTGAGGAGGACTTTGTCTCCTAGGTGGAAAGTGAGAGGCCTGACTGTTTTGTCGTAATATGCCTTTTTGGAGTCTGTGTTTGAGCATATGATAATAACTTTCGTGGTTATAAAAGGGTTCAGGTTCCCGTTTTAAATTAGTTGGGACAACCGCTGTGAAGCCGTAAAGGCAATCCATCGGAGTTAATTTAGTACCGTCGTGTACACTGTTATTGTACACGAATGCAGCGGTTCGTAGGAATTGATCCCATGTTTTCGGATTTTCGTCTACGATTGTACGCAGATATTCGATTAGAGGTCTATGTGCACGTTCCAGTGCTCCATTAGACTGTGGATGGTATGCGGAAGTCTGTAACTTCTTTACCTTTAGGAATTTGCAGACCTTCTTGAATAGCTCACTCAGGAATTTAGTTCCCAGATCGGTGACTATTCTCTTGGGAATGCGATAGAGCGTGGCAATCTCATTGAAAAAGATTTGCGCCACCGTTACTGCTTCTCCATTAGGTATGGCATACCAATCGACAAATTTGTTAAGGTTATCTTGAAAAGTTAAGATATATTTATTACCTGATATGGTCTCTTCTAGTGGACCTACTATATCGAGGTAAAGCTTGTCGAAAGGTTGTTCTGCGATGTCCGTTATTACCATGGGCATCTTGAATTGTGGAGATGCTTTCATTGTTTGGCACTTAGGGCATTTCAAGTCCTAAAAAGGACTGAACTTGCCTAACTGTTCTAGGAACAGGGAATGTTTGGACGCAGGCCGTTTTGCTGGGGTCTGGTAATGCACCTTCGCTAGAGCATTTTTGCCCTAGATAAACAACTTCTATTCTCAAGAACTGGCACTTCTCAAGCTGCAGTTTGAGGTTGTTTTTTCTGAATTTGTCGAAGACTTTGCGAAGTTTATCATTGTGGTCATTTAGGTTCTTACCATAAATGACGATGTCGTCAAGATAAACGAAACATTCGAGGCCTTGTAGGCCTGTCAGAACGAAGTTCATGAGGCGTTGGAATGTAGCTGGAGCTCCTTTGAGTCCGAATGGCATACGCTTAAATTCGTAGTGCCCGTAATTAGTGCTAAAAGCGGTCTTATGTCGATCTTTTTTGTCGACTAAGACTTGGTGATAGCCGTTGGCCAAATCGAGAGTGGTAAAGTACCTGGCATGACCTAGTTGGTCAAGAATATCCTCGATTCGTGGTAGCGGAAAAGCGTCGCCAATTGTCTTTTCGTTCAATTTGCGAAAATCGACAACGACGCGCCACCTTTTTTTGGGGACTACTAATAAGGGTGAATTGCAAGGGCTTTTGCTAGTTTGGACTATCCCGTTATCTAGCATTTCTCTTAATTGCTCGTTGATTACTTGTCTCTTGGTCTCTGGTAATCGATAGGCTTTTTGGTTTATTGGGGCCTGATCTTGTATTAATGGAATGTTATGGGTGATAGCGTTTGTATATGTAAGCTTATCACCTTTAAGGTAAAAGATATCATTGAACTCATAACAGAGTTCGGATATCGAAGCTTTTTCTTCCGCATTTAGATTTGGGTCTAGGCTGAGCTCTTGGTCTAGCCTGTTGACTCGCGGAGTATGTGTGGGATCTGCCTGATCCGGAAATAAGTATCTTACGTGTTGTAAGATAGCTGTGTTGTAAGATAGCTGTGTTTTCCGAAAAGCTTACGTTTCTTTTCTCATTTTGTGTAGCTGTGTACTTACTATCTGTTTTACTTACATTACTAGATGGCAGGGAATGGGCTTCTTGCAGTTTTAATGGTGGAGTACCATGTTTTATTGGTACTTTTGATTGGTCCGAGTACTCGCACGCATTCGTATTTGGGCTTATGGGACGTGAAACATTGGTTTTCTTAATATTACTTGACGGTGGAGCCAACTTTGCCTTCAAAGAGGTCTTACGGATCTCGCACGCATCTTTTATCGGGCTCATGGCCAACTTTTTATTCTTAATACTAATTTTATTAAGTGGTGGAGTCGACTTTGCCTTTAAATAGGTCTTATTGAGCTCGCACGCACTGTTGATGGGGCTCTTGGGCCAATGTGGTTCCTTAACACTAATGTTAGTAAGTGGTGGAGTCAACTTTGCCTTTAAATAGGTCTTACTGAGCTCACACGCACTTGTCATGGGGCTCTTGGGCTACTGATGTTTCTTAACACTAACTTTGTTGGGTGGTGGAGTCGTCTTTGCCTGAGAATAGGTCTTACTGGGCTCACACGCACCTGTTATTGGGCTTCTTGTCCTTGTGGTTATCTTACATCTAGGTATATTGGATGGAGGAGTCAGCTGCATTTTGCTTGTCGGCCTCTGGATCTCGCTCGCATCTCTGGTTTGGCTCTGGGGCCATGTAAGATTTTTGTAACTTATTTTCTTGGACGGTGGAGTCATTGTTGCCTTTACTCGGGTCTTACTGAGCTCGCACGCGTCTTGGGCCTCGTTAGTAGCTTATATCTAGGTATTCTGGAAAAAGAAGTCTTGCTTGACTTCTGTTCCGCCTTGGGAAGCTTACTGATGTTCGTGTTACTCGCTTGCGATTTATTCGGCTTGAGAACGTGTTGTGTATCAGTGGCTTCTCCTATTGGGATCATGGCGTAGTCATGTATAGGGAGCAGTTGTAACAATAAACTGTTGATGACTACTTGGAAATTGTTAATGTTGAGTATGGCAACTAGCACTGTTTCTTTCCCAGTAGGGAGTAAACTGTTGGCCAGGAGGACTCCATCGCCTATCTCTTTCGATAGACAGAGCATTTCTTCCTTCACTTGCAACGGGACTGTGGTGATCATTTGTGACCTAGCAGGTATGCATATTGGTTCCTCTAAAGTAACCAGATGCTGCCTCATTTCGCAGGTTTCTTGATCACCCGGACAGCTCTTTTCGCATATCGTCGGCTCTTGTTGAACCTGGCAGCCAGCACTACTCTTTTGAGATGCCTTGGAGACACTGCACGTAGACAGCTTAACCTGTTTAGGTTCCATCTTTTCTGCAAGTGGCCTCACTTCGACTGCTTTTCTGGAATACAGCTTGTCCGTTTTGCATGACAAGGGCACAGTAAAATCTTCGGGATTTGTTTCCGTACAAGGAAACTTGAGTGCCTTATTTGGGCCTTCAACATTACAATTGTTTGATAGGAAATCGTTTCCTAATAGGCCGTCATCGGAAAGACCTGGCAGGTTTTGTACCACCTGAAACTTGCAGGGAATTTTATTTTTAAAATTGAAGTTGCCCTTGCAATTTCCCAATGTCTTTCCGGTTCCAAAAGGGGTCTGTAAAGTGCATGCCTCATTAGAATTAATTATTTTGAGGTCTTTAATTGCTCTTTTCTTAATAATACTAACCTCAGCGCCAGTGTCCACTACTAGTTTTGTATGGCCGTTAAGGCTTATGTCCAGTGGAAGTTTCACTGTAGGGATACCGGATTCGGGCGCTTGAGGTGACCCTTTTGATTTGCGTTGCGGGTATAAAGTCGAGCCGGGGAGTTTTGGGTCGACTGCATGTCGTTTCCCTGACTCCGGGCTTCCCATTTTTTCTTTTGGCGGCATTCTTCGTCTGCGTGTCCTCGGCGACCACAAAAGATGCATTTGGGTCTTATATTGAAGACTTGAGGACTTTTTGTATTGTGGTGTTTTTGTGTAGATCTGTGGGAGAGGCGTGGAGGAACAATCTGTTGCGTTTGTTGTGTTTTTCTGCAATCACGGACGTCATGTCCATAGATTTTGCAGTTTGAGCAGAAAGGGGTGTTTTTGCGCTTTAGGCAATCTGAATACGTATGACCCTTTCGCTGGCAGAAATTGCACGTGATGTTACGGACCAGTGCATCTGTGTCCGATTTTCTGGCATCAGTGTTTGTAAATAGTCTTTGTCGTGACTGTGATGAACCTGGGTTATTCACGTTGCGTGAAAACTGATGTGGGTTTGGAGCTCGAGGTGATGCGAACATATGTGTAGATGGCATTTGATAGTAAGGAGCTCTATTGTAAGCTCTCACTCGTAAATCTGGGTCTAATGGAGCCATTGGAGGAGCTTGTGCCAGAGGACTCTGGACGAATGTAGCACCTTGCTGTAATTTCTCCATGTACAGGGCTTTTTGAATTAATGCTTCTAAATCACCTTCTCCCTGTGTGAGTAAATATTGACACAAATGTGGATTAGTTACTCCACTTTTAAGAGCATTTTTGGCGAAGTCCATTAGCTGTGTTTTCTCAGCCGGGACTGCCTCTGCTCCATATTTTTGTGTCGCAGCCTCATTGCAGATCGTCAACAGCTGCTTCAACCTTGTAGCAAAAGCAGTGAGAGATTCCAATGGGTTCTGGCGTGTGGTGATCAATCTATTCACCAATTCCTGATATGTCTCACGGGGAAGGTATGTTCTGTTCAAACGTTCCTCTACCTCAGTGAATGAAGTAGGGACGTCTGAAGCGAATAGCTGATATGCATCACCTCTTAATCTTGTGGGGAGAACCTGTAGGAAAGCCACCTTTTCTTCATCACCAAGGCACTGCATAGTTTGCTTGCAGCAGCCGATGAAGGTCTGTAGCTCACGTCCCATTTGTGGGGTATTTTCACCCGAAAATAAGGGGACGAGTTGAGCTGTGAGCTTAGCTACATTTGCGTAGTCCACCATTGTGCGTAGTCTATTGACTGAAAATTTAAATTTGGGTGGACTAGCTGGGCTTGTTTCTGGGCTGACTTCCGTTAAGGATTCTTCGAGCCAATCGATCAGCAGGTCTTCGGGAGTTGGTTCAGCTACTTCACCGTCACTGTCACTATCATTATCACTGTCACTTAACCTAACACTCTTATTCTTTTCTAGATCTAAACTGAGTGAGCGTCGAGATTCGGAAAACTGTTCTAGTTCCTCTCGGAACTTTATTGTTTTTTCCTTTAAGGTATTTAACTTGGCGAGTCTGGTCTCACGCTCTGTTTTTAATTTGTCATCTAAGGCGTCACAATGGGTAATCGTCAGTTTATCCGATTCCCACGCTCTCTCGTATAATTTATTTAAAAACTTATCTAAACTTACTTGACTATTCGGACCTGGCAGAACGGTTCCGCTTCGGAGTCGAGGTCCTGTTGGGCAAAATTCAGCAGCAGATGCTGTACCTTCACCGGGGTGCTGTATTTTTGCACCGGGGGCTGATCCCGCGTCGGCTAAAGATGGAGAGTTTTCCCTCGCTGCTGCGTCTGTTTCCTGCTGAGGTAGGGCAGGGTTGCCGGCTGGCATATGATGCACTGTTTGGTGAAAGGGGGGCTCCTTGCCTGCTTATGTACCTTTGCTGTGATTGAGAGGGGGTTTCTTTAACCGCCTTCGAGCTCCCTCTGAATCCTTGGTCGGTTGATTTCGGCTTATTTTTCAGCTGGGGGGCCTTGGGCCGTATTAACTTCCCCTGGATCTAGTTGAAAAGGGGGCTTATGAGCCGTCATCGATTTCCTCTTCAACTCAGGATCGTTGACTGCTAGTGTTCGGTTAACTGCTTGGCTGTAACTTCAGGTTGCTTTTCGGGCTGTGTCCTGGCTGATCTGTATTCGTCCTTCTGGGGGAGTTTTCAATATATTTCTCCTCTTCCTTCTATGGACTGTTTGATTGTATCCCTCGGTGGTGCTTTTGCACTAATTAGGGTGAACGCTTGCCCGCCTGGAGCAGAGGCGCCTAGAGATGGTATCTACCCGAGTGTTGGGGGTGACTTGGCCTGAGTGGCTTAGTCAATGGGACCCCTTAGGTTCGAAGGATTAAGGCTTTTCAAGCTTTTACGATCCTTTTGACTAGATCAAGCTTCCTCAATCCTACCGGCTGCGCCAATTTTGTTGTATATATTCGGGGGTATCCAAGATCACTTACCAGTGACGGGGCAATTATATCCAAACACTATATATTTTCGGGACTCTGCGTCGACAAGTCACTCTTCACCTTCGGACTACCGCCTGCTATACGTGCGACACTTTCACCTTGACTATTCGCTGTCAGATTTAAGGGGAATACACAAATAAACCACAACACTGTACTCCGTGCAATCGTAGCTTTATTTCTCTTTTTTGTTACACCTGAATTTGCCACTAATCTGTTAATACACAGATAACTTTTTTAACAAACGAAACAGTTACACTTTATTATACTACAATTTCTTTTAATTCTTTATACCGATAACCTTCCTAATAGTTTTCCAAAAACGACCAAACCTTTTTCTTCTATTTTACAGACCGGGAAATTCATTCGCGAGGCGAACGTACTGCCATCCAAAAATCAACTCGAAATTCTAAAAGCGACTGTGTTGAGACTTAGATTTTTCAATCGTAAGTCTCTTCGTTCAGGATAGGAAAATGCTTAATTAGCATTCCTATCCTGAGAAAATTATTTTACGCTGGGCATGTTTAAACATGCCCAGAATTATCGCGACGAACGATGGTTGAAATTGAAATTTGATATTTTCATAAATATCAACCATCGTCTTGCTACCGTGCATACATTGTTGCGATCACAATGTTTGCAGCACGCGACAATTTGCTGATAAGAGCTTTTTCGGTGTAGACTTGATCGTTTCAGTCTTCACCGACGTAAAATTTTCATGCGCCCGATACGTATGTATGTATATATATACATACATATCGTATATACGACAAATCTTACTGAAGGTAAGATTTTCGTGGGGCTTTTTTTTCTATAGAAACGACTTGGGTTGATATTTAACACTTTTGTTTGTCCCAAGTCATTTTGTGGGAAATACTTTTATTTGTTGCAAAGGAATTTGGAGAAATTGCTGATGGCAATTTCTTCCCCTTGTAGAGAGATAAGCTAACCATGTTTTGAGCATGATTAGCTTATTTCTATTTATGAAATATTTATGAATATTCTCCATTTTTTTAAAAATGATAATTATTAATTATAATTATCGTTTTTAACCCATTGTAGGTATACAACACCTTTCTTCAATTTTCTTCCAATTAAAGAATGTCACAGCGCCAGCGAGTGCGGATGGATTCTAAGCGAATTTTTTTTCCTCACCGTGTATTATCTCTAAACTATCAAGTTTAGGTGGTCTCAGCCTTTGTTACTAACTCCTTCTGGGTTACACCTCATCTGAAGGGTTTTACTTTTTTGACCTTTCTTCAATTTTCTTCCAATTAAAGAATGTCATAGCGTCAGCGAGTGCGGATGGAGTCTAGGCGAATTTTTTTTCTCATCGTGTATTATCTCTAAACTATCAAGTTTAGATGGTCTCAGCCTTTGTTACTAACCCCTTCTGGGTTAGCCTTCATCTGAAGGGTTTTACTTTCCTGTCCTTTCTTCAATTTCCTTAGAGCTTGAACTCGCTTGCTGCATCCCGCGGGATTTCCGTCGTCCTGAGTGAGTTGATAGATGAATTCTATCTGCTACGAAGCGATTTCCTCTCTTGGGATTGGGGGATTTGCGGGGTATTGCGACCGGATTCAGCAGAACACAAAACGATAAGTAGCGGCATTTCACGGACGAAGTTGTAGTCTCGAGCCGAGAATTCTCGTACCCAATAAACTAATCGCTGCACCTCTTCCTGGTCAGTTCATTGGGCGAGGCGAGTTGGTAGACGACGTCTATTGGTAGAGCAGTCCTCCCACGTCCCAGACGAACTGGGATCATGGCCGCAGATGGGATTTTATGTCTCAACAACGGGTCCTCTGAGTCTCAACAACCCAGGGTCTAGCGTATGCCCGGCTTGAGACTCTTGTGGGTCGTCCCCACGTTGGGCGCGGCTGCAAAGATATTATCTATAGTACACCTCCCGAGTCAACCTTCTTGTGTTTTTTTTCTTTTTCCTATCCTTCTCTCTTTTCTCCCCCTTCCTCGTTTTACCCGGCATGAGACTCTATTCTCGGTAGGTCGTCCCCAAGCTGTAGCCTATACCCCCCTACGCTACTGTTTATTTGGCTTCTCTCTGATTTCCCAGAGGTACCTAGAAAGGGGATAAAACTTAGCTATTTTTTTTCGAGAAGTAGCCTTATGCTACTTCTCCATATTACAAAATTCCTGAAAAAGATATAGAATTTAGATATCTTCGAGAAGTAGCCCTATGCCACTTCTTCATAGTGAGAAAAAAAAAGAAAAAAAATCCTGCAAAGAGAGGCAAAAATATTCAAAGGGATAAAGTTCTAAATTGTGCAAAACACGCACAACTTACAATTTTTCATGCAAGACTTGCCACTAGTCACCCACATCGAGACGACGAAAACTGTAAGTCGCCTAACGGTAATACATCGCATGACACCATCATGCAATGTATTGCAGCCGGCCCGCCAGGTCAAATTCCCCGAAAAATTTTGTGTTAAAGCAGATATTCGTTAGCTAGAAAAGAATACACACACACCCGTACGCAACTAAAATTCCCGAAAAACGAAAAATGTTCGCCTAGCGGTGGGCGACGAGGGCCCTCGTCGGCGGTGGGCACAAGGCACACGAACAGAGCCGGTGGTAAACGAAGGCGTTCGTCTGTTGGTCGGTTGGAAGACAGAACGGCAGAATGTAGGGAGACTGCGTAGAGTTGAGGCAGTTAATTCTGAGCAAGCGGGAGGTTAAGAACCATTGCGTGTGGTACTTACTGAAAAAACCCCAGCTGGGCTGAGTGTCTTTCCTTCTCCCTGTTTGATGAGTATTCGATGCTTCGTGGAAAAGTATCTCGGTAATTAGGAGGAAAATTGCAACGAGTGTGTTAAAATATTTTGATCGGAAAAATTATTTACCTGTGGTATAATTTGATTTTCATCGTGGTTTAACATTATTTCTGAAAAGAGAAGAAAGTTGGATTATTATAAAAAGAAATTTTATTGCAACGAGTGTGTTAGAATCTTTTGATCGGGGAAAAAATATTTACCTGGTGTATAATTTGATTTTCATCGTGGTTTAACATTATTTCTGAAAAGAGAACAAAGTTGGATTATTATAAAAAAGAAATTTTATTGCAAGGAGTGTGTTAGAATCTTTTGATCGGGGAAAAAATATTTACCTGGTGTATAACTTGATTTTCATTGTGGTTTAACATTATTTCTGAAAAGAGAAGAAAGTTGGATTATTATAAAAAGAAATTTTATTGCAACGAGTGTGTGTTAGAATCTTTTGATCGGAAAAATTATTTACCTGTGGTATAATTTGATTTTCCTCGTGGTTTAACATTATTTCTGAAAAGAGAAGAAAGTTGGATTATTATAAAAAGAAATTTTATTGCAATGAATGCGTGTTCGAATCTTTTGATCGGACAAGTTATTTACCTGTAGTATGATGTGATTTTCCTCGTGGTTTACCATTATTTCTGAAAAGAGAAGAAAGTTGGATTATTATAAAAAGAAATTTTATTGCAACGAGTGTGTTAAAATCTTTTGATCGGAAAAATTTTTTACCTGTGGTATAATTTTATTTTCCTCGTGGTTTAACATTATTTCTGAAAAGAGAAGAAAGTTGGATTATTATAAAAAAGAAATTTATTGCAACGAGTATGTTAGAATCTTTTGATCGGGGAAAAAATATTCACCTGGTGTATAATTTGATTTTGATCGTGGTTTAATATTATTTCTGAAAAGAGAAGAAAGTTGGATTAATATAAAAAGAAATTTTATTGCAACGAGTGTGTTAGAATCTTTTGATCGGAAAAATTATCTACCTGTGGTATTATTTGATTTTCTTCGTGGTTTAACATTATTTCTGAAAAGAGAAGAAAGTTGGATTATTATAAAAAAAAAATTTTTATTGCAACGAGTGTGTTAGAATCTTTTGATTGGGGAAAAAAATATTTACCTGGTGTATAATTTGATTTTCATCGCGGTTTAACATTATTTCTGAAAAGAAAGGAAAGTTGGATTATTATAGAAAAGAAATTTTATTGCAACGAGTGTGTTAAAATCTTTTGATCGGGGAAAAAATATTTACCTGGTGTATAATTTGATTTTCATCGTGGTTTAACATTATTTTTGAAAAGAGAAGAAAGTTGGATTATTATAAAAAGAAATTTTATTGCAACGAGTGTGTTAAAATCTTTTGATTGGAAATTTTTTTTACCTGTGGTATAATTTGATTTCATCGTGGTTTGACATTATTTCTGAAAAGAGAAGAAAGTTGGATTATTATAGAAAAGAAATTTTATTGCAACGAGTGTGTTAGAAGCTTTTGATCGGAAAAATTTGTTACCTGTGGTATAATTTGATTTTCCTCGTGGTTTAACATTATTTCTGAAAAGAGAAGAAAGTTGGATTATTATAAAACGAAATTTTATTGCAACGAGTGTGTTAAAATCTTTTGATCGGAAAAATTTTTTACCTGTGGTATAATTTTATTTTCCTCGTGGTTTAACATTATTTCTGAAAAGAGAAGAAAGTTGGATTATTATAAAAAAGAAATTTATTGCAACGAGTATGTTAGAATCTTTTGATCGGGGAAAAAATATTCACCTGGTGTATAATTTGATATTCATCGTGGTTTAACATTATTTCTGAAAAGAGAAGAAAGTTGGATTATTATAAAAAGAAATTTTATTGCAACGAGTGTGTTAAAATCTTTTGATTGGAAAATTTTTTTACCTGTGGTATAATTTGATTTTCATCGTGGTTTAACATTATTTCTGAAAAGAGAAGAAAGTTGGATTATTATAGAAAAGAAATTTTATTGCAACGAGTGTGTTAGAATCTTTTGATCGGAAAAATTTGTTACCTGTGGTATAATTTGATTTTCCTCGTGGTTTAACATTATTTCTGAAAAGAGAAGAAAGTTGGATTATTATAAAACGAAATTTTATTGCAACGAGTGTGTTAAGATCTTTTGATCGGAAAAATTATCTACCTGTGGTATAATTTGATTTTCATCGTGGTTTAACATTATTTCTGAAAAGAGACGAAAGTTGGATTATTATAAAAAAGAAATTTTATTGCAATGAGTGTTTTAGAATCTTTTGATCGGGGAAAAAAATATTTACCTGGTGTGTAATTTGATTTTCATCGTGGTTTAACATTATTTCTGAAAAGAGAGGAAAGTTATATTATTATTGAAAAGAAATCTTATTGCAACGAGTGTGTTACAATCTTTTGATCGGGGAAAAAATATTTACCTGGTGTATAATTTGATTTTCATCGTGGTTTAACATTATTTCTGAAAAGAGAAGAAAGTTGGATTATTATAAAAAGAAATTTTATTGCAACGAGCGTGTTAAAATCTTTTGATTGGAAAAATTTTTTACCTGTGGTATAATTTGATTTTCATCGTGGTTTAACATTATTTCTGAAAAGAGAAGAAAGTTGGATTATTATAAAAAAGAAATTTATTGCAACTCGTATGTTAGAATTTTTTGATCGGGGAAAAAATATTCACCTGGTGTATAATTTGATTTTCATCGTGGTTTAACATTATTTCTGAAAAGAGAGGAAAGTTGGATTATTATAGAAAAGAAATTTTATTGCAACGAGTGTGTTAGAATCTTTTGATCGGGGAAAAAATTATTTACCTGGTGTATAATTTGATTTTCATCGTGCTTTAACATTATTTCTGAAAAGAGAAGAAAGTTGGATTATTATAGAAAAGAAATTTTATTGCAACGAGTGTGTTAGAATCTTTTGATCGGAAAAATTTGTTACCTGTGGTATAATTTGATTTTCCTCGTGGTTTAACATTATTTCTGAAAAGAGAAGAAAGTTGGATTATTATAAAACGAAATTTTATTGCAACGAGTGTGTTAAGATCTTTTGATCGGAAAAATTATCTACCTGTGGTATAATTTGATTTTCATCGTGGTTTAACATTATTTCTGAAAAGAGACGAAAGTTGGATTATTATAAAAAAGAAATTTTATTGCAATGAGTGTTTTAGAATCTTTTGATCGGGGAAAAAAATATTTACCTGGTGTGTAATTTGATTTTCATCGTGGTTTAACATTATTTCTGAAAAGAGAGGAAAGTTATATTATTATTGAAAAGAAATCTTATTGCAACGAGTGTGTTACAATCTTTTGATCGGGGAAAAAATATTTACCTGGTGTATAATTTGATTTTCATCGTGGTTTAACATTATTTCTGAAAAGAGAAGAAAGTTGGATTATTATAAAAAGAAATTTTATTGCAACGAGCGTGTTAAAATCTTTTGATTGGAAAAATTTTTTACCTGTGGTATAATTTGATTTTCATCGTGGTTTAACATTATTTCTGAAAAGAGAAGAAAGTTGGATTATTATAAAAAAGAAATTTATTGCAACTCGTATGTTAGAATTTTTTGATCGGGGAAAAAATATTCACCTGGTGTATAATTTGATTTTCATCGTGGTTTAACATTATTTCTGAAAAGAGAGGAAAGTTGGATTATTATAGAAAAGAAATTTTATTGCAACGAGTGTGTTAGAATCTTTTGATCGGGGAAAAAATTATTTACCTGGTGTATAATTTGATTTTCATCGTGCTTTAACATTATTTCTGAAAAGAGAAGAAAGTTGGATTATTATAGAAAAGAAATTTTATTGCAACGAGTGTGTTAGAATCTTTTGATCGGGGAAGAAATTTTTACCTGTGGTATAATTTGATTTTCATCGTGGTTTAACATTATTTCTGAAAAGGGAAGAAAGTTGGATTATTATAGAAAAGAAATTTTATTGCAACGAGTGTGTTAGAAACGTTTGATCGGAAAAATTTGTTACCTGTGGTATAATTTGATTTTCCTCGTGGTTTAACATTATTTTTGAAAAGAGAAGAAAGTTGGATTATTATAAAACGAAATTTTATTGCAACGAGTGTGTTAAAATCTTTTGATCGGAAAATTTTTTACCTGTGGTATAATTTTATTTTCCTCGTGGTTTAACATTATTTCTGAAAAGAGAAGAAACTTGGATTATTATAAAAAGAAATTTTATTGCAACGAGTGTGTTAAAATCTTTTGATTGGAAAAATTTTTTACCTGTGGTATAATTTGATTTTCATCGTGGTTTAACATTATTTCTGAAAAGAGAAGAAAGTTGGATTATTATAAAAAAGAAATTTATTGCAACGAGTGTGTTAGAATCTTTTGATCGGGGAAAAAATATTTACCTGGTGTATAATTTGATTTTTATCGTGGTTTAACATTATTTCGGAAAAGAGAAGAAAGTTGGATTATTATAAAAAGAAATTTTATTGCAACGAGTGTGTGTTAGAATCTTTTGATCGGAAAAATTATTTACCTGTGGTATAATTTGATTTTCCTCGTGGTTTAACATTATTTCTGAAAAGAGAAGAAAGTTGGATTATTATAAAAAGAAATTTTATTGCAACGAGTGCGTGTTAGAATCTTTTGATCGGAAAAGTTATTTACCTGTGGTATAATGTGATATTCCTCGTGGTTTACCATTATTTCTGAAAAGGGAAGAAAGTTGGATTAATATAAAAAGAAATTTTATTGCAACGAGTGTGTTAGAATCTTTTGATCGGGGAAAAAAATATTTACCTGGTGTATAATTTGATTTTCATCGTGGTTTAACATTATTTCTGAAAAGGGAAGAAAGTTGGATTATTATAGAAAAGAAATTTTATTGCAACGAGTGTGTTAGAAACGTTTGATCGGAAAAATTTGTTACCTGTGGTATAATTTGATTTTCCTCGTGGTTTAACATTATTTCTGAAAAGAGAAGAAAGTTGGATTATTATAAAAAGAAATTTTATTGCATCGAGTGCGTGTTAGAATCTTTTGATCGGAAAAGTTATTTACCTGTGGTATAATGTGATATTCCTCGTGGTTTACCATTATTTATGAAAAGAGAAGAAAGTTGGATTAATATAAAAAGAAATTTTATTGCAACGAGTGTGTTAGAATCTTTTGATCGGGGAAAAAAATATTTACCTGTGGTATAATTTGATTTTCATCGTGGTTTAACATTATTTCTGAAAAGGGAAGAAAGTTGGATTATTATAGAAAAGAAATTTTATTGCAACGAGTGTGTTAGAAACGTTTGATCGGAAAAATTTGTTACCTGTGGTATAATTTGATTTTCCTCGTGGTTTAACATTATTTTTGAAAAGAGAAGAAAGTTGGATTATTATAAAACGAAATTTTATTGCAACGAGTGTGTTAAAATCTTTTGATCGGAAAATTTTTTACCTGTGGTATAATTTTATTTTCCTCGTGGTTTAACATTATTTCTGAAAAGAGAAGAAACTTGGATTATTATAAAAAGAAATTTTATTGCAACGAGTGTGTTAAAATCTTTTGATTGGAAAAATTTTTTACCTGTGGTATATTTTGATTTTCATCGTGGTTTAACATTATTTCTGAAAAGAGAAGAAAGTTGGATTATTATAAAAAAGAAATTTATTGCAACGAGTGTGTTAGAATCTTTTGATCGGGGAAAAAATATTTACCTGGTGTATAATTTGATTTTTATCGTGGTTTAACATTATTTCGGAAAAGAGAAGAAAGTTGGATTATTATAAAAAGAAATTTTATTGCAACGAGTGTGTGTTAGAATCTTTTGATGTTAAAAATTATTTACCTGTGGTATAATTTGATTTTCGTCGTGGTTTAACATTATTTCTGAAAAGAGAAGAAAGTTGGATTATTATAAAAAGAAATTTTATTGCAACGAGTGCGTGTTAGAATCTTTTGATCGGAAAAGTTATTTACCTGTGGTATAATGTGATATTCCTCGTGGTTTACCATTATTTCTGAAAAGAGAAGAAAGTTGGATTAATATAAAAAGAAATTTTATTGCAACGAGTGTGTTAGAATCTTTTGATCGGGGAAAAAAATATTTACCTGGTGTATAATTTGATTTTCATCGCGGTTTAACATTATTTCTGAAAAGAAAGGAAAGTTGGATTATTATAGAAAAGAAATTTTATTGCAACGAGAGTGTTAGAATCTTTTGATCGGGGAAAAAATATTTACCTGGTGTATAATTTGATTTTCATCGTGGTTTAACATTCTTTCTGAAAAGCGAAGAAAGTTGGATTATTATAAAAAGAAATTTCAGTGCAACGAGTGTGTTAAAATCTTTTGATCGGAAAAATTTTTTACCTGTGGTATAATTTTATTTTCCTCGTGGTTTAACATTATTTCTGAAAAGAGAAGAAAGTTGGATTATTATAAAAAGAAATTTTATTGCAACGAGTGTGTTAAAATCTTTTGATTGGAAAATTTTTTTACCTGTGGTATAATTTGGTTTTCATCGTGGTTTAACATTATTTCTGAAAAGAGAAGAAAGTTGGATAATTATAAAAAAGAAATTTATTGCAACGAGTATTTTAGAATCTTTTGATCGGGGAAAAAATATTCACCTGGTGTATAATTTGATTTTCATCTTGGTTTAACATTATTTCTGAAAAGAGAAGAAATTTGGATTATTATAAAAAGAAATTTTATTGCAACTAGTGTGTTAAAATCTTTTGATCGGAAAAATTATTTACCTGTGGTATAATTTTATTTTCCTCGCGGTTTAACATTATTTCTGAAAAGAGAAGAAAGTTGGATTATTATAAAAAGAAATTTTATTGCAATGAATGCGTGTTCGAATCTTTTGATCGGACAAGTTATTTACCTGTGGTATGATGTGATTTTCCTCGTGGTTTACCATTATTTCTGAAAAGAGAAGAAAGTTGGATTATTATAAAAAGAAATTTTATTGCAACGAGTGTGTTAGAATCTTTTCATCGGGGAAAAAATATTTACCTGGTGTATAATTTGATTTTCATCGTGGTTTAACATTATTTCTGAAAAGAGAAGAAAGTTGGATTAATATAAAAAGAAATTTTATTGCAACGAGTGTGTTAGAATCTTTTGATCGGAAAAATTATCTACCTGTGGTATTATTTGATTTTCTTCGTGGTTTAACATTATTTCTGAAAAGAGAAGAAAGTTGGATTATTATAAAAAAAAATATTTTATTGCAACGAGTGTGTTAGAATCTTTTGATCGGGGAAAAAAATATTTACCTGGTGTATAATTTGATTTTCATCGCGGTTTAACATTATTTCTGAAAAGAAAGGAAAGTTGGATTATTATAAAAAGAAATTTTATTGCAACGAGTGTGTGTTAGAATCTTTTGATCGGGGAAAAAATATTTACCTGGTGTATAATTTGATTTTCATCGTGGTTTAACATTATTTCTGAAAAGCGAAGAAAGTTGGATTATTATAAAAAGAAATTTTATTGCAACGAGTGTGTTAGAATCTTTTGATCGGGGAAAAAATTATTTACCTGGTGTATAATTTGATTTTCATCGTGGTTTAACATTATTTCTGAAAAGCGAAGAAAGTTGGATTATTATAAAAAGAAATTTTATTGCAACAAGTGTGTTAGAATCTTTTGATCGGGGAAAAAAATATTTACCTGGTGTATAATTTGATTTTCATCGCGGTTTAACATTATTTCTGAAAAGAAAGGAAAGTTGGATTATTATAAAAAGAAATTTCAGTGCAACGAGTGTGTTAAAATCTTTTGATCGGAAAAATTTTTTACCTGTGGTATAATTTTATTTTCCTCGTGGTTTAACATTATTTCTGAAAAGCCAAGAAAGTTGGATTATTATAAAAAGAAATTTTATTGCAACGAGTGTGTTAAAATCTTTTGATTGGAAAAAATATTTACCTGGTGTATAATTTGATTTTCATCGTGGTTTAACATTATTTCTGAAAAGCGAAGAAAGTTGGATTATTATAAAAAGAAATTTCAGTGCAACGAGTGTGTTAAAATCTTTTGATCGGAAAATTTTTTTACCTGTGGTATAATTTTATTTTCCTCGTGGTTTAACATTATTTCTGAAAAGAGAAGAAAGTTGGATTATTATAAAAAGAAATTTTATTGCAACGAGTGTGTTAAAATCTTTTGATTGGAAAATTTTTTTACCTGTGGTATAATTTGGTTTTCTTCGTGGTTTAACATTATTTCTGAAAAGAGAAGAAAGTTGGATTATTATAAAAAAAGAAATTTATTGCAACGAGTATTTTAGAATCTTTTGATCGGGGAAAAAATATTCACCTGGTGTATAATTTGATTTTCATCTTGGTTTAACATTATTTCTGAAAAGAGAAGAAAGTTGGATTATTATAAAAAGAAATTTTATTGCAACTAGTGTGTGTTAGAATCTTTTGATCGGAAAAATTATTTACCTGTGGTATAATTTGATTTTCGTCGTGGTTTAACATTATTTCTGAAAAGAGAAGAAAGTTGGATTATTATAAAAAGAAATTTTATTGCAACGAGTGTGTTAGAATCTTTTGATCGGAAAATTTATCTACCTGTTGTATAATTTGATTTTCGTCGTGGTTTGACATTATTTCTGAAAAGAGAAGAAAGTTGGATTATTATAAAAGAGAAATTTTATTGCAACGAGTGTGTTAGAATCTTTTGATCGGGGAAAAAATTATTTACCTGGTGTATAATTTGATTTTCATCGTGCTTTAACATTATTTCTGAAAAGAGAAGAAAGTTGGATTATTATAGAAAAGAAATTTTATTGCAACGAGTGTGTTAGAATCTTTTGATCGGGGAAAAAATAATTACCTGGTGTATAATTTGATTTTCATCGTGGTTTAACATTATTTCGGAAAAGAGAAGAAAGTTGGATTATTATAAAAAGAAATTTTATTGCAACGAGTGTGTTAAAATCTTTTGATTGGAAAATTTTTTTACCTGTGGTATAATTTGATTTTCATCGTGGTTTAACATTATTTCTGAAAAGAGAAGAAAGTTGTATTATTATAAAAAAGAACTTTATTGCAACGAGTGTGTTAGAATCTTTTGATCGGGGAAAAAATATTTACCTGGTGTATAATTTGATTTTCATCGTGGTTTAACATTATTTCGGAAAAGAGAATAAAGTTGGATTATTATAAAAGAGAAATTTTATTGCAACGAGTGTGTTAGAATATTTTGATCGGGGAAAAAATTATTTACCTGGTGTATAATTTGATTTTCATCGTGCTTTAACATTATTTCTGAAAAGAGAAGAAAGTTGGATTATTATAGAAAAGAAATTTTATTGCAACGAGTGTGTTAGAATCTTTTGATCGGGGAAAAAATAATTACCTGGTGTATAATTTGATTTTCATCGTGGTTTAACATTATTTCTGAAAAGAGAAGAAAGTTGGATTATTATAAAAAGAAATTTTATTGCAACGAGTGTGTTAAAATCTTTTGATTGGAAAAATTTTTTACCTGTGGTATAATTTGATTTTCATCGTGGTTTAACATTATTTCTGAAAAGAGAAGAAAGTTGGATTATTATAAAAAAGAACTTTATTGCAACGAGTGTGTTAGAATCTTTTGATCGGGGAAAAAATATTTACCTGGTGTATAGTTTGATTTTCATCGCGGTTTAACATTATTTCTGAAAAGAAAGGAAAGTTGGATTATTATAGAAAAGAAATTTTATTGCAACGAGTGTGTTAGAATCTTTTGATCGGAAAAATTATTTACCTGTGGTATAATTTGATTTTCGTCGTGGTTTAACATTATTTCTGAAAAGAGAAGAAAGTTGGATTATTATAAAAAGAAATTTTATTGCAACGAGTGTGTTAGAATCTTTTGATCGGGGAAAAAATTATTTACCTGGTGTATAATTTGATTTTCATCGTGCTTTAACATTATTTATGAAAAGAGAAGAAAGTTGGATTATTATAGAAAAGAAATTTTATTGCAACGAGTGTGTTAGAATCTTTTGATCGGGGAAAAAATAATTACCTGGTGTATAATTTGATTTTCATCGTGGTTTAACATTATTTCGGAAAAGAGAAGAAAGTTGGATTATTATAAAAAGAAATTTTATTGCAACGAGTGTGTGTTAGAATCTTTTGATCGGAAAAATTTTTTACCTGTGGTATAATTTTATTTTCCTCGTGGTTTAACATTATTTCTGAAAAGCGAAGAAAGTTGGATTATTATAAAAAGAAATTTTATTGCAACGAGTGTGTGTTAGAATCTTTTGATCGGAAAAATTATTTACCTGTGGTATAATTTGATTTTCCTCGTGGTTTAACATTATTTCTGAAAAGCGAAGAAAGTTGGATTATTATAAAAAGAAATTTTATTGCAACGAGTGCGTGTTAGAATCTTTTGATCGGGGAAAAAATATTTACCTGGTGTATAACTTGATTTTCATTGTGGTTTAACATTATTTCTGAAAAGAGGAGAAAGTTGGATTATTATAAAAAGAAATTTTATTGCAACTAGTGTGTGTTAGAATCTTTTGATCGGAAAAATTATTTACCTGTGGTATAATTTGATTTTCGTCGTGGTTTAACATTATTTCTGAAAAGAGAAGAAAGTTGGATTATTATAAAAAGAAATTTTATTGCAACGAGTGTGTTAGAATCTTTTGATCGGAAAATTTATCTACCTGTTGTATAATTTGATTTTCGTCGTGGTTTGACATTATTTCTGAAAAGAGAAGAAAGTTGGATTATTATAAAAGAGAAATTTTATTGCAACGAGTGTGTTAGAATCTTTTGATCGGGGACAAAATTATTTACCTGGTGTATAATTTGATTTTCATCGTGCTTTAACATTATTTCTGAAAAGAGAAGAAAGTTGGATTATTATCGAAAAGAAATTTTATTGCAACGAGTGTGTTAGAATCTTTTGATCGGGGAAAAAATAATTACCTGGTGTATAATTTGATTTTCATCGTGGTTTAACATTATTTCGGAAAAGAGAAGAAAGTTGGATTATTATAAAAAGAAATTTTATTGCAACGAGTGTGTTAAAATCTTTTGATTGGAAAAATTTTTTACCTGTGGTATAATTTGATTTTCATCGTGGTTTAACATTATTTCTGAAAAGAGAAGAAAGTTGTATTATTATAAAAAAGAACTTTATTGCAACGAGTGTGTTAGAATCTTTTGATCGGGGAAAAAATATTTACCTGGTGTATAATTTGATTTTCATCGTGGTTTAACATTATTTCGGAAAAGAGAATAAAGTTGGATTATTATAAAAAGAAATTTTATTGCAACGAGTGTGTGTTAGAATCTTTTGATCGGAAAAATTATTTACCTGTGGTATAATTTGATTTTCATCGTGGTTTAACATTATTTCTGAAAAGAGAAGAAAGTTGGATTATTATAAAAAGAAATTTTATTGCAACGAGTGCGTGTTAGAATCTTTTGATCGGAAAAGTTATTTACCTGTGGTATAATGTGATATTCCTCGTGGTTTACCATTATTTCTGAAAAGAGAAGAAAGTTGGAATAATATAAAAAGAAATTTTATTGCAACGAGTGTGTTAGAATCTTTTGATCGGAAAAATTAGTTACCTGTGGTATAATTTGATTTTCCTCGTGCTTTAACATTATTTCTGAAAAGAGAAGAAAGTTGGATTATTATAGAAAAGATATTTTATTGCAACGAGTGTGTTAGAATCTTTTGATCGGGGAAAAAATATATACCTGGTGTATAATTTGATTTTCATCGTGGTTTAACATTATTTCTGAAATGAGAAAAAAGTTGGATTATTACAAAATGAAATTTTCTTACAACGAGTATGTGTTAGAATATTTTGATCGGAAAAATTATTTACCTGTGGTATAATTTGATTTTCCTCGTGGTTTAACATTATTTCTGAAAAGAGAAGAAAGTTGGATTATTATAAAAAGAAATTTTATTTCAACGAGTATGTGTTAGAATATTTTGATCGGAAAAATTATTTACCTGTGGTATAATTTGATTTTCCTCGTGGTTTAACATTATTTCTGAAAAACGAAGAAAGTTGGATTATTATAAAACGAAATTTTATTGCAACGAGTGTGTTAAAATCTTTTGATCGGAAAATTTTTTACCTGTTGTATAATTTTACTTTCTTCGTGGTTTAACATTATTCCTGAAAAGAGAAGAAAGTTGGATTATTATAAAAAGAAATTTTATTGCAACGAGTGTGTGTTAGAATCTTTTGATCGGAAAAATTTTTTACCTGTGGTATAATTTTATTTTCCTCGTGGTTTAACATTATTTCTGAAAAGCGAAGAAAGTTGGATTATTATAAAAAGAAATTTTATTGCAACGAGTGTGTGTTAGAATCTTTTGATCGGAAAAATTATTTACCTGTGGTATAATTTGATTTTCCTCGTGGTTTAACATTATTTCTGAAAAGCGAAGAAAGTTGGATTATTATAAAAAGAAATTTTATTGCAACGAGTGCGTGTTAGAATCTTTTGATCGGGGAAAAAATATTTACCTGGTGTATAACTTGATTTTCATTGTGGTTTAACATTATTTCTGAAAAGAGGAGAAAGTTGGATTATTATAAAAAGAAATTTTATTGCAACTAGTGTGTGTTAGAATCTTTTGATCGGAAAAATTATTTACCTGTGGTATAATTTGATTTTCGTCGTGGTTTAACATTATTTCTGAAAAGAGAAGAAAGTTGGATTATTATAAAAAGAAATTTTATTGCAACGAGTGTGTTAGAATCTTTTGATCGGAAAATTTATCTACCTGTTGTATAATTTGATTTTCGTCGTGGTTTGACATTATTTCTGAAAAGAGAAGAAAGTTGGATTATTATAAAAGAGAAATTTTATTGCAACGAGTGTGTTAGAATCTTTTGATCGGGGACAAAATTATTTACCTGGTGTATAATTTGATTTTCATCGTGCTTTAACATTATTTCTGAAAAGAGAAGAAAGTTGGATTATTATCGAAAAGAAATTTTATTGCAACGAGTGTGTTAGAATCTTTTGATCGGGGAAAAAATAATTACCTGGTGTATAATTTGATTTTCATCGTGGTTTAACATTATTTCGGAAAAGAGAAGAAAGTTGGATTATTATAAAAAGAAATTTTATTGCAACGAGTGTGTTAAAATCTTTTGATTGGAAAAATTTTTTACCTGTGGTATAATTTGATTTTCATCGTGGTTTAACATTATTTCTGAAAAGAGAAGAAAGTTGTATTATTATAAAAAAGAACTTTATTGCAACGAGTGTGTTAGAATCTTTTGATCGGGGAAAAAATATTTACCTGGTGTATAATTTGATTTTCATCGTGGTTTAACATTATTTCGGAAAAGAGAATAAAGTTGGATTATTATAAAAAGAAATTTTATTGCAACGAGTGTGTGATAGAATCTTTTGATCGGAAAAATTATTTACCTGTGGTATAATTTGATTTTCATCGTGGTTTAACATTATTTCTGAAAAGAGAAGAAAGTTGGATTATTATAAAAAGAAATTTTATTGCAACGAGTGCGTGTTAGAATCTTTTGATCGGAAAAGTTATTTACCTGTGGTATAATGTGATATTCCTCGTGGTTTACCATTATTTCTGAAAAGAGAAGAAAGTTGGAATAATATAAAAAGAAATTTTATTGCAACGAGTGTGTTAGAATCTTTTGATCGGAAAAATTAGTTACCTGTGGTATAATTTGATTTTCCTCGTGCTTTAACATTATTTCTGAAAAGAGAAGAAAGTTGGATTATTATAGAAAAGATATTTTATTGCAACGAGTGTGTTAGAATCTTTTGATCGGGGAAAAAATATATACCTGGTGTATAATTTGATTTTCATCGTGGTTTAACATTATTTCTGAAATGAGAAAAAAGTTGGATTATTACAAAATGAAATTTTCTTACAACGAGTATGTGTTAGAATATTTTGATCGGAAAAATTATTTACCTGTGGTATAATTTGATTTTCCTCGTGGTTTAACATTATTTCTGAAAAGAGAAGAAAGTTGGATTATTATAAAAAGAAATTTTATTTCAACGAGTATGTGTTAGAATATTTTGATCGGAAAAATTATTTACCTGTGGTATAATTTGATTTTCCTCGTGGTTTAACATTATTTCTGAAAAACGAAGAAAGTTGGATTATTATAAAACGAAATTTTATTGCAACGAGTGTGTTAAAATCTTTTGATCGGAAAATTTTTTACCTGTTGTATAATTTTACTTTCTTCGTGGTTTAACATTATTCCTGAAAAGAGAAGAAAGTTGGATTATTATAAAAAGAAATTTTATTGCAACGAGTGTGTTAAAATCTTTTGATCGGAAAATTTTTTTACCTGTGGTATAATTTGATTTTCCTCGTGGTTTAACATTATCTCTGAAAAGAGAAGAAAGTTGGATTATTATAAAAAGAAATTTTATTGCAACGAGTATGTGTTAGAATATTTTGATCGGAAAAATTATTTACCTGTGGTATAATTTGATTTTCCTCGTGGTTTAACATTATTTCTGAAAAGAGAAGAAAGTTGGATTATTTTAAAAAGAAATTTTATTGCAAGGAGTTTGTTAAAATCTTTTGATCGGAAAATTTTTTAACTTGGTATAATTTGATTTTCCTCGTGGTTTAACATTATTTCTGAAAAGAGAAGAAAGTTGGATTATTATAAAACGAAATTTTATTGCAACGAGTGTGTTAGAATCTTTTGGTCGGGGAAAAAATATTTACCTGGTGTATAATTTGATTTTCATCGCGGTTTAACATTATTTCTGAAAAGAAAGGAAAGTTGGATTATTATAGAAAAGAAATTTTATTGCAACGAGTGTGTTAGAATCTTTTGATCGGAAAAATTATTTACCTGTGGTATAATTTGATTTTCGTCGTGGTTTAACATTATTTCTGAAAAGAGAAGAAAGTTGGATTATTATAAAAAGAAATTTTATTGCAACGAGTGTGTTAGAATCTTTTGATCGGAAAATGTATCTACCTGTGGTATAATTTGATTTTCATCGTGGTTTAACATTATTTCTGAAAAGAGAAGAAAGTTGGATTATTATAGAAAGGAAATTTTATTGCAACGAGTGTGTTAGAATCTTTTGATCGGAAAAATTATTTACCTGTGGTATAATTTGATTTTCCTCGTGTATTAACATTATTTCTGAAAAGAGAAGAAAGTTGGATTATTATAAAAAGAAATTTTATTGCAACGAGTGCGTGTTAGAATCTTTTTATCGGAAAAGTTATTTACCTGTGGTATAATGTGATATTCCTCGTGGTTTACCATTATTTCTGAAAAGAGAAGAAAGTTGGATTAATATAAAAAGAAATTTTATTTCAACGAGTGTGTTAGAATCTTTTCATCGGAAAAATTTGTTACCTGTGGTATAATTTGATTTTCCTCGCAACGAGTGTGTTAAAATCTTTTGATCGGAAAATTTTTTTACCTGTGGTATAATTTTATTTTCCTCGTGGTTTAACATTATTTCTGAAAAGAGAAGAAAGTTGGATTATTATAAAAAGAAATTTTATTGCAACGAGTGTGTTAAAATCTTTTGATTGGAAAAATTTTTTACCTGTGGTATAATTTGATTTTCACCGTGGTTTAACATTATTTCTGAAAAGAGAAGAAAGTTGGATTATTATAAAAAAGAAATTTATTGCAACGAGTATGTTAGAATCTTTTGATCGGGGAAAAAATATTCACCTGGTGTATAATTTGATTTTCATCTTGGTTTAACATTATTTCTGAAAAGAGAAGAAAGTTGGGTTATTATAAAAAGAAATTTTATTGCAACTTGTGTGTGTTAGAATCTTTTGATCGGAAAAATTATTTACCTGTGGTATAATTTGATTTTCGTCGTGGTTTAACATTATTTCTGAAAAGAGAAGAAAGTTGGATTATTATAAAAAGAAATTTTATTGCAACGAGTGTGTTAGAATCTTTTGATCGGAAAAATTATTTACCTGTGGTATAATTTGATTTTCGTCGTGGTTTAACATTATTTCTGAAAAGAGAAGAAAGTTGGATTATTATAAAAAGAAATTTTATTGCAACGAGTGTGTTAGAATCTTTTGATCGGAAAATTTATCTACCTGTGGTATAATTTGATTTTCATCGTGGTTTGACATTATTTCTGAAAAGAGAAGAAAGTTGGATTATTATAAAACGAAATTTTATTGCAACGAGTCTGTTAGAATCTTTTGATCGGGGAAAAAATTATTTACCTGGTGTATAATTTGATTTTCATCGTGCTTTAACATTATTTCTGAAAAGAGAAGATAGTTGGATTATTATAGAACAGAAATTTTATTGCAACGAGTGTGTTAGAATCTTTTGATCGGGGAAAAAATATATACCTGGTGTATAATTTGATTTTCACCGTGGTTTAACATTATTTCTGAAATGAGAAAAAAGTTGGATTATTACAAAATGAAATTTTCTTACAACGAGTATTTGTTAGAATATTTTGATCGGAAAAATTATTTACCTGTGGTATAATTTGATTTTCCTCGTGGTTTAAAATTATTTCTGAAAAGAGAAGAAAGTTGGATTATTATAAAAAGAAATTTAATTGCAACGAGTGTGTTAAAATCTTTTGATCCGAAAATTTTTTTACCTGTGGTATAGTTTGATTTTCCTCGTGGTTTAACATCATTTCTGAAACGAGAAGAAAGTTGGATTATTATAAAACGAAATTTTATTGCAACGAGTGTGTTAAAATCTTTTGATCGGAAAATTTTTTACCTGTGGTATAATTTTACTTTCTTCGTGGTTTAACATTATTTCTGAAAAGAGAAGAAAGTTGGATTATTATAAAAAGAAATTTTATTGCAACGAGTGTGTTAAAATCTTTTGATCGGAAAATTTTTTTACCTGTGGCATAATTTGATTTTCCTCGTGGTTTAACATTATCTCTGAAAAGAGAAGAAAGTTGGATTATTATAAAAAGAAATTTTATTGCAACGAGTCTGTGTTAGAATATTTTGATCGGAAAAATTATTTACCTGTGGTATAATTTGCTTTTCGTCGTGGTTTAACATTATTTCTGAAAAGAGAAGAAAGTTGGATTATTTTAAAAAGAAATTTTATTGCAACGAGTGTGTTAAAATCTTTTGATCGTAAAATTTTTTTAACTTTGGTATAATTTGATTTTCCTCGTGGTTTAACATTATTTCTGAAAAGAGATGAAAGTTGGATTATTATAAAACGAAATTTTATTGCAACGAGTGTGTTAGAATCTTTTGATCGGGAAAAAAATATTTACCTGGTGTATAAATTGATTTTCATCGCGGTTTAACATTATTTCTGAAAAGAAAGGAAAGTTGGATTATTATAGAAAAGAAATTTTATTGCAACGAGTGTGTTAGAATCTTTTGATCGGAAAAATTATTTACCTGTGGTATAATTTGATTTTCGTCGTGGTTTAACATTATTTCTGAAAAGAGAAGAAAGTTGGATTATTATAAAAAGAAATTTTATTGCAACGAGTGTGTTAGAATCTTTTGATCGGAAAATTTATCTACCTGTGGTATAATTTGATTTTCATCGTGGTTTGACATTATTTCTGAAAAGAGAAGAAAGTTGGATTATTATAGAAAAGAAATTTTATTGCAACGAGTGTGTTAGAATCTTTTGATCGGAAAAATTATTTACCTGTGGTATAATTTGATTTTCCTCGTGGTTTAACATTATTGCTGAAAAGAGAAGAAAGTTGGATTATTATAAAAAGAAATTTTATTGCAACGAGTGTGTTAAAATCTTTTGATCGTAAAATTTTTTTAACTTTGGTATAATTTGATTTTCCTCGTGGTTTAACATTATTTCTGAAAAGAGAAGAAAGTTGGATTATTATAGAACAGACATTTTATTGCAACGAGTGTGTTAGAATCTTTTGATCGGGGAAAAAATATATACCTGGTGTATAATTTGATTTTCCCCGTGGTTTAACATTATTTCTGAAATGAGAAAAAAGTTGGATTATTACAAAATCAAATTTTCTTACAACGAGTATTTGTTAAAATATTTTGATCGGAAAAATTATTTACCTGTGGTATAATTTGATTTTCCTCGTGGTTTAAAATTATTTCTGAAAAGAGAAGAAAGTTGGATTATTATAAAAAGAAATTTTATTGCAACGAGTGTGTTAAAATCTTTTGATCCGAAAATTTTTTTACCTGTGGTATAGTTTGATTTTCCTCGTGGTTTAACATTATTTCTGAAACGAGAAGAAAGTTGGATTATTATAAAACGAAATTTTATTGCAACGAGTGTGTTAAAATCTTTTGATCGGAAAATTTTTTACCTGTGGTATAATTTTACTTTCTTCGTGGTTTAACATTATTTCTGAAAAGAGAAGAAAGTTGGATTATTAAAAAAGAAATTTTATTGCAACGAGTGTGTTAAAATCTTTTGATCGGAAAATTTTTTTACCTGTGGCATAATTTGATTTTCCTCGTGGTTTAACATTATCTCTGAAAAGAGAAGAAAGTTGGATTATTATAAAAAGAAATTTTATTGCAACGAGTCTGTGTTAGAATATTTTGATCGGAAAAATTATTTACCTGTGGTATAATTTGATTTTCCTCGTGGTTTAACATTATTTCTGAAAAGAGAAGAAAGTTGGATTATTTTAAAAAGAAATTTTATTGCAACGAGTGTGTTAAAATCTTTTGATCGTAAAATTTTTTTATCTTTGGTATAATTTGATTTTCCTCGTGGTTTAACATTATTTCTGAAAAGAGAAGATAGTTGGATTATTATAAAACGAAATTTTATTGCAACGAGTGTGTTAGAATCTTTTGATCGGGAAAAAAATATTTACCTGGTGTATAATTTGATTTTCATCGCGGTTTAACATTATTTCTGAAAAGAAAGGAAAGTTGGATTATTATAGAAAAGAAATTTTATTGCAACGAGTGTGTTAGAATCTTTTGATCGGAAAAATTATTTACCTGTGGTATAATTTGATTTTCGTCGTGGTTTAACATTATTTCTGAAAAGAGAAGAAAGTTGGATTATTATAAAAAGAAATTTTATTGCAACGAGTGTGTTAGAATCTTTTGATCGGAAAATTTATCTACCTGTGGTATAATTTGATTTTCATCGTGGTTTGACATTATTTCTGAAAAGAGAAGAAAGTTGGATTATTATAGAAAAGAAATTTTATTGCAACGAGTGTGTTAGAATCTTTTGATCGGAAAAATTATTTACCTGTGGTATAATTTGATTTTCCTCGTGGTTTAACATTATTGCTGAAAAGAGAAGAAAGTTGGATTATTATAAAAAGAAATTTTATTGCAACGAGTGCGTGTTAGAATCTTTTTATCGGAAAAGTTATTTACCTGTGGTATAATGTGATATTCCTCGTGGTTTACCATTATTTCTGAAAAGAGAAGAAAGTTGGATTAATATAAAAAGAAATTTTATTGCAACGAGTGTGCTAGAATCTTTTGATCGGAAAAATTTGTTACCTGTGGTATAATTTGATTTTCCTCGTGGTTTAACATTATTTCTGAAAAGAAAGGAAAGTTGGATTATTATAAAATGAAATTTTATTGCAACGAGTGTGTTAAAATCTTTTGATCGGAAAAATTTTTTACCTGTGGTATAATTTTATTTTCCTCGTGGTTTAACATTATTTCTGAAAAGAGAAGAAAGTTGGATTATTTTAAAAGAAATTTTATTGCAACGAGTGTGTTAAAATCTTTTGATTGGAAAAATTTTTTACCTGTGGTATAATTTGATTTTCATCTTGGTTTAACATTATTTCTGAAAAGAGAAGAAAGTTGGATTATTATAAAAAGAAATTTTATTACAACTTGTGTGTGTTAGAATCTTTTGATCGGAAAAATTATTTACCTGTGGTATAATTTGATTTTCGTCGTGGTTTAACATTATTTTTGAAAAGAGAAGAAAGTTGGAATATTATAAAAAGAAAATTTATTGCAACGAGTGTGTTAGAATCTTTTGATCGGAAAATTTATCTACCTGTGGTATAATTTGATTTTCACCGTGGTTTGACATTATTTCTGAAAAGAGAAGAAAGTTGGATTATTATAAAAGAGAAATTTTATTGCAACGAGTGTGTTAGAATCTTTTGATCGGAAAATTTTTTTACCTGTGGCATAATTTGATTTTCCTCGTGGTTTAACATTATCTCTGAAAAGAGAAGAAAGTTGGATTATTATAAAAAGAAATTTTATTGCAACGAGTCTGTGTTAGAATATTTTGATCGGAAAAATTATTTACCTGTGGTATAATTTGATTTTCCTCGTGGTTTAACATTATTTCTGAAAAGAGAAGAAAGTTGGATTATTTTAAAAAGAAATTTTATTGCAACGAGTGTGTTAAAATCTTTTGATCGTAAAATTTTTTTATCTTTGGTATAATTTGATTTTCCTCGTGGTTTAACATTATTTCTGAAAAGAGAAGAAAGTTGGATTATTATAAAACGAAATTTTATTGCAACGAGTGTGTTAGAATCTTTTGATCGGGAAAAAAATATTTACCTGGTGTATAATTTGATTTTCATCGCGGTTTAACATTATTTCTGAAAAGAAAGGAAAGTTGGATTATTATAGAAAAGAAATTTTATTGCAACGAGTGTGTTAGAATCTTTTGATCGGAAAAATTATTTACCTGTGGTATAATTTGATTTTCGTCGTGGTTTAACATTATTTCTGAAAAGAGAAGAAAGTTGGATTATTATAAAAAGAAATTTTATTGCAACGAGTGTGTTAGAATCTTTTGATCGGAAAATTTATCTACCTGTGGTATAATTTGATTTTCATCGTGGTTTGACATTATTTCTGAAAAGAGAAGAAAGTTGGATTATTATAGAAAAGAAATTTTATTGCAACGAGTGTGTTAGAATCTTTTGATCGGAAAAATTATTTACCTGTGGTATAATTTGATTTTCCTCGTGGTTTAACATTATTGCTGAAAAGAGAAGAAAGTTGGATTATTATAAAAAGAAATTTTATTGCAACGAGTGCGTGTTAGAATCTTTTTATCGGAAAAGTTATTTACCTGTGGTATAATGTGATATTCCTCGTGGTTTACCATTATTTCTGAAAAGAGAAGAAAGT
The DNA here is from genome assembly GCA_963930735.1 of Dioctria linearis. Taxonomy (NCBI): domain Eukaryota; kingdom Metazoa; phylum Arthropoda; class Insecta; order Diptera; family Asilidae; genus Dioctria; species Dioctria linearis. Next base: position 94,934,436 of record OZ005744.1, on the reverse strand, counting down.
TGGATTAATATAAAAAGAAATTTTATTGCAACGAGTGTGCTAGAATCTTTTGATCGGAAAAATTTGTTACCTGTGGTATAATTTGATTTTCCTCGTGGTTTAACATTATTTCTGAAAAGAAAGGAAAGTTGGATTATTATAAAATGAAATTTTATTGCAACGAGTGTGTTAAAATCTTTTGATCGGAAAAATTTTTTACCTGTGGTATAATTTTATTTTCCTCGTGGTTTAACATTATTTCTGAAAAGAGAAGAAAGTTGGATTATTATAAAAAGAAATTTTATTGCAACGAGTGTGTTAAAATCTTTTGATTGGAAAAATTTTTTACCTGTGGTATAATTTGATTTTCATCTTGGTTTAACATTATTTCTGAAAAGAGAAGAAAGTTGGATTATTATAAAAAGAAATTTTATTACAACTTGTGTGTGTTAGAATCTTTTGATCGGAAAAATTATTTACCTGTGGTATAATTTGATTTTCGTCGTGGTTTAACATTATTTTTGAAAAGAGAAGAAAGTTGGAATATTATGAAAAGAAAATTTATTGCAACGAGTGTGTTAGAATCTTTTGATCGGAAAATTTATCTACCTGTGGTATAATTTGATTTTCACCGTGGTTTGACATTATTTCTGAAAAGAGAAGAAAGTTGGATTATTATAAAAGAGAAATTTTATTGCAACGAGTGTGTTAGAATCTTTTGATCGGGGAAAAAATTATTTACCTGGTGTATAATTTGATTTTCATCGTGCTTTAACATTATTTCTGAAAAGAAAAGAAATTTGGATTATTATAGAAAAGAAATTTTATTGCAACGAGTGTGTTAGAATCTTTTGATCGGGGAAAAAATATATACCTGGTGTATAATTTGATTTTCATCGTGGTTTAACATTATTTCTGAAATGAAAAAAAGTTGCATTATTACAAAATGAAATTTTCTTACAATATTATTAGAATATTATGATCGGAGAAATTATTTACCTGTGATATAATTTGATTTTCCTCGTGGTTTAAAATTATTTCTGAAAAGAGAAGAAAGGTGGATTATTATAAAAAGAAATTTTATTGCAACGGGTATGTGTTAGAATATTTTGATCGGAAAAATTATTTACCTGTGGTATAATTTGATTTTCCTCGTGGTTTAACATTATTTCTGAAAAAAGAAGAAAGTTGGATTATTATAAAAATAAATTTTATTGCAACGAGTATGTGTTAGAATATTTTGATCGGAAAAATTATTTACCTGTGGTATAATTTGATTTTCCTCGTGGTTTAACATTATTTCTGAAAAGAGAAGAAAGTTGGATTATTATAAAAAGAAATTTTATTGCAACGAGTGTGTTAAAATCTTTTGATCCGAAAATTCTTTTACCTGTGGTATAGTTTGATTTTCCTCGTGGTTTAACATTATTTCTGAAACGAGACGAAAGTTGGATTATTATAAAACGAAATTTTATTGCATCGAGTGTGTTAAAATCTTTTGATCGGAAAATTTTTTTACCTGTGGTATAGTTTTACTTTCTTCGTGGTTTAACATTATTTCTGAAAAGAGAAGAAAGTTGGATTATTATAAAAAGAAATTTTATTGCAACGAGTGTGCTAAAATCTTTTGATCGGAAATTTTTTTTACCTGTGGTATAATTTGATTTTCCTCGTGGTTTAGCATTATCTCTGAAAAGAGAAGAAAGTTGGATTATTATAAAAAGAAATTTTATTGCAACGAGTATGTGTTAGAATATTTTGATCGGAAAAATTATTTACCTGTGGTATAATTTGATTTTCCTCGTGGTTTAACATTATTTCTGAAAAGAGAAGAAAGTTGGATTATTTTAAAAAGAAATTTTATTGCAACGAGTGTGTTAAAATCTTTTGATCGGAAAATTTTTTTAACTGTGGTATAATTTGATTTTCCTCATGGTTTAACATTATTTCTGAAAAGAGAAGAAAGTTGGATTATTATAAAACGAAGTTTTATTGCAACGAATGTGTTAGAATCTTTTGGTCGGGGAAAAAATATTTACCTGGTGTATAATTTGATTTTCATCGTGGTTTAACATCACTTCCGAAAAGAGAAGAAAGTTGGATTATTATAGAAAAGAAATTTTATTGCAGCGAGTGAGTTAGAATCTTTTGATCGGGGAAAAAATATTTACCTGGTGTATAATTTGATTTTCCTCGTGGTTTAACATTATTTCTGAAAAGAGAAGAAAGTTGGATTATTATTAAAAGAAATTTATTGCAACGAGTGTGTTAGAATCTTTTGATCGGAAAAATTATCTACCTGTGGTATAATTTGATTTTCGTCGTGGTTTAACATTATTTCTGAAAAGAGAAGAAAGTTGGATTATTATAAAAAGAAATTTTATTGCAACGAGTGTGTTAGAATCTTTTGATCGGAAAATGTATCTACCTGTGTTATAATTTGATTTTCATCGTGGTTTGACATTATTTCTGAAAAGAGAAGAAAGTTGGATTATTATAGAAAGGAAATTTTATTGCAACGAGTGTGCTAGAATCTTTTGATCGGAAAAATTATTTACCTGTGGTATAATTTGATTTTCCTTGTGTATTAACATTATTTCTGAAAAGAGAAGAAAGTTGGATTATTATAAAAAGAAATTTTATTGCAACGAGTGCGTGTTAGAATCTTTTTATCGGAAAAGTTATTTACCTGTGGTATAATGTGATATTCCTCGTGGTTTACCATTATTTCTGAAAAGAGAAGAAAGTTGGATTAATATAAAAAATTTTATTGCAACGAGTGTGTTAGAATCTTTTGATCGGAAAAATTTGTTACCTGTGGTATAATTTGATTTTCCTCGCAACGAGTGTGTTAAAATCTTTTGTTCGGAAAATTTTTTTACCTGTGGTATAATTTTATTTTCCTCGTGGTTTAACATTATTTCTGAAAAGAGAAGAAAGTTGGATTATTATAAAAAGAAATTTTATTGCAACGAGTGTGTTAAAATCTTTTGATTGGAAAAATTTTTTACCTGTGGTATAATTTGATTTTCACCGTGGTTTAACATTATTTCTGAAAAGAGAAGAAAGTTGGATTATTATAAAAAAGAAATTTATTGCAACGAGTATGTTAGAATCTTTTGATCGGGGAAAAAATATTCACCTGGTGTATAATTTGATTTTCATCTTGGTTTAACATTATTTCTGAAAAGAGAAGAAAGTTGGGTTACTATAAAAAGAAATTTTATTGCAACTTGTGTGTGTTAGAATCTTTTGATCGGAAAAATTATTTACCTGTGGTATAATTTGATTTTCGTCGTGGTTTAACATTATTTCTGAAAAGAGAAGAAAGTTGGATTATTATAAAAAGAAATTTTATTGCAACGAGTGTGTTAGAATCTTTTGATCGGAAAAATTATTTACCTGTGGTATAATTTGATTTTCGTCGTGGTTTAACATTATTTCTGAAAAGAGAAGAAAGTTGGATTATTATAAAAAGAAATTTTATTGCAACGAGTGTGTTAGAATCTTTTGATCGGAAAATTTATCTACCTGTGGTATAATTTGATTTTCATCGTGGTTTGACATTATTTCTGAAAAGAGAAGAAAGTTGGATTATTATAAAACGAAATTTTATTGCAACGAGTCTGTTAGAATCTTTTGATCGGGGAAAAAATTATTTACCTGGTGTATAATTTGATTTTCATCGTGCTTTAATATTATTTCTGAAAAGAGAAGAAAGTTGGATTATTATAGAACAGAAATTTTATTGCAACGAGTGTGTTAGAATCTTTTGATCGGGGAAAAAATATATACCTGGTGTATAATTTGATTTTCACCGTGGTTTAACATTATTTCTGAAATGAGAAAAAAGTTGGATTATTACAAAATGAAATTGTCTTACAACGAGTATTTGTTAGAATATTTTGATCGGAAAAATTATTTACCTGTGGTATAATTTGATTTTCCTCGTGGTTTAACATTATTTCTGAAAAGAAAGGAAAGTTGGATTATTATAAAATGAAATTTTATTGCAACGAGTGCGTGTTAGAATCTTTTTATCGGAAAAGTTATTTACCTGTGGTATAATGTGATATTCCTCGTGGTTTACCATTATTTCTGAAAAGAGAAGAAAGTTGGATTAATATAAAAAGAAATTTTATTGCAACGAGTGTGTTAAAATCTTTTGATCGGAAAAATTCGTTACCTGTGGTATAATTTGATTTTCCTCGTGGTTTAACATTATTTCTGAAAAGAAAGGAAAGTTGGATTATTATAAAATGAAATTTTATTGCAACGAGTGTGTTAAAATCTTTTGATCGGAAAAATTTTTTACCTGTGGTATAATTTTATTTTCCTCGTGGTTTAACATTATTTCTGAAAAGAGAAGAAAGTTGGATTATTATAAAAAGAAATTTTATTGCAACGATTGTGTTAAAATCTTTTGATTGGAAAAATTTTTTACCTGTGGTATAATTTGATTTTCATCTTGGTTTAACATTATTTCTGAAAAGAGAAGAAAGTTGGATTATTATAAAAAGAAATTTTTTTGCAACTTCTGTGTGTTAGAATCTTTTGATCGGAAAAATTATTTACCTGTGGTATAATTTGATTTTCGTCGTGGTTTAACATTATTTCTGAAAAGAGAAGAAAGTTGGAATATTATAAAAAGAAAATTTATTGCAACGAGTGTGTTAGAATCTTTTGATCGGAAAATTTATCTACCTGTGGTATAATTTGATTTTCATCGTGGTTTGACATTATTTCTGAAAAGAGAAGAAAGTTGGATTATTATAAAAGAGAAATTTTATTGCAACGAGTGTGTTAGAATCTTTTGATCGGGGAAAAAATTATTTACCTGGTGTATAATTTGATTTTCATCGTGCTTTAACATTATTTCTGAAAAGAGAAGAAAGTTGGATTATTATAGAAAAGAAATTTTATTGCAACGAGTGTGTTAGAATCTTTTGATCGGGGAAAAAATATATACCTGGTGTATAATTTGATTTTCATCGTGGTTTAACATTATTTCTGAAATGAGAAAAAAGTTGCATTATTACAAAATGAAATTTTCTTACAACGAGTATGTGTTAGAATATTATGATCGGAAAAATTATTTACCTGTGATATAATTTGATTTTCCTCGTGGTTTAACATTATTTCTGAAAAGAGAAGAAAGTTGGATTATTATAAAAAGAAATTTTATTGCAACGGGTATGTGTTAGAATATTTTGATCGGAAAAATTATTTACCTGTGGTATAATTTGATTTTCCTCGTGGTTTAACATTATTTCTGAAAAAAGAAGAAAGTTGGATTATTATAAAAATAAATTTTATTGCAACGAGTATGTGTTAGAATATTTTGATCGGAAAAATTATTTACCTGTGGTATAATTTGATTTTCCTCGTCGTTTAACATTATTTCTGAAAAGAGAAGAAAGTTGGATTATTATAAAAAGAAATTTTATTGCAACGAGTGTGTTAAAATCTTTTGATCCGAAAATTTTTTTACCTGTGGTACAGTTTGATTTTCCTCGTGGTTTAACATTATTTCTGAAACGAGACGAAAGTTGGATTATTATAAAACGAAATTTTATTGCAACGAGTGTGTTAAAATCTTTTGATCGGAAGATTTTTTTACCTGTGGTATAATTTTACTTTCCTCGTGGTTTAACATTATTTCTGAAAAGAGAAGAAAGTTGGATTATTATAAAAAGAAATTTTATTGCAACGAGTGTGTTAAAATCTTTTGATCGGAAATTTTTTTTACCTGTGGTATTATTTGATTTTCCTCGTGGTTTAACATTATCTCTGAAAAGAGAAGAAAGTTGGATTATTATAAAAAGAAATTTTATTGCAACGAGTATGTGTTAGAATATTTTGATCGGAAAAATTATTTACCTGTGGTATAATTTGATTTTCCTCGTGGTTTAACATTATTTCTGAAAAGAGAAGAAAGTTGGATTATTTTAAAAAGAAATTTTATTGCAACGAGTTTGTTAAAATCTTTTGATCGGAAAATTTTTTTAACTGTGGTATAATTTGATTTTCCTCATGGTTTAACATTATTTCTGAAAAGAGAAGAAAGTTGGATTATTATAAAACGAAATTTTATTGCAACGAATGTGTTAGAATCTTTTGGTCGGGGAAAAAATATTTACCTGGTGTATAATTTGATTTTCATCGTGGTTTAACATCACTTCCGAAAAGAGAAGAAAGTTGGATTATTATAGAAAAGAAATTTTATTGCAGCGAGTGTGTTAAAATCTTTTGATCGGGGAAAAAATATTTACCTGGTGTATAATTTGATTTTCCTCGTGGTTTAACATTATTTCTGAAAAGAGAAGAAAGTTGGATTATTATTAAAAGAAATTTATTGCAACGAGTGTGTTAGAATCTTTTGATCGGGGAAAAAATATTTACCTGGTGTATAATTTGATTTTCCTCGTGGTTTAACATTATTTCTGAAAAGAGAAGAAAGTTGGATTATTATAAAAAGAAATTTTATTGCAACGAGTGCGTGTTAGAATCTTTTGATCGGAAAAATTATTTACCTGTGGTATAATTTGATTTTCCTTGTGGTTTAACATTATTTCTGAAAAGAGAAGACAGTTGGATTATTATAAAAAGAAATTTTATTGCAACGAGTGTGTTAAAATCTTTTGATCGGAAATTTTTTTTTACCTGTGGTATAATTTGATTTTCCTCGTGGTTTAACATTATTTCTGAAAAGAGAAGAAAGTTGGATTATTACAAAAAGAAATTTTATTGCAACGAGTGTGTTAAAACTTTTGATCGGAATTTTTTTTTACCTGTGGTATAATTTTATTTTCCTCGTGGTTTAACATTATTTCTGAAAAGAGAAGAAAGTTGGATTATTATAAAAAGAAATTTCATTGCAACGAGTGTGTTAAAATCTTTTGATCGGAAAAATTTTGTACCTGTGGTATAATTTGATTTCCATCGTGGTTTAACATTATTTCTGAAAAGAGAAGAAAGTTGGATTAATATAAACAGAAATTTTACTGTAACGAGTGTGTTAAAATCTTTTGATAAAAAAAAATCTATTTAATTGTGGTACAATTTAACTGTTTTTTTGTGGTTTCACGTCGTGTACATTATTTCTGAAAATAAATGGAAAATTTGGATTAGTATAAAAGGAAATTTTGCTACTACGAGTGTATTGGAAATCTTTGATTGCAAGAATTACTTACCGGTGGTACAATTAATCTTTATTTGTAGTTTGACATTACTTCTGTCAATAGAAGGAAACTTGGATTAGTATAACAGAAAATTTTATTACCACGAATGCATTAGAAATCTTCGATCAGAAAATATACTTACCTGTGGTATGATTTTATCTTTTTCTTGGTGGTATCACGCAGTGAACATTACTTCTGGAAATAGAAGAAAATTTGGATTAGTATAGAAGAAAATCTTATTACAACGAGTGCATTATAAGTCTTTAATCGCAAGATATATCTACCTGTGGTACAATTTAATTTTTTATTGCGGTTTGACATTACTTCTGTAAATAGAAGAAAATTTGGTTAAATAGAAAAGAAAATTTCACTACAACGAGTGTGTTAGAAATCTTAGATCGAAAAATGCATTTACCGGTAGTATGATCTTATCTTCATTTTTGTGGTTTCATGCCGTAAACATTATTTCTGAAGGCAGAAGAAAATTTGGATTAATATAAAAGGAAATGTTATTACAACGAGTGCATTAGAAATCTTGAATCGCTAATTATGCTTACCTGTGGTATGCTTGCAATTTTTTCATGGTATCACGCCGTGTTCATTATTTCTGGGAATAGAATGAAATTTGGACTAGTTTGTAAAAAGGTGATTCTGATTAATACCTCTACGATCTTGAACAGTTACTTGGGCGATACACGATTAATGTGAATTATTAAAAATTTTTGGTGTTTTTTTGTCTGTGTGAAACAAATGCCTGCTCAGACTAAGGGGCGTCAGTTTTTTTTGTGTTTTAGCGAGGTTCCCGCCGCTCACTTGGCCTAGTTAGCATGTTATATAAGGCACAGGTGTAAGGATTAAACAGATAAGAAAGTTAGGGAGTGTTTAAACAAAAAAAAAAAGAGTCCAATGAGCCCAAATAAAAATAAGTAAGAAAAAAAAAGAAGAAAAAAAGGCCAATGAGCCCAAAAAGCCAGCAATTAAATAATATAAAAGTAGAAGCGAGGAGAATACAATTTCACTACACAGGGTGAACCCTCTTCATCTATTGTACGAGCCAGCGTGGGATTCATTCTACTCCCCTACCAGCTTGGTAGGGAGGCGGCAAGGTTCAGTAACTGATATTTTTTTTTGTTGGATCTCTTTTTATTTTTTTTTATTTTGTGACTCATATACATGTATATATACCTTTTTTTTTCTTCCTTTTTTATTTTTAAATTTATATTTAGTATGTAAGTTCCTTTCTTTTAGTTTATATTCTGTTGCGTTGGTACGCAAGCCAACTTGTTTCAGTTGCTATCTACAACATCAGCTAGTAGGGCATAGGGTAGTTAAGGAAAGGATTTAATTTGTAAGAGTTTGTAAAAGGATACCTTTCATTAAACGTTATTGAGAGCTTAAAGTCTGAGCAGTTTATATTTTTCTTTTATTTGCTGAGGTCTTTCGCTTTTCTTGAATAATATGTTTTTTTATTAAATAACTTTTCTCCTTTTCAGGCTTTTATGTCCCACCAGGAAGAAGAAGCCTCCATAGATTTTTTTCTTTTTTGTAATGTCCATCTGTCCATTTGCAGTCACACATACAAAATTCTTTTCTTTACTGTCCGTCTGTCTGTCTGATCTATCGTCGTAATGATGTAGTGCACAGATTTACAAGCATTGAAGGGATGTGGGTGGCAAGGACTCCCCCTAGCCGACTGATCGCTGGCGGCAATTGCTGTGCAGCCACCCACGCATATCCTGGACATGATTTTTGTAGCAAGAGGTGTCAGTTGTGGAACTATTTATCTCCAGGTAAAAGTGGGGATAGATGGCTCCGACGACTGCCACGCTTTTCGTTACAAATGGCGCCCAAATGGTTTTTTTTTCGGCCTTTAGTCAAGCTTCTCTTGACTAAAGTGCAAGTACTATTTCAATGATTTTTGTTTTGGTCGCCCATTTGCGTTAAAAATGGCGCCCGAATTTTGGTTTGTTTTTTTTTTTTTTTTGGTCCTTAGTCAAGCCCCTCTTGACTAAAAGGGCCAGTACAACTTCAAGAATCATTTCTTAATTTTTGTTATCATTATTAGATCTTTTTTTTCTATAATGGAAGGCCTCAGTGTTTTAAACGGACTCACACGATTTCGGTTTACTTCAAACTGGTTTGTCGATGAAACTCGTGCTATCTTTTGTTTGCAACAGTGCGTGACCGGTCGTCGGTTGCCTGGCGGGATGCAAGGCGCTGGGTCTACGCAGAGCTCGTCTTGCTTCTGTAAAGTGCGTTACTTTCATGATAGCTCCTTCTTGGCTCTCGTTAGGCTCGACCCTTGTATCGCGGCTGGGTCACTCGACCATGTTCCTCGCTGTATGTGTCATGGTAAATTGCCTTTGGTCAAGTCCGAGTTAATTTTATCCCCAAATTTAACAGTTTCTTTTGCCTAACTGCTCATCTCCTCGGCAGCTCCAGCTTCGGCTCGTGGACACCGAGGCGATGACCACTTGGCAGTATATCTGCATGACGAGCTGGTCAGCTCACCCAAACCTGACAAGTTGTTGAACGATGTTCTTCTTTAGATTCTGTCCTTGTCTGGGCGTTGGAGTCAGCTTACGGGCTCCAGTGTGTAACCTAGCACCAGGTTTTTGTTCAAACCCTTCTTCCCTTATTATAAAATTCTATAATCCCTCTTGATGCTCCCTAGTGGAGCTGTGAACTGTTCAGTTTGCAGTGGTCAGTCAGCGTTGTATGAGAGGCATACGTTTTTGAAATTAGTTCCGCTTACGTCTGCTAGTTCCAGGGAGAAGCCAGTATATTATTAAATTTCTATGTTGTTTCGGGCTGTGAGCGATTTTAGTTTTGGTTTTTTTTAAAGGCTGTTTTGAGGTTTGCATTGTCACAATTGGCATATATAAGCATTCATGTTTTTTTTTCTGCCTGTTAATTATTTTGATGATACTAATATATACAATCAGCTACTGCTTCTCTCCTGAGTACTGGCAGCCACTGAATTACTGACAATTCACATCCGCCTTTGATCTCAACTTCATTCCCTATTAACCTTCCCTAACTTCTAGTGATGGGAGGCTAAGTCGATTAATGGTTATGAACGTTGTATGCAATGCATACTGTTTGAGTGCATTCCGTTCACTTCTGCTGGTTCTGAGAAGAAGCCCGTATTATCTCTTATTTAGTTTTAGTTGGGTTGTCCCGGACAGATATTTAGTTTTAGTTGGGGTGTCCCGTTCAGATATTTAGTTTTAGTTGGGTTGTCCCGTACATATATTTAGTTTTAGTTGGGTTGTCCCGTTCAGATTTATCTCCTTATATACATCACCGCTACGGCTTCTTACTCGAGTACCAGCAGCCACTTAATCATCGACCTCTCACGTTACCTTGATGTGTTGACTTCAGTCTTTTGCCGAGTTGATGAACGATGTTCATCCCTCTCGATTTTATCCTTGGTTAAGGGAGTGCTTGTCACGATCATGCATTGTAAGACGGCAACTCGAAGTTCCGTTCTTCGACATTGCAGTAAATCCCTTCCTATTTAGATAAATGCTCATTTGCTTGGTGGCGGTACAAGCTTAGTGTGCGCGGTTCAGCATACCTCTCTTAGAAGTTTTGCTTCGGTTTGTTACGAGTTTATGTTCGGACAGCCACCAAGTTCATGACCATTTGCTAACAAACATCGACTAACGTTTGATAGAGTTTTTTCTCTTATTATTTAAATATAGATTGACCGAAGGTTTTGCGATTGGGCTGATTCCTAGCGACGACACCTTGGACGGCGGAGAGGGAGAGAGATAAAGAGAGAGATAGATGGAGACAATTTTTTTTTATTATTTCAGCAGTGGCTGAAATTTATTTCTTGTGTTGTGTGGGGCGAGTGTGTTTTTTTTGCGTTAATCTGTCATGCTGACACCCCCTTTATTATTTGAGCACCGTCGATTTATATTTGGATTTGTTTTTTTTACGCAATAATATCTAACCGCAATTGGCGTACATCTTGTTGTCCTTATCGCTTACCGGTTTTTGTTTTTTTAATGCTATCTTACCCTGTTAGTATTTATTACCAGCTAAAATGTATTTCCTTTCTCATAAGTAGATACGCATTATTCCATTTTTTTTGCATTCTTTCAAGATGCCTTTAGTAAATTCTCTTCTTTGAAAAAAACTTTTTTTTCTCTCTTCTCAGGATATAAACTCTTGATCAAAGTTCTTTAGATCTCGGTAGCCCTAAGAAGGCATCCGGCAAGCTTCACTTGCGAACCACGGGTTATCGCAAGCCCTCCTACTGCTCCTCAGTGGTGGGTGATAACTTTCTCAGCCTTTGTTACTAACACCTTCTGGGTTAGCCTTCATCCGAAGGATTTTACTTTCTTGTCTTTCTTCAACTTTCCTCCAACTAAAAGGTTCCCGAGCGGTGGTTGGTGTGGCTGAAGTCTCAGTGGAGTGTAGTTTTTTTTGTGTATTATCTTTAAACTATCAAGTTTAGATGGTCTCAGTCTTTGTTACTAATCCCTTTTGGGTTAGCCTTCATCTGAAGGGTTTTACTTTTCTGTCCTTTGTTGTATATATTCGGGGGTATCCAAGATCACTTACCAGTGACGGGGCAATAATATCCAAACACTATATATTTTCGGGACTCTGCGTCGACAAGTCACTCTTCACCTTCGGACTACCGCCTGCTATACGTGCGACACTTTCACCTTAACTATTCGCTGTCAGATTTAAGGGGAATACACAAATAAACCACAACACTGTACTCCGTGCAATCGTAGCTTTATTTCTCTTTTTTGTTACACCTGAAATTGCCACTAATCTGTTAATACACAGATAACTTTTTTAACAAACGAAACAGTTACACTTAATTATACTACAATTTCTTTTAATTCTTTATACCGATAACCTTCCTAATAGTTTGCCAAAAACGACCGAACCTTTTTCTTCTATTTTACAGACCGGGAAATTCATTCGCGAGGCGAACGTACTGCCATCCAAAAATCAACTCGAAAATCTAAAACCGACTGTGTCGAGACTTAGATTTTTCAATCGTAAGTCTCTTCGTTCAGGATAGGAAAATGCATAATTAGCATTCCTATCCTGAGAAAATTATTTTACGCTGGGCATGTTTAAACATGCCCAGAATTATCGCGACGAACGATGGTTGAAATTGAAATTTGATAATTTCATAAATATCAACCATCGTCTTGCTACCGTGCATACATTGTTGCGATCACAATGTTTGCAGCTCGCGACAATTGCTGATAAGAGCTTTTTTCGGTGAAGACTTGATCGTTTCAGTCTTCACCGACGTAAAATTACCATGCGCCCGATATGTATGTATGTATATATGTACACACATATCGTATATACGACAAATCTTACTGAAGGTAAGATTTATCGTGGGCTATTTTTCTATAGAAACGACTTGGGTTGATATTTAACACTTTTGTTTGTCCCAAGTTATTTTGTGGGAAATACTTTTATATGTTGCAAAGGAATTTGAAGAAATTGCTGATGGCAATTTCTTCCCCTTGTAGAGAAATAAGCTAACCATGTTTTGAGCATGATTAGCTTATTTCTATTTATGAAATATTTATGAATATTCTCCAATTTTTTAAAAATGATAATTATTAATTATAATTATCGTTTTTAACCCATTTTAGGTATACAACAATCCTTCCCCCTGCGAAAAAGAAGATTATTCTTTGAAGAGGAATAAATCTCAGGGGAGGTTGTTGTTGGGGCTATATCTGCTCGGCTATTGGTTGGTTTGGCACAGGCTTTCGGGTTTACATATTGTCTTAGTTTCTATTTAAAATTTTCTTTTGTTATTTCCTAGAATTGCTTCCAATTATCTATTCCTATTCTTATCTCTATTTTATTTTTCCTATGTTTCTACTGTTTTTTTTTTGTATGTTACATATTTATTTCTGTTACACTTGTATATCTGTTACGTTCTAAAGTTAGTGGTTATTTAATTTTTATTCTAGGCTAATAATAATATTATTTATATTTTTATATTATTTAGTATTATTTAATTATTATTTAACCCTAGCGGGGGAGGGTTTCGTTTTTTTTTGTTTTACTTTGTATAAGTTAACACCAAAAGCAACATTCGCCGTAATTTGATGCGACAACAACTTCTCCGTCAACCTGGAAAATACATTTCGGTTCCCAGGAAATTTCTGCTGACCACGCGTCTGGTAATTTTAAGATAGAGATAATTTACGTTTAGAGAAACTTGTAATTTTTAGTCTTAATTCTATATCCGAAAAATAAAGGTGCAGGTAACCTGCCTGCCTAGAAAAATATATTTTTTTGAGGTTTTTATAATAAATTTTATTAACTGGCGCCCGAGCAGGGAACGCTCAAGCAAATCGTGAATTAGTTTTTCCGCGATCATAATTAATTAATCGATTAAAAACGGTGTGCTAACCATCGCCGCGTTTTGATTATAAACGGAAAAAATATTTGTTGTGCAAAATTAAGTGATCACTATCAATTATTAAATTTGTGTGCTAACCAGTGCCACTCTGTGATTATAAAAATAAAAAGTGAAAACCTAAATTATAATCACGACTAAATAATTAATTTGTGAAAGTGCTAACCATTGCCACTTTGATAGTAATCTTAATTAGTGCAAGGGAGTGCGTTCGATAAAATAACCACTTCAAACAAATATTCCACGTTTGCTACTGAGGCAAGTAAAAGGGATAAAATCCATTGAAGTCATCTTTAACGAAAAGACCAGGAAACGAGGCCCCGGAGTCACCAAAGCAAACTAGCTTAGGAAAAAACGGAGTCGACGAATAATCATTTGGATAACCATAACCAAGGATATAAATACCCGCCGACAGCCGCCTGATCTGTTCAAGAGGAAATACCACAAGCGGTCCTACACGTATAGAATAAGGACAAAAAGCACCGGAGCATCTATACGTTACATAAAGCTCAAAAATCTTAAGACTCATCCAGATGTACGTCCTTCATCTGTTAGTTGTAATGTAAGTCATTTATTTTTGCATTCCATTGAATCAAAAAATTATTACTTAAGAAATGAAATATTTTAAATATCAAAAAAAAAATTAAAAAAAGTGATCAAGTGAATAGTTAGGAAAACTGAGAATTTAAATATAAATTAATTGATTATATTTTGAAAGTTAATCTCTCCTTATTCAATCAATTCAAGTGAAATAGAAAAGAATGTAAAACTTTCATAATTTCTAGAAAAAGAAATTTAGTTCTATTGAAAATAAATTCTTTCTCCTTTAGTTTTAAAGCAATAAAATATAAATTTTCTTTTTAATTCCTGCCAATCAAATATTTAACAAATCGTTGAAAATATAACTATTTAAAACAAAAATCATTAAGGTACAAATTTTACAGAACATTTGTTTATCCTTTCGTGCAAAAGTAAATTAAAAGAAAATACAGAATGGCACAAAATAATAATAATAATATAATCAGAGCACCTAGAATAGTACCTGGAAATGAAGATGCTCAAAATCCTCCACCTAATCCTCCCGTACAGAACGTTCCTGTACAGAATCCTCCTATACAGAATATTACTGTAGCTGATCTAACAGCCCTTATATCTCAAATTGTAAGAAGGGAAGGTAGGCAAATTTTTAACTCAATTATCAATCCAGGTGTAGACATAAATAATGAAATCGACCAAAATATAGAAGTCGGGCAAGACGCGAATTTGTCTGCCATGGACAAGATGCCTGATGTTGTGAAAAGCTTAAGGGAATTCTCTGGCCAACCAGGAGAATTCAGTTCTTGGAAAAAAAGTGTAGATCGTATTTTAAGAATTTATGAACATCTTAAAGGAACGCCAAAATATTACGGCATCCTCAGTGTCATTCGGAACAAAATTACGGGTTGTGCAGATGTTGCACTCGAATCTTATAATACTCCTTTGAATTGGGAGAAAATTTCCAAATGTCTCACACTTCATTACGCAGACAAAAGAGATTTAGGTACCTTAGAGTACCAGATGACTACGTTAGTTCAAGGGAATAACACAATTCATGAATTTTATCAAACAGTGTATCACCATCTTTCATTAATTTTAAATAAACTTTCTTCCATGGAAATGAGCCATGAATCACTCAGCATAATGACTCAATCGTATCGTGATAAAGCACTAGATACATTTGTTAGGGGACTCAAGGGAGATCTACCCAGATTACTCAGCATGAGAGAACCAGTGGACTTACCGCAAGCCCTTCATTTATGTCTTAAATTACAAAATGTTGATTATCGAGTTCACCATAGTCACGGAAACTTTCGAAGAATACAACACCAGTCATCACCTCCTTTTGTTCCACCTAGAAGAAATAAATTTTTTACACAAAATGTTAACCCAATTCCAGCACCCAGAAGGAATTTCTATCCAGAACTAGTCCACAATCCTCAGAGACCTGTTGCACCTAATTTCTCTAAACCAGCCCAGTATATTCAACGTCCAACAAGACAGCCATTTATCAGTCAGCATCCTCCTTTTCATAAACCTGTTCCAAAACCAGAACCAATGGAAGTCGATCACTCAATACACTCACGAGCAGCAAATTATCAGAATCGACCTACAATGCAACAATTTAATGCTAAGAGACCTCCTTCATATCAAACTCACCAAAATAATAAATTTCACCGAATTTACCATACGGATCAAGTCCAAGCCGACGAGCAAAATGATATAAGCGATTATGATAAAAACTTAAACTACGAAGACGAAAATCTTGACCAAACTCTCGTTGACTACATCGATTCTCATGATAATCCAAGCTTAGGACAACCAGAAGAAGTAGATGACATTTATTGTTTAGGCTAAGGAGCTCTTCGCTTCCTTACTTTGAGCACGTAGCGAAGAGCGGCGAAATTTTAAAATTTTTAGTGGACACAGGTTCAAACAAAAATTATATTCAACCCCGCCATATAAAAAATCCTATTCCAAATGATAAAGCCTTTTATGCAAATTCTGTAGGAGGCAACATTCTGATCACCCATCACGCCATAATAAACTTATTTGGACATAAAGTAAAAAAACTGAAATTCTTCATCTTACCCAGTCTCATTTCTTTTGACGGTATTATCGGCAATGATAGTTTAAAAAACCTAGGAGCTGTAATTCATACAAACAGAAACTACATGACCATTCAACCTGATATTCCAATTCACTTGAAGCAGCATATCTCCGATTCAGTAAACACCATTAATATCAGAACATCCCACATGAATGCTGAACAGAAAAAGGAATTAAATAATGTTATAAAGAAATGTCCTAATTTATTTTCCGATCCAGACGAGAAATTGACCTACACAACAACGGTCAAAGGAGAAATACGTACCACCACTAGTGATCCTATTTACTCCAAGTCCTATCCATATCTTATGGCTCTAAAAAGTGAAGTCGAAAGTCAAAAAAAAAAATTGCTCGAAGATGGAATCATCATACCATCGAAATCACCATACATTTCTCCTGTGTGGATCGTCCCCAAAAAAGCGGATGCATCCGGAGAGAAAAAGTATAGAATGGTTATCGACTACCGAAAATTAAATACAGTTACCATACCCGATCGATATCCCATTCCCGAAATCAACGAGGTTCTAGCAAATCTAGGAAAAAATAAATGGTTCACAATAGCAGACTTGAAAAGCGGATTTCATCAAATTCCATTAAAGGAATCTGACGTCGAAAAAACCGCATTTTCCGTGAACAATGGGAAATATGAGTTCACACGCTTACCATTTGGGCTCAAGAACGCCCCCTCCATATTCCAAAGGACTCTAGATGATATTCTTAGAGACCATATTGGAATAAGATGTTACGTCTATATAGATGATATCATCATCTTTGGTAAGGATGAAAACGAACATTTCAGAAACCTCGAAATAATATTTAAAACCCTAGAGGCAGCGAATATGAAAATTCAACTGGATAAGTGCGAGTTTTTACAAAACGAAGTTGAATTTCTCGGCTTCATTGTTTCAAGAAACGGAATTAAAACCAATCCCAAAAAGGTACAAGCAATGGTTGACTTCCCAATTCCTAAAACATTAAAAGATCTTCGGTCATTTCTCGGCATGTCAGGCTACTATCGAAGATTTATAAAAGATTACGCGAAATTAGCGAAACCCCTGACAGCCCTTTTAAGAGGGGAAGATGGACGTGTGTCCAAAAATATCTCTAAAACCAAAACCATTTACCTAAATGATGAAGCAACTGATGCATTTAATAAAATTAAGAGCTCACTAATTTCCAAAGAAGTAATACTCTCACATCCAAATTTTGAAAAAGCCTTTGAACTGAACAGTATTGTCTCAAGATAACAGACCAATAACCTTTCTATCTAGAACCTTAACCAAAACGGAAGAGTGTTATGCTACAAATGAGAAGGAAATGCTTGCCATTATCTGGTCGTTAAATTCTCTAAGAAACTTCCTGTATGGATCGAGAAAAGTTAAGATATTCACTGACCATCAACCTCTAACATATGCCTTAAGTAACAAGAATACTAACGCTAAAATGAAACGATGGAAGGCCATACTTGAAGAGTATAACTACGAGCTTAAATATAAGCCGGGAAGAACAAACGTTGTCGCCGATACTCTATCGCGACCTCCCCAAACATCTTTGGTAAATCCAATGACTACGACCCAGCATAACGACGAAAGCTCTTCGCATAATCTAATTCCTTCAGTAGAAGCTCCCGTAAACGTCTTTCGAAATCAGTTAATACTAAAAAGAGATGACGAAACTAGTTATCAATTACAAAACCCCTTTCCAAACTACGCAAGACATACGATAATTCAACCCCAATATACAGAAAGCGATCTAATTAATATATTTAAAAGATATCTCAATCCAAATACTATAAACGGATTAATGACAGAAGAAGCAATAATGGGTCAAATTCAAGAAATATATCTCATTCATTTCAAAAATTACAAGATTAGATATTCACAAACATTAGTAAGAGACGTGACTGATGAAACACAACAGGAAGAAGTAATGTTAACTATCCATCGCAGAGCGCATCGTAACCCACAGGAAAACAGACAACAAGTCTTAGAGAAATTCTACTTTCCAAAAATGAGCAGGAAAATTAATCATTTAGTGAAGCGTTGCACAGTTTGTAAAGAAAACAAGTATGAAAGGCATCCGAATAACCAATTCATTAATCCTACTCCCATCCCAAATTATCCAGGCCATACCCTCCATATCGACATCTACTCAACAGAAAATAAATTAGTTTTAACGGCTATAGACAAATTCACCAAACTGGCACAAGCCAAGGTAATTAAATCTAGATCGATTGAGGATATTAGACGACCCCTAAGGGACCTGTTGTTTTTCTTTGGTATACCTGAAATTGTAGTTATCGATAATGAAAAAGCGTTAAATTCCGCATCAATAACTTCCATGATGGAAGATGAATTGAGTATCACAATTTTTAAAACACCACCATACAAGAGCGAAGTTGACGGTCAAATCGAGCGTTTTCATTCCACCCTGTCGGAAATCATGCGATGACTCAAGACAGAAGGAATGCCTCGTAATTTCGAAGAACTCTTAGAACGTTCCATAAACGAATATAATTTTACTATCCACTCCAGTACAGGAAAAAAACCTGTCGAATTGTTTTTCGGAAGAAATCCAAACGTTAGTCCCGAACAATTTGAAAGAACGCGCTTAAGTAATATAGAGAAATTGAAACAGAAACAGCAGAAAGATATTAAATACCATAATAAGAAAAGAAAACCAATAAAAAATTACGAGCCAGGGCAAACCATTTATGTCAAGCATAATAAACGAATAGGATCTAAACTTACAGTTAGGTATAAAGCAGAAATAGTTAGAGAAAATAAGAATACAGTAGTTATAATAGAATCAGGGAAAACCATACACAAAAGTAACATTAGGAATTGAACTACTTAGTCTTTTATTTCAGATGTGCTATTCGCGCTGTTACAAGTGGAATTCAAATCCAGGATTACTCCAACTCCCAGATAGTTGCCATTAGTGTTGGAAAAGCAAAGATACAAAACGGAGATTACAAATTAATCCATGTTATTGAGCTCGACAGATACCAGAAATTAGTAACCGAAATAAATCCAATCCTTGAGAACGAAATCACAAAATCACATCCATTATTCCCTTACCTTAATTACGAGCTACTTCAAATTCAGGACTTATTAGACAACTTAAAGGTACATAAAATTAAAAGATCCATTAATTTGATAGGTACAGCGTGGAAATGGATAGCTGGAAATCCAGACCACGAAGATTTTGAAATAATAAAAGATAAAATGAATAACGTACTAAAAAATAACAATAAGCAGTTAATAATTAACCAATTGCATAACGAGAGAATAAACAATATTACTAAAATGACAAATGAGGTCCTAAGTGCAATCGGAAAAGAAAAGATATTCAATGGTGTGCTAGCCCTTAATCTTCAGTATAAGTTAAAATTAATTAAAGAAGAATTAGTTAATATTAGATATGCCATTCATTGGTCTAGGTTAGGTATTATAAATTCTATGATGTTATCTAAGACAGATATTCAACTAGCTACTAGTACTTTAGATAAAGAAAACCTCCCATACAGTTCACCGGAGGAAGCTCTAGATTTCGCATCCACTAAAATCATTACAAATAGCACTTGTCTACTTTATATTGTAAATATCCCAATGACAACAGAAGATTTATATGAAGAATTGTTAATTAAAGCTGTCAAAAGGAATCATATAGTTAACGAAATCTCTTTCAATAGGATCTTAAAAAGTAATGAAAAAATTTTTGGTATCACAAGAGACTGTAAAACATTCAACCATTTGTCAATAGTCAATAGTGTTGTAGATATTAGCAATTCTACCTGTCTTCCGAACCTTCTGAAGAGTTTAAAGTCGACATGCAACAAAATCAACAATCAGCACGTACCCACCATATATGAAATAGTACCAGGAATCATTCTTCTTAATCAATTTAATGGAAGTATTCATGTTGAAGATACCTTACACAGCCTTAATGGAACATTTTAAATAAAATTCCACAACATAACCATCGACATCAATGGCAGATCATTTACATCAAGAGAAGCCTCTACTCTTCAAGCCCTACCAGCTATTTTACACCCAACTCCGCAAGAAAAAGAATTCCGAGAAGTCCTGTCGTTAGAAATGATGAAAGAGATCCAAATGAACAACACAAATAAAATTGAGCTGCTACAAACTGAAAAGAAAATAAATCAATGACCAGTTATGGATTAGCCATGGTAATCTGCATCATATTAGCCATCATATGGATACTTAAAGCGATGCCAAAATCCGGAAATGCTAAGATCACCATTCAACAGAAGCTGGAAACACCAAAAGAAGAAGCGACTATCAGCCAATCGAATGAATCTGGAGCACATGTACCTGAAAAGGAAACCGAAGAAACATCCCATGGAAAAGTCACTGCTCTCGAGATGAAATCAGTCAATATGCCTTTAGCAACATTAATTCCACCTCAGGCAACATGCAGACGAAAATTTTACGATCTTTGAAAGGGACGAATGCGGACATTCGAACGTAAGAGGGGAAGAGTTAACACCAAAAGCAACATTCGCCGTAATTTGATGCGACAACAACTTCTCCGTCAACCTGGAAAATACATTTCGGTTCCCAGGAAATTTCTGCTGACCACGCGTCTGGTAATTTTAAGTTAGAGATAATTTACGTTTAGAGAAACTTGTAATTTTTAGTCTTAATTCTATATCCGAAAAATAAAGGTGCAGGTAACCTGCCTGCCTAGAAAAATATATCTTTTTGAGGTTTTTATAATAAGTTTTATTAACTTATATATATGTGTATACGTTTTTATTAAACTAGTTTTCCTTACATTTATGCTTTAAGAATTGTTTGTCCTCTCCCCTTTTGTTTTTATTTATTATTACTAACTGATTTATTTGGGGTTAATAGAAAAAAAACACGACTTAAATGTATTTTTTATGTATTCTACTACCAGTGATAGTGCTTCGTTATTGTGACCATGTGAGGTGGTTACACTATACCACTTGCACTGACCTAGTAGGTGGCAAGGTGCGGGTCCTTTTGAGAGGGGTAGGTTCGATCATTTCGATTTGTTCGATTTGTTCCTCCGCCTCTGGGGTTTTTCTAGGTTTGCGTAAATGAAATTTTGTTATTAATGGGACTAGCCATTTGGCGACCAGGTACAGTACCATACATGTGATGACAACACCAGTTAAGGATACTGATGTTGCCGCTAGGACATGTGAAGGGTGGTGACTGATATGAGGAACTATTTTTTCTAATTTTTCGTCCAGTTCTTTTAATGACTGGGTACCTTCTAGGATGATGCTGTTAGTGTCATCTCCTGAATATTGTTCTGTCTGTATTTTTTCAGACTGTACTTTGGTTTTAGTTTCATTAAGATATTTATCCACTATTTGTTCTAATAGAGTTATATTTGGGAAATAAGTGGGTTGTTTGAGACTCAATTGCTGGATATTTTCTGCCTCATAGTGTAGGATTTGTGATCCTACTTGTAATTGACAGGGATGGTTGATAGTAATTATTACTTGGCCTTCTATTTTTGAAGTTAGGAATTGTTGGGTACACTGAAGGTGTACAATTGTTGGTTCTATCAACGAAAATATCCAAGAATTCGGTTTAGTTAGTTTAATAAGTAGGTCTCTAGGAGGTATTTGTGCTCTGAAATGGCACTGAGGCTCTTCCTTTAATGGATTAAAGAGCAGCTTCACTATGCATTCTTTAGACAGAGTTGCCTTTGTTACAGGAATGCTTAGCTTGGTGACGTAAGTGTCCTCTTTTGAATATTGCGTGATCTTTTTGAAGATTTTAAGATCTTGTGTTTTTAATAATAATATGTCCTGTGTCTGTACCTGGTGCGCTACGTGCGAGTACTGTATATCGGGTACCAATGATTGTTTTTTGTTAATATGTATGGGAAAACTGTGTACTCTATACAACTTCATTTGTGGTTGATTGAAAATCGGAAGTTGTATTCGGATGACTAATTTGTCTTGGACTAGACGAGCCTTCGTTTCCGCTGTCTGACATAACAGGGAGAGACAATTTTGTTCATCTGGGCAAGTAGCGTGGGACTTGTGGTATATCTGTAATAGACTTTTGGGAGACACCACTAGCGGATGTAACTGGTGATTTTTACTGGAGATTATTATGTCGAGTAAGGCTTGCTGCCTGTAGTCAATCTCGACAATTTGTAAGGTCAGGCTTGAAATTATTTCCTGCCTCAATTGTCTCATCAGTAAATCATCTGTTATGTTTTGCATTCTATTTACCTGGAGATTTATTTGACGCTGTCTTTCCTGCAGAGATGTCAATGGCTTTTGAATTTGCTGTAGTGTAGTTTTGACTACACTGATCTGCTGTCTTTCCAGGTCGGCTAGTGCTTTTGAATTTGTTTCGAGCTCCTCGAGTCGACTGTATACCTCTTGTTCATTAGTGCTGTCCATGGTCCCGAATAGGTAGTGCATTGCATTCCCTATTCCATCAAAGATAGATCTTGTTGATCTTGATTTTGGGACCACTTCTCGAATGACACTTGTTCTTCTCTTGATATTTTCCAAGAGAGAATGAACGTGTTTTTGTTGAACCAGGCATAGCTCATCCGTTTGAGAGCGATTTGAACATAGTCGGTGAACTAAGTGTTCCGCCTGTTCTGCCATGAGCGTCTGGTTGTCCAGTTCCATTAGATTGATCTCTGTTAAGATGTTCCATGTACTATGGTAGACTTGTAATTTTCCTAGATCCTCATACAGTATTCCTGTAGTGTTCAGGAGACCTCTGGTGTAGGGTTCCGTTTGTATTTGTCCCATTGCCAGATGGAAACAGCATATTAACACCAATATGTGCTTTATGTTCTGTAGAAAATGAAGGATAGGCTTCGTTAGTCAATTAGTCATACTGGAAGCTTTTTGTGGTAATTCTAATAGCACTAAATTTAATTGTAGAATTTAGTATGGACTTAACTTATTTGCTAAAGATATATGTACCAGTATACTACTCTAATGAAGTTTGATTTAATCCTCCTATAGAGCCTACAATTACAGATAAAATAATAGATATATTTATTATAATAGGGCTTTAAACGGTTGTTGTAGACGACAACCTGCCGCTTGCCTATTTTTATGGTAGTGTTTGTTGGACTGGGTACATTGATTACCAGATATGGGCCAACCCAGATTTGAGACAGTTTGTGTTTGCGGCTTTCACTTTTGAGGAGGACTTTGTCTCCTAGGTGGAAAGTGAGAGGCCTGACTGTTTTGTCGTAATATGCCTTTTTGGAGTCTGTGTTTGAGCATATGATAATAACTTTCGTGGTTATAAAAGGGTTCAGGTTCCCGTTTTAAATTAGTTGGGACAACCGCTGTGAAGCCGTAAAGGCAATCCATCGGAGTTAATTTAGTACCGTCGTGTACACTGTTATTGTACACGAATGCAGCGGTTCGTAGGAATTGATCCCATGTTTTCGGATTTTCGTCTACGATTGTACGCAGATATTCGATTAGAGGTCTATGTGCACGTTCCAGTGCTCCATTAGACTGTGGATGGTATGCGGAAGTCTGTAACTTCTTTACCTTTAGGAATTTGCAGACCTTCTTGAATAGCTCACTCAGGAATTTAGTTCCCAGATCGGTGACTATTCTCTTGGGAATGCGATAGCGCGTGGCAATCTCATTGAAAAAGATTTGCGCCACCGTTACTGCTTCTCCATTAGGTATGGCATACCAATCGACAAATTTGTTAAGGTTATCTTGAAAAGTTAAGATATATTTATTACCTGATATGGTCTCTTCTAGTGGACCTACTATATCGAGGTAAAGCTTGTCGAAAGGTTGTTCTGCGATGTCCGTTATTACCATGGGCATCTTGAATTGTGGAGATGCTTTCATTGTTTGGCACTTAGGGCATTTCAAGTCCTAAAAAGGACTGAACTTGCCTAACTGTTCTAGGAACAGGGAATGTTTGGACGCAGGCCGTTTTGCTGGGGTCTGGTAATGCACCTTCGCTAGAGCATTTTTGCCCTAGATAAACAACTTCTATTCTCAAGAACTGGCACTTCTCAAGCTGCAGTTTGAGGTTGTTTTTTCTGAATTTGTCGAAGACTTTGCGAAGTTTATCATTGTGGTCATTTAGGTTCTTACCATAAATGACGATGTCGTCAAGATAAACGAAACATTCGAGGCCTTGTAGGCCTGTCAGAACGAAGTTCATGAGGCGTTGGAATGTAGCTGGAGCTCCTTTGAGTCCGAATGGCATACGCTTAAATTCGTAGTGCCCGTAATTAGTGCTAAAAGCGGTCTTATGTCGATCTTTTTTGTCGACTAAGACTTGGTGATAGCCGTTGGCCAAATCGAGAGTGGTAAAGTACCTGGCATGACCTAGTTGGTCAAGAATATCCTCGATTCGTGGTAGCGGAAAAGCGTCGCCACTTGTCTTTTCGTTCAATTTGCGAAAATCGACAACGACGCGCCACCTTTTTTTGGGGACTACTAATAAGGGTGAATTGCAAGGGCTTTTGCTAGTTTGGACTATCCCGTTGTCTAGCATTTCTCTTAATTGCTCGTTGATTACTTGTCTCTTGGTCTCTGGTAATCGATAGGCTTTTTGGTTTATTGGGGCCTGATCTTGTATTAATGGAATGTTATGGGTGATAGCGTTTGTATATGTAAGCTTATCACCTTTAAGGTAAAAGATATCATTGAACTCATAACAGAGTTCGGATATCGAAGCTTTTTCTTCCGCATTTAGATTTGGGTCTAGGCTGAGCTCTTGGTCTAGCCTGTTGACTCGCGGAGTATGTGTGGGATCTGCCTGATCCGGAAATAAGTATCTTACGTGTTGTAAGATAGCTGTGTTGTAAGATAGCTGTGTTTTCCGAAAAGCTTACGTTTCTTTTCTCATTTTGTGTAGCTGTGTACTTACTATCTGTTTTACTTACATTACTAGATGGCAGGGAATGGGCTTCTTGCAGTTTTAATGGTGGAGTACCATGTTTTATTGGTACTTTTGATTGGTCCGAGTACTCGCACGCATTCGTATTTGGGCTTATGGGACGTGAAACATTGGTTTTCTTAATATTACTTGACGGTGGAGCCAACTTTGCCTTCAATGAGGTCTTACGGATCTCGCACGCATCTTTTATCGGGCTCATGGCCAACTTTTTATTCTTAATACTAATTTTATTAAGTGGTGGAGTCGACTTTGCCTTTAAATAGGTCTTATTGAGCTCGCACGCACTGTTGATGGGGTTCTTGGGCCAATGTGGTTCCTTAACACTAATGTTAGTAAGTGGTGGAGTCAACTTTGCCTTTAAATAGGTCTTACTGAGCTCACACGCACTTGTCATGGGGCTCTTGGGCTACTGATGTTTCTTAACACTAACTTTGTTGGGTGGTGGAGTCGTCTTTGCCTGAAAATAGGTCTTACTGGGCTCACACGCACCTGTTGTTGGGCTTCTTGTCCTTGTGGTTATCTTACATCTAGGTATATTGGATGGAGGAGTCAGCTGCATTTTGCTTGTCGGCCTCTGGATCTCGCTCGCATCTCTGGTTTGGCTCTGGGGCCATGTAAGATTTTTGTAACTTATTTTCTTGGACGGTGGAGTCATTGTTGCCTTTACTCGGGTCTTACTAAGCTCGCACGCGTCTTGGGCCTCGTTAGTAGCTTATATCTAGGTATTCTGGAAAAAGAAGTCTTGCTTGACTTCTGTTCCGCCTTGGGAAGCTTACTGATGTTCGTGTTACTCGCTTGCGATTTATTCGGCTTGAGAACGTGTTGTGTATCAGTGGCTTCTCCTATTGGGATCATGGCGTAGTCATGTATAGGGAGCAGTTGTAACAATAAACTGTTGATGACTACTTGGAAATTGTTAATGTTGAGTATGGCAACTAGCACTGTTTCTTTCCCAGTAGGGAGTAAACTGTTGGCCAGGAGGACTCCATCGCCTATCTCTTTCGATAGACAGAGCATTTCTTCCTTCACTTGCAACGGGACTGTGGTGATCATTTGTGACCTAGCAGGTATGCATATTGGTTCCTCTAAAGTAACCAGATGCTGCCTCATTTCGCAGGTTTCTTGATCACCCGGACAGCTCTTTTCGCATATCGTCGGCTCTTGTTGAACCTGGCAGCCAGCACTACTCTTTTGAGATGCCTTGGAGACACTGCACGTAGACAGCTTAACCTGTTTAGGTTCCATCTTTTCTGCAAGTGGCCTCACTTCGACTGCTTTTCTGGAATACAGCTTGTCCGTTTTGCATGACAAGGGCACAGTAAAATCTTCGGGATTTGTTTCCGTACAAGGAAACTTGAGTGCCTTATTTGGGCCTTCAACATTACAATTGTTTGATAGGAAATCGTTTCCTAATAGGCCGTCATCGGAAAGACCTGGCAGGTTTTGTACCACCTGAAACTTGCAGGGAATTTTATTTTTAAAATTGAAGTTGCCCTTGCAATTTCCCAATGTCTTTCCGGTTCCAAAAGGGGTCTGTAAAGTGCATGCCTCATTGGAATTAATTATTTTGAGGTCTTTAATTGCTCTTTTCTTAATAATACTAACCTCAGCGCCAGTGTCCACTACTAGTTTTGTATGGCCGTTAAGGCTTATGTCCAGTGGAAGTTTCACTGTAGGGACACCGGATTCGGGCGCTTGAGGTGACCGGGTATAAAGTCGAGCCGAAGAGTTTTGGGTCGACTGCATGTCGTTTCCCTGACTCCGGGCTTCCCATTTTTTCTTTTGGCGGCATTCTTCGTCTGCGTGTCCTCGGCGACCACAAAAGTTGCATTTGAGTCTTATATTGAAGACTTGAGGACTTTTTGTATTGTGGTGTTTTTGTGTAGATCTGTGGGAGAGGCGTGGAGGAACAATCTGTTGCGTTTGTTGTGTTTTTCTGCAATCACGGACGTCATGTCCATAGATTTTGCAGTTTGAGCAGAAAGGGGTGTTTTTGCGCTTTAGGCAATCTGAATACGTATGACAATTTCGCTGGCAGAAATTGCACGTGATGTTACGGACCAGTGCATCTGTGTCCGATTTTCTGGCATCAGTGTTTGTAAATAGTCTTTGTCGTGACTGTGATGAACCTGGGTTATTCACGTTGCGTGAAAACTGATGTGGGTTTGGAGCTCGAGGTGATGCGAACATAGGTTTAGATGGCATTTGATAGTAAGGAGCTCTATTGTAAGCTCTCACTCGTAAATCTGGGTCTACTGGAGCCATTGGAGGAGCTTGTGCCAGAGGACTCTGGACGAATGTAGCACCTTGCTGTAATTTCTCCATGTACAGGGCTTTTTGAATTAATGCTTCTAAATCACCTTCTCCCTGTGTGAGTAAATATTGACACAAATGTGGATTAGTTACTCCACTTTTAAGAGCATTTTTGGCGAAGTCCATTAGCTGTGTTTTCTCAGCCGGGACTGCCTCTGCTCCATATTTTTGTGTCGCAGCCTCATTGCAGATCGTCAACAGCTGCTTCAACCTTGTAGCAAAAGCAGTGAGAGATTCCAATGGGTTCTGGCGTGTGGTGATCAATCTATTCACCAATTCCTGATATGTCTCACGGGGAAGGTATGTTCTGTTCAAACGTTCCTCTACCTCAGTGAATGAAGTAGGGACGTCTGAAGCGAATAGCTGATATGCATCACCTCTTAATCTTGTGGGGAGAACCTGTAGGAAAGCCACCTTTTCTTCATCACCAAGGCACTGCATAGTTTGCTTGCAGCAGCCGATGAAGGTCTGTAGCTCACGTCCCATTTGTGGGGTATTTTCACCCGAAAATAAGGGGACGAGTTGAGCTGTGAGCTTAGCTATCTTTGCGTAGTCCACCATTGTGCGTAGTCTATTGACTGAAAATTTAAATTTGGGTGGACTAGCTGGGCTTGTTTCTGGGCTGACTTCCGTTAAGGATTCTTCGAGCCAATCGATCAGCAGGTCTTCGGGAGTTGGTTCAGCTACTTCACCGTCACTGTCACTATCATTTAACTTGGCGAGTCTGGTCTCACGCTCTGTTTTTAATTTGTCATCTAAGGCGTCACAATGGGTAATCGTCAGTTTATCCGATTCCCACGCTCTCTCGTATAATTTATTTAAAAACTTATCTAAACTTACTTGACTATTCGGACCTGGCAGAACGGTTCCGCTTCGGAGTCGAGGTCCTGTTGGGCAAAATTCAGCAGCAGATGCTGTACCTTCACCGGGGTGCTGTATTTTTGCACCGGGGACTGATCCCGCGTCGGCTAAAGATGGAGAGTTTTCCCTCGCTGCTGCGTCTGTTTCCTGCTGAGGTAGGGCAGGGTTGCCGGCTGGCATATGATGCACTGTTTGGTGAAAGGGGGGCTCCTTGCCTGCTTATGTACCTTTGCTGTGATTGAGAGGGGGTTTCTTTAACCGCCTTCGAGCTCCCTCTGAATCCTTGGTCGGTTGATTTCGGCTTATTTTTCAGCTGGGGGGCCTTGGGCCGTATTAACTTCCCCTGGATCTAGTTGAAAAGGGGGCTTATGAGCCGTCATCGATTTCCTCTTCAACTCAGGATCGTTGACTGCTAGTGTTCGGTTAACTGCTTGGCTGTAACTTCAGGTTGCTTTTCGGGCTGTGTCCTGGCTGATCTGTATTCGTCCTTCTGGGGGAGTTTTCAATATATTTCTCCTCTTCCTTCTATGGACTGTTTGATTGTATCCCTCGGTGGTGCTTTTGCACTAATTAGGGTGAACGCTTGCCCGCCTGGAGCAGAGGCGCCTAGAGATGGTATCTACCCGAGTGTTGGGGGTGACTTGGCCTGAGTGGCTTAGTGAATGGGACCCCTTAGGTTCGAAGGATTAAGGCTTTTCAAGCATTTACGATCCTTTTGACTAGATCAAGCTTCCTCAATCCTACCGGCTGCGCCAATTTTGTTGTATATATTCGGGGGTATCCAAGATCACTTACCAGTGACGGGGCAATTATATCCAAACACTATATATTTTCGGGACTCTGCGTCGACAAGTCACTCTTCACCTTCGGACTACCGCCTGCTATACGTGCGACACTTTCACCTTGACTATTCGCTGCCAGATTTAAGGGGAATACACAAATAAACCACAACACTGTACTCCGTGCAATCGTAGCTTTATTTCTCTTTTTTGTTACACCTGAAATTGCCACTAATCTGTTAATACACAGATAACTTTTTTAACAAACGAAACAGTTACACTTTATTATACTACAATTTCTTTTAATTCTTTATACCGATAACCTTCCTAATAGTTTGCCAAAAACGACCAAACCTTTTTCTTCTATTTTACAGACCGGGAAATTCATTCGCGAGGCGAACGTACTGCCATCCAAAAATCATCTCGAAATTCTAAAACCGACTGTGTCGAGACTTAGATTTTTCAATCGTAAGTCTCTTCGTTCAGGATAGGAAAATGCTTAATTAGCATTCCTATCCTGAGAAAATTATTTTACGCTGGGCATGTTTAAACATGCCCAGAATTATCGCGACGAACGATGGTTGAAATTGAAATTTGATATTTTCATAAATATCAACCATCGTCTTGCTACCGTGCATACATTGTTGCGATCACAATGTTTGCAGCACGCGACAATTTGCTGATAAGAGCTTTTTCGGTGTAGACTTGATCGTTTCAGTCTTCACCGACGTAAAATTTTCATGCGCCCGATACGTATGTATGTATATATGTACATACATATCGTATATACGACAAATCTTACTGAAGGTAAGATTTTCGTCGGGCTTTTTTTTCTATAGAAACGACTTGGGTTGATATTTAACACTTTTGTTTGTCCCAAGTCATTTTGTGGGAAATACTTTTATTTGTTGCAAAGGAATTTGGAGAAATTGCTGATGGCAATTTCTTCCCCTTGTAGAGAGATAAGCTAACCATGTTTTGAGCATGATTAGCTTATTTCTATTTATGAAATATTTATGAATATTCTCCATTTTTTTAAAATGATAATTATTAATTATAATTATCGTTTTTAACCCATTGTAGGTATACAACACCTTTCTTCAATTTTCTTCCAATTAAAGAATGTCACAGCGCCAGCGAGTGCGGATGGATTCTAAGCGAATTTTTTTTCCTCACCGTGTATTATCTCTAAACTATCAAGTTTGTTACTAACTCCTTCTGGGTTACCCCTCATCTGAAGGGTTTTACTTTTTTGACCTTTCTTCAATTTTCTTCCAATTAAAGAATGTCATAGCGTCAGCGAGTGCGGATGGATTCTAGGCGAATTTTTTTTCTCATCGTGTATTATCTCTAAACTATCAAGTTTAGATGGTCTCAGACTTTGTTACTAACCCCTTCTGGGTTAGCCTTCATCTGAAGGGTTTTACTTTCCTGTCCTTTCTTCAATTTCCTTAGAGCTTGAACCCGCTTGCTGCATCCCGCGGGATTTCCGTCGTCCTGAGTGAGTTGATAGATGAATTCTATCTGCTACGAAGCGATTTCCTCTCTTGGGATTGGGGGATTTGCGGGGTATTGCGACCGGATTCAGCAGAACACAAAACGATAAGTAGCGGCATTTCACGGACGAAGTTGTAGTCTCGAGCCGAGAATTCTCGTACCCAATAAACTAATCGCTGCACCTCTTCCTGGTCAGTTCATTGGGCGAGGCGAGTTGGTAGACGACGTCTATTGGTAGAGCAGTCCTCCCACGTCCCAGACGAACTGGGATCATGGCCGCAGATGGGATTTTATGTCTCAACAACGGGTCCTCTGAGTCTCAACAACCCAGGGTCTAGCGTATGCCCGGCTTGAGACTCTTGTGGGTCGTCCCCACGTTGGGTGCGGCTGCAAAGATATTATCTATAGTACACCTCCCGAGTCAACCTTCTTGTGTTTTTTTTCTTTTTCCTATCCTTCTCTCTTTTCTCCCCCTTCCTCGTTTTACCCGGCATGAGACTCTATTCTCGGTAGGTCGTCCCCAAGCTGTAGCCTATACCCCCCTACGCTACTGTTTATTTGGCTTCTCTCTGATTTCCCAGAGGTACCTAGAAAGGGGATAAAACTTAGCTATTTTTTTTCGAGAAGTAGCCTTATGCTACTTCTCCATATTACAAAATTCCTGAAAAAGATATAGAATTTAGATATCTTCGAGAAGTAGCCCTATGCCACTTCTTCATAGTGAGAAAAAAAAAAGGAAAAAATCCTGCAAAGAGAGGCAAAAATATTCAAAGTGATAAAATTCTAAATTGTGCAAAACACGCACAACTTACAATTTTTCATGCAAGACTTGCCACTAGTCACCCACATCGAGACGACGAAAACTGTAATTCGCCTAACGGTAATACATCGCATGACACCATCATGCAATGTATTGCAGCCGGCCCGCCAGGTCAAATTCCCCGAAAAATTTTGTGTTAAAGCAGATATTCGTAAGCTAGAAAAGAATGCACACACACCCGTACGCAATTAAAATTCCCGAAAAACGAAAAATGTTCGCCTAGCGGTGGGCGACGAGGGCCCTCGTCGGCGGTGGGCACAAGGCACACGAACAGAGCCGGTGGTAAACGAAGGCGTTCGTCTGTTGGTCGGTTGGAAGACAGAACGGCAGAATGTAGGGAGACTGCGTAGAGTTGAGGCAGTTAATTCTGAGCAAGCGGGTGGTTAAGAACCATTGCGTGTGGTACTTACTGAAAAAACCCCAGCTGGGCTGAGTGTCTTTCCTTCTCCCTGTTTGATGAGTATTCGATGCTTCGTGGAAAAGTATCTCGGTAATTAGGAGGAAAATTGCAACGAGTGTGTTAAAATATTTTGATCGGAAAAATTATTTACCTGTGGTATAATTTGATTTTCATCGTGGTTTAACATTATTTCTGAAAAGAGAAGAAAGTTGGATTATTATAAAAAGAAATTTTATTGCAACGAGTGTGTTAGAATCTTTTGATCGGGGAAAAAATATTTACCTGGTGTATAATTTGATTTTCATCGTGGTTTAACACTATTTCTGAAAAGAGAACAAAGTTGGATTAATATAAAAAGAAATTTTATTGCATCGAGTGTGTTAGAATCTTTTGATCGGAAAAATTATCTACCTGTGGTATAATTTGATTTTCATCGTGGTTTAACATTATTTCTGAAAAGAGAAGAAAGTTGGATTATTATAAAAAAGAAATTTTATTGCAAGGAGTGTGTTAGAATCTTTTGATCGGGGAAAAAATATTTACCTGGTGTATAACTTGATTTTCATTGTGGTTTAACATTATTTCTGAAAAGAGAAGAAAGTTGGATTATTATAAAAAGAAATTTTATTGCAACGAGTGTGTGTTAGAATCTTTTGATCGGAAAAATTATTTACCTGTGGTATAAATTGATTTTCCTCGTGGTTTAACATTATTTCTGAAAAGAGAAGAAAGTTGGATTATTATAAAAAGAAATTTTATTGCAATGAATGCGTGTTCGAATCTTTTGATCGGACAAGTTATTTACCTGTAGTATGATGTGATTTTCCTCGTGGTTTACCATTATTTCTGAAAAGAGAAGAAAGTTGGATTATTATAAAAAGAAATTTTATTGCAACGAGTGTGTTAGAATCTTTTGATCGGGGAAAAAATATTTACCTGGTGTATAATTTGATTTTCATCGTGGTTTAACATTATTTCTGAAAAGAGAAGAAAGTTGGATTAATATAAAAAGAAATTTTATTGCAACGAGTGTGTTAGAATCTTTTGATCGGAAAAATTATCTACCTGTGGTATTATTTGATTTTCTTCGTGGTTTAACATTATTTCTGAAAAGAGAAGAAAGTTGGATTATTATAAAAAAAAAATTTTTATTGCAACGAGTGTGTTAGAATCTTTTGATCGGGGAAAAAATATTTACCTGGTGTATAATTTGATTTTCATCGTGGTTTAACATTATTTTTGAAAAGAGAAGAAAGTTGGATTATTATAAAAAGAAATTTTATTGCAACGAGTGTGTTAAAATCTTTTGATTGGAAATTTTTTTTACCTGTGGTATAATTTGATTTCATCGTGGTTTAACATTATTTCTGAAAAGAGAAGAAAGTTGGATTATTATAAAAAAGAAATTTATTGCAACGAGTATGTTAGAATCTTTTGATCGGGGAAAAAATATTCACCTGGTGTATAATTTGATTTTCATCGTGGTTTAACATTATTTCTGAAAAGAGAAGAAAGTTGGATTATTATAAAAAGAAATTTTATTGCAACGAGTGTGTTAAAATCTTTTGATTGGAAAATTTTTTTACCTGTGGTATAATTTGATTTTCATCGTGGTTTAACATTATTTCTGAAAAGAGAAGAAAGTTGGATTATTATAGAAAAGAAATTTTATTGCAACGAGTGTGTTAGAATCTTTTGATCGGAAAAATTTGTTACCTGTGGTATAATTTGATTTTCCTCGTGGTTTAACATTATTTCTGAAATGAGAAGAAAGTTGGATTATTATAAAACGAAATTTTATTGCAACGAGTGTGTTAAAATCTTTTGATCGGAAAAATTATCTACCTGTGGTATAATTTGATTTTCATCGTGGTTTAACATTATTTCTGAAAAGAGACGAAAGTTGGATTATTATAAAAAAGAAATTTTATTGCAACGAGTGTGTTAGAATCTTTTGATCGGGGAAAAAATATTTACCTGGTGTATAATTTGATTTTCATCGCGGTTTAACATTATTTCTGAAAAGAAAGGAAAGTTGGATTATTATAGAAAAGAAATTTTATTGCAACGAGAGTGTTAGAATCTTTTGATCGGGGAAAAAATATTTACCTGGTGTATAATTTGATTTTCATCGTGGTTTAACATTATTTCTGAAAAGCGAAGAAAGTTGGATTATTATAAAAAGAAATTTTATTGCAACGAGTGTGTTAGAATCTTTTGATCGGGGAAAAATATTTACCTGGTGTATAATTTGATATTCATCGTGGTTTAACATTATTTCTGAAAAGAGAAGAAAGTTGGATTATTATAAAAAGAAATTTTATTGCAACGAGTGTGTTAGAATCTTTTGATCGGGGAAAAAATATTTACCTGGTGTATAATTTGATTTTCATCGTGGTTTAAAATTATTTCTGAAAAGAGAAGAAAGTTGGATTAATATAAAAAGAAATTTTATTGCACCGAGTGTGTTAGAATCTTTTGATCGGAAAAATTATCTACCTGTGGTATTATTTGATTTTCTTCGTGGTTTAACATTATTTCTGAAAAGAGAAGAAAGTTGGATTATTATAAAAAAAAAATTTTTATTGCAACGAGTGTGTTAGAATCTTTTGATCGGGGAAAAAATATTTACCTGGTGTATAATTTGATTTTCATCGTGGTTTAACATTATTTTTGAAAAGAGAAGAAAGTTGGATTATTATAAAAAGAAATTTTATTGCAACGAGTGTGTTAAAATCTTTTGATTGGAAATTTTTTTTACCTGTGGTATAATTTGATTTCATCGTGGTTTAACATTATTTCTGAAAAGAGAAGAAAGTTGGATTATTATAAAAAAGAAATTTATTGCAACGAGTATGTTAGAATCTTTTGATCGGGGAAAAAATATTCACCTGGTGTATAATTTGATTTTCATCGTGGTTTAACATTATTTCTGAAAAGAGAAGAAAGTTGGATTATTATAAAAAGAAATTTTATTGCAACGAGTGTGTTAAAATCTTTTGATTGGAAAATTTTTTTACCTGGTGTATAATTTGATTTTCATCGTGGTTTAACATTATTTCTGAAAAGAGAAGAAAGTTGGATTATTATAAAAAAGAAATTTTATTGCAACGAGTGTGTTAGAATCTTTTGATCGGGGAAAAAATATTTACCTGGTGTATAATTTGATTTTCATCGCGGTTTAACATTATTTCTGAAAAGAAAGGAAAGTTGGATTATTATAGAAAAGAAATTTTATTGCAACGAGAGTGTTAGAATCTTTTGATCGGGGAAAAAATATTTACCTGGTGTATAATTTGATTTTCATCGTGGTTTAACATTATTTCTGAAAAGCGAAGAAAGTTGGATTATTATAAAAAGAAATTTTATTGCAACGAGTGTGTTAGAATCTTTTGATCGGGGAAAAAATATTTACCTGGTGTATAATTTGATTTTCATCGTGGTTTAACATTATTTTTGAAAAGAGAAGAAAGTTGGATTATTATAAAAAGAAATTTTATTGCAACGAGTGTGTTAAAATCTTTTGATTGGAAATTTTTTTTACCTGTGGTATAATTTGATTTCATCGTGGTTTAACATTATTTCTGAAAAGAGAAGAAAGTTGGATTATTATAAAAAAGAAATTTTATTGCAAGGAGTGTGTTAGAATCTTTTGATCGGGGAAAAAATATTTACCTGGTGTATAACTTGATTTTCATTGTGGTTTAACATTATTTCTGAAAAGAGAAGAAAGTTGGATTATTATAAAAAGAAATTTTATTGCAACGAGTGTGTTAAAATCTTTTGATTGGAAAATTTTTTTACCTGTGGTATAATTTGATTTTCATCGTGGTTTAACATTATTTCTGAAAAGAGAAGAAAGTTGGATTATTATAGAAAAGAAATTTTATTGCAACGAGTGTGTTAGAATCTTTTGATCGGAAAAATTTGTTACCTGTGGTATAATTTGATTTTCCTCGTGGTTTAACATTATTTCTGAAATGAGAAGAAAGTTGGATTATTATAAAACGAAATTTTATTGCAACGAGTGTGTTAAAATCTTTTGATCGGAAAAATTATCTACCTGTGTTATAATTTGATTTTCATCGTGGTTTAACATTATTTCTGAAAAGAGACGAAAGTTGGATTATTATAAAAAAGAAATTTTATTGCAACGAGTGTGTTAGAATCTTTTGAACGGGGAAAAAATATTTACCTGGTGTATAATTTGATTTTCATCGCGGTTTAACATTATTTCTGAAAAGAAAGGAAAGTTGGATTACTATAGAAAAGAAATTTTATTGCAACGAGAGTGTTAGAATCATTTGATCGGGGAAAAAATATTTACCTGGTGTATAATTTGATTTTCATCGTGGTTTAACATTATTTCTGAAAAGCGAAGAAAGTTGGATTATTATAAAAAGAAATTTTATTGCAACGAGTGTGTTAGAATCTTTTGATCGGGGAAAAAATATTTACCTGGTGTATAACTTGATTTTCATTGTGGTTTAACATTATTTCTGAAAAGAGAAGAAAGTTGGATTATTATAAAAAGAAATTTTATTGCAACGAGTGTGTTAAAATCTTTTGATTGGAAAAATTTTTTAACCTGTGGTATAATTTGATTTTCATCGTGGTTTAACATTATTTCTGAAAAGAGAAGAAAGTTGGATTATTATAGAAAAGAAATTTTATTGCAACGAGTGTGTTAGAATCTTTTGATCGGAAAAATTTGTTACCTGTGGTATAATTTGATTTTCCTCGTGGTTTAACATTATTTCTGAAATGAGAAGAAAGTTGGATTATTATAAAACGAAATTTTATTGCAACGAGTGTGTTAAAATCTTTTGATCGGAAAAATTATCTACCTGTGGTATAATTTGATTTTCATCGTGGTTTAACATTATTTCTGAAAAGAGACGAAAGTTGGATTATTATAAAAAAGAAATTTTATTGCAACGAGTGTGTTAGAATCTTTTGATCGGGGAAAATATATTTACCTGGTGTATAATTTGATTTTCATCGCGGTTTAACATTATTTCTGAAAAGAAAGGAAAGTTGGATTATTATAGAAAAGAAATTTTATTGCAACGAGAGTGTTAGAATCTTTTGATCGGGGAAAAAATACTTACCTGGTGTATAATTTGATTTTCATCGTGGTTTAACATTATTTCTGAAAAGCGAAGAAAGTTGGATTATTATAAAAAGAAATTTTATTGCAACGAGTGTGTTAGAATCTTTTGATCGGGGAAAAAATATTTACCTGGTGTATAATTTGATTTTCATCGTGGTTTAACATTATTTCTGAAAAGAGAAGAAAGTTGGATTATTATAAAAAGAAATTTTATTGCAACGAGTGTGTTAGAATCTTTTGATCGGGGAAAAAATATTTACCTGGTGTATAATTTGATTTTCATCGTGGTTTAACATTATTTCTGAAAAGAGAAGAAAGTTGGATTAATATAAAAAGAAATTTTATTGCAACGAGTGTGTTAGAATCTTTTGATCGGAAAAATTATCTACCTGTGGTATTATTTGATTTTCTTCGTGGTTTAACATTATTTCTGAAAGGAGAAGAAAGTTGGATTATTATAAAAAAAAATTTTTATTGCAACGAGTGTGTTAGAATCTTTTGATCGGGGAAAAAATATTTACCTGGTGTATAATTTGATTTTCATCGTGGTTTAACATTATTTTTGAAAAGAGAAGAAAGTTGGATTATTATAAAAAGAAATTTTATTGCAACGAGTGTGTTAAAATCTTTTGATTGGAAATTTTTTTTACCTGTCGTATAATTTGATTTCATCGTGGTTTAACATTATTTCTGAAAAGAGAAGAAAGTTGAATTGTTATAAAAAAGAAATTTATTGCAACGAGTATGTTAGAATCTTTTGATCGGGGAAAAAATATTCACCTGGTGTATAATTTGATTTTCATCGTGGTTTAACATTATTTCTGAAAAGAGAAGAAAGTTGGATTATTATAAAAAGAAATTTTATTGCAACGAGTGTGTTAAAATCTTTTGATTGGAAAATTTTTTTACCTGTGGTATAATTTGATTTTCATCGTGGTTTAACATTATTTCTGAAAAGAGAAGAAAGTTGGATTATTATAGAAAAGAAATTTTATTGCAACGAGTGTGTTAGAATCTTTTGATCGGAAAAATTTGTTACCTGTGGTATAATTTGATTTTCCTCGTGGTTTAACATTATTTCTGAAATGAGAAGAAAGTTGGATTATTATAAAAAGAAATTTTATTGCAACGAGTGTGTTAAAATCTTTTGATCGGAAAAATTATCTACCTGTGGTATAATTTGATTTTCATCGTGGTTTAACATTATTTCTGAAAAGAGACGAAAGTTGGATTATTATAAAAAAGAAATTTTATTGCAACGAGTGTGTTAGAATCTTTTCATCGGGGAAAAAATATTTACCTGGTGTATAATTTGATTTTCAACACGGTTTAACATTATTTCTGAAAAGAAAGGAAAGTTGGATTATTATAGAAAAGAAATTTTATTGCAACGAGAGTGTTAGAATCTTTTGATCGGGGAAAAAATATTTACCTGGTGTATAATTTGATTTTCATCGTGGTTTAACATTATTTCTGAAAAGCGAGGAAAGTTGGATTATTATAAAAAGAAATTTTATTGCAACGAGTGTGTTAGAATCTTTTGATCGGGGAAAAAATATTTACCTGGTGTATAATTTGATTTTTATCGTGGTTTAACATTATTTTTGAAAAGAGAAGAAAGTTGGATTATTATAAAAAGAAATTTTATTGCAACGAGTGTGTTAAAATCTTTTGATTGGAAATTTTTTTTACCTGTGGTATAATTTGATTTCATCGTGGTTTAACATTATTTCTGAAAAGAGAAGAAAGTTGGATTATTATAAAAAAGAAATTTATTGCAACGAGTATGTTAGAATCTTTTGATCGGGGAAAAAATATTCACCTGGTGTATAATTTGATTTTCATCGTGGTTTAACATTATTTCTGAAAAGAGAAGAAAGTTGGATTATTATAAAAAGAAATTTTATTGCAACGAGTGTGTTAAAATCTTTTGATTCGAAAATTTTTTTACCTGTGGTATAATTTGATTTTCATCGTGGTTTAACATTATTTCTGAAAAGAGAAGAAAGTTGGATTATTATAGAAAAGAAATTTTATTGCAACGAGTGTGTTAGAATCTTTTGATCGGAAAAATTTGTTACCTGTGGTATAATTTGATTTTCCTCGTGGTTTAACATTATTTCTGAAAAGCGAAGAAAGTTGGATTATTATAAAACGAAATTTTATTGCAACGAGTGTGTTAAAATCTTTTGATCGGAAAAATTATCTACCTGTGGTATAATTTGATTTTCATCGTGGTTTAACATTATTTCTGAAAAGAGACGAAAGTTGGATTATTATAAAAAAGAAATTTTATTGCAACGAGTGTTTTAGAATCTTTTGATCGGGGAAAAAAATATTTACCTGGTGTGTAATTTGATTTTCATCGTGGTTTAACATTATTTCTGAAAAGAGAGGAAAGTTATATTATTATTGAAAAGAAATTTTATTGCAACGAGTGTGTTAGAATCTTT
Organism: Dioctria linearis; assembly: GCA_963930735.1. Lineage (NCBI taxonomy): Eukaryota > Metazoa > Arthropoda > Insecta > Diptera > Asilidae > Dioctria > Dioctria linearis. The sequence continues at coordinate 94,895,049 of OZ005744.1, read as the reverse complement.
TGATCGGGGAAAAAATATTTACCTGGTGTATAATTTGATTTTCATCGTGGTTTAACATTATTTCTGAAAAGAGAAGAAAGTTGGATTATTATAAAAAGAAATTTTATTGCAACGAGCGTGTTAAAATCTTTTGATTGGAAAAATTTTTTACCTGTGGTATAATTTGATTTTCATCGTGGTTTAACATTATTTCTGAAAAGAGAAGAAAGTTGGATTATTATAAAAAAGAATTTTATTGCAACGAGTGTGTTAGAATCTTTTGATCGGCGAAAAAATATTTACCTGGTTTATAATTTGATTTTCATCGTGGTTTAACATTATTTCTGAAAAGAGAAGAAAGTTGGATTATTATAGAAAAGAAATTTTATTGCAACGAGAGTGTTAGAATCTTTTGATCGGGGTAAAAATATTTACCTGCTGTATAATTTGATTTTTATCGTGGTTTAAAATTATTTCGGAAAAGAGAAGAAAGTTGGATTATTATAAAAAGAAATTTTATTGCAACGAGTGTGTGTTAGAATCTTTTGATCGGAAAAATTATTTACCTGTGGTATAATTTGATTTTCCTCGTGGTTTAACATTATTTCTGAAAAGAGAAGGAAGTTGGATTATTATAAAAAGAAATTTTATTGCACGAGTGCGTGTTAGAATCTTTTGATCGGAAAAGTTATTTACCTGTGGTATAATGTGATATTCCTCGTGGTTTACCATTATTTCTGAAAAGAGAAGAAAGTTGGATTAATATAAAAAGAAATTTTATTGCAACGAGTGTGTTAGAATCTTTTGATCGGGGAAAAAAATATTTACCTGGTGTATAATTTGATTTTCATCGCGGTTTAACATTATTTCTGAAAAGAAAGGAAAGTTGGATTATTATAGAAAAGAAATTTTATTGCAACGAGAGTGTTAGAATCTTTTGATCGGGGAAAAAATATTTACCTGGTGTATAATTGGATTTTCATCGTGGTTTAACATTATTTCTGAAAAGCGAAGAAAGTTGGATTATTATAAAAAGAAATTTCAGTGCAACGAGTGTGTTAAAATCTTTTGATCGGAAAAATTTTTTACCTGTGGTATAATTTTATTTTCCTCGTGGTTTAACATTATTTCTGAAAAGAGAAGAAAGTTGGATTATTATAAAAAGAAATTTTATTGCAACGAGTGTGTTAAAATCTTTTGATTGGAAAATTTTTTTACCTGTGGTATAATTTGGTTTTCATCGTGGTTTAACATTATTTCTGAAAAGAGAAGAAAGTTGGATAATTATAAAAAAGAAATTTATTGCAACGAGTATTTTAGAATCTTTTGATCGGGGAAAAAATATTCATCTGGTGTATAATTTGATTTTCATCGTGGTTTAACATTATTTCTGAAAAGAGAGGAAAGTTGGATTATTATAGAAAAGAAATTTTATTGCAAGGAGTGTGTTAGAATCTTTTGATCGGGGAAAAAATTATTTACCTGGTGTATAATTTGATTTTCATCGTGCTTTAACATTATTTCTGAAAAGAGAAGAAAGTTGGATTATTATAGAAAAGAAATTTTATTGCAACGAGTGTGTTAGAATCTTTTGATCGGGGAAGAAATTTTTACCTGTGGTATAATTTGATTTTCATCGTGGTTTAACATTATTTCTGAAAAGGGAAGAAAGTTGGATTATTATAAAACGAAATTTTATTGCAACGAGTGTGTTAAAATCTTTTGATCGGAAAATTTTTTACCTGTGGTATAATTTTATTTTCCTCGTGGTTTAACATTATTGCTGAAAAGAGAAGAAACTTGGATTATTATAAAAAGAAATTTTATTGCAACGAGTGTGTTAAAATCTTTTGATTGGAAAAATTTTTTACCTGTGATATAATTTGATTTTCATCGTAGTTTAACATTATTTCTGAAAAGAGAAGAAAGTTGGATTATTATAAAAAAGAATTTTATTGCAACGAGTGTGTTAGAATCTTTTGATCGGCGAAAAAATATTTACCTGGTTTATAATTTGATTTTCATCGTGGTTTAACATTATTTCTGAAAAGAGAAGAAAGTTGGATTATTATAGAAAAGAAATTTTATTGCAACGAGAGTGTTAGAATCTTTTGATCGGGGTAAAAATATTTACCTGCTGTATAATTTGATTTTTATCGTGGTTTAAAATTATTTCGGAAAAGAGAAGAAAGTTGGATTATTATAAAAAGAAATTTTATTGCAACGAGTGTGTGTTAGAATCTTTTGATCGGAAAAATTATTTACCTGTGGTATAATTTGATTTTCCTCGTGGTTTAACATTATTTCTGAAAAGAGAAGGAAGTTGGATTATTATAAAAAGAAATTTTATTGCACGAGTGCGTGTTAGAATCTTTTGATCGGAAAAGTTATTTACCTGTGGTATAATGTGATATTCCTCGTGGTTTACCATTATTTCTGAAAAGAGAAGAAAGTTGGATTAATATAAAAAGAAATTTTATTGCAACGAGTGTGTTAGAATCTTTTGATCGGGGAAAAAAATATTTACCTGGTGTATAATTTGATTTTCATCGCGGTTTAACATTATTTCTGAAAAGAAAGGAAAGTTGGATTATTATAGAAAAGAAATTTTATTGCAACGAGAGTGTTAGAATCTTTTGATCGGGGAAAAAATATTTACCTGGTGTATAATTGGATTTTCATCGTGGTTTAACATTATTTCTGAAAAGCGAAGAAAGTTGGATTATTATAAAAAGAAATTTCAGTGCAACGAGTGTGTTAAAATCTTTTGATCGGAAAAATTTTTTACCTGTGGTATAATTTTATTTTCCTCGTGGTTTAACATTATTTCTGAAAAGAGAAGAAAGTTGGATTATTATAAAAAGAAATTTTATTGCAACGAGTGTGTTAAAATCTTTTGATTGGAAAATTTTTTTACCTGTGGTATAATTTGGTTTTCATCGTGGTTTAACATTATTTCTGAAAAGAGAAGAAAGTTGGATAATTATAAAAAAGAAATTTATTGCAACGAGTATTTTAGAATCTTTTGATCGGGGAAAAAATATTCACCTGGTGTATAATTTGATTTTCATCTTGGTTTAACATTATTTCTGAAAAGAGAAGAAAGTTGGATTATTATAAAAAGAAATTTTATTGCAACTAGTGTGTTAAAATCTTTTGATCGGAAAAATTATTTACCTGTGGTATAATTTTATTTTCCTCGTGGTTTAACATTATTTCTGAAAAGAGAAGAAAGTTGGATTATTATAAAAAGAAATTTTATTGCAATGAATGCGTGTTCGAATCTTTTGATCGGACAAGTTATTTACCTGTGGTATGATGTGATTTTCCTCGTGGTTTACTATTATTTCTGAAAAGAGAAGAAAGTTGGATTATTATAAAAAGAAATTTTATTGCAACGAGTGTGTTAGAATCTTTTCATCGGGGAAAAAATATTTACCTGGTGTATAATTTGATTTTCATCGTGGTTTAACATTATTTCTGAAAAGAGAAGAAAGTTGGATTAATATAAAAAGAAATTTTATTGCAACGAGTGTGTTAGAATCTTTTGATCGGAAAAATTATCTACCTGTGGTATTATTTGATTTTCTTCGTGGTTTAACATTATTTCTGAAAAGAGAAGAAAGTTGGATTATTATAAAAAAAAATATTTTATTGCAACGAGTGTGTTAGAATCTTTTGATCGGGGAAAAAAATATTTACCTGGTGTATAATTTGATTTTCATCGCGGTTTAACATTATTTCTGAAAAGAAAAGAAAGTTGGATTAATATAGAAAAGAAATTTTATTGCAACGAGAGTGTTAGAATCTTTTGATCGGGGAAAAAATATTTACCTGGTGTATAATTTGATTTTCATCGTGGTTTAACATTATTTCTGAAAAGCGAAGAAAGTTGGATTATTATAAAAAGAAATTTTATTGCAACGAGTGTGTTAGAATCTTTTGATCGGGGAAAAAATATTTACCTGGTGTATAATTTGATTTTCATCGTGGTTTAACATTATTTTTGAAAAGAGAAGAAAGTTGGATTATTATAAAAAAGAAATTTATTGCAACTCGTATGTTAGAATCTTTTGATCGGAAAAATTTGTTACCTGTGGTATAATTTGTTTTTCATCGTGGTTTAACATTATTTCTGAAAAGAGAAGAAAGTTGGATTATTATAGAAAAGAAAGTTTATTGCAACGAGTGTGTTAGAATCTTTTGATCGGAAAAATTTTTTTACCTGTGGTATAATTTGATTTTCCTCGTGGTTTAACATTATTTCTGAAAAGAGAAGAAAGTTGGATTATTATAAAACGAAATTTTATTGCAACGAGTGTGTTAAAATCTTTTGATCGGAAAAATTATCTACCTGTGGTATAATTTGATTTTCATCGTGGTTTAACATTATTTCTGAAAAGGGAAGAAAGTTGGATTATTATAAAAAAGAATTTTATTGCAACGAGTGTTTTAGAATCTTTTGATCGGGGAAAAAAATATTTACCTGGTGTGTAATTTGATTTTCATCGTGGTTTAACATTATTTCTGAAAAGAGAGGAAAGTTATATTATTATTGAAAAGAATTTTTATTGCAACGAGTGTGTTAGAATCTTTTGATCGGGGAAAAAATATTTACCTGGAGTATAATTTGATTTTCATCGTGGTTTAACATTATTTCTGAAAAGAGAAGAAAGTTGGATTATTATAAAAAGAAATTTTATTGCAACGAGCGTGTTAAAATCTTTTGATTGGAAAAATTTTTTACCTGTGGTATAATTTGATTTTCATCGTGGTTTAACATTATTTCTGAAAAGAGAAGAAAGTTGGATTATTATAAAAAAGAAATTTATTGCAACTCGTATGTTAGAATCTTTTGATCGGGGAAAAAATATTCACCTGGTGTATAATTTGATTTTCATCGTGGTTTAACATTATTTCTGAAAAGAGAGGAAAGTTGGATTATTATGGAAAAGAAATTTTATTGCAACGAGTGTGTTAGAATCTTTTGATCGGGGAAAAAATTATTTACCTGGTGTATAATTTGATTTTCATCGTGCTTTAACATTATTTCTGAAAAGAGAAGAAAGTTGGATTATTATAGAAAAGAAATTTTATTGCAACGAGTGTGTTAGAATCTTTTGATCGGGGAAAAAATTTTTACCTGTGGTATAATTTGATTTTCATCGTGGTTTAACACTATTTCTGAAAAGGGAAGAAAGTTGGATTATTATAGAAAAGAAATTTTATTGCAACGAGTGTGTTAGAAACGTTTGATCGGAAAAATTTGTTACCTGTGGTATAATTTGATTTTTCTCGTGGTTTAACATTATTTTTGAAAAGAGAAGAAAGTTGGATTAATATAAAAAGAAATTTTATTGCAACGAGTGTGTTAGAATCTTTTGATCGGGGAAAAAAATATTTACCTGGTGTATAATTTGATTTTCATCGCGGTTTAACATTATTTCTGAAAAGAAAGGAAAGTTGGATTATTATAGAAAAGAAATTTTATTGCAACGAGAGTGTTAGAATCTTTTGATCGGGGAAAAAATAGTTACCTGGTGTATAATTTGATTCTCATCGTGGTTTAACATTATTTCTGAAAAGCGAAGAAAGTTGGATTATTATAAAAAGAAATTTCAGTGCAACGAGTGTGTTAAAATCTTTTGATCGGAAATTTTTTTTACCTGTGGTATAATTTTATTTTCCTCGTGGTTTAACATTATTTCTGAAAAGAGAAGAAAGTTGGATTATTATAAAAAGAAATTTTATTGCAACGGGTGTGTTAAAATCTTTTGATTGGAAAATTTTTTTACCTGTGGTATAATTTGGTTTTCATCGTGGTTTATCTGTCTGAACATCTTCTCGATGTCAGCAGTGTAAACATAGCGGTGCTTTCTCCATCTTAATATGATCTGTGTAAGATCTTGTTGCATTTTAGGGCCGCAATGAACCAAATCATTGAGGCTTAGTCCAGACCTTGACTTGCACGATGCATCAAAGACAACTCGCAGCTTAGTTGTGGAGCTATCGGTTTTAAGTATGGCGTGATGCGGTAGATGATAGACGTCAGACTGTTTCCCTACATATGGTTTGGCAGGACTCATGTGCACCATTGCAAGATATTCTTTTAAGAAGGCATTATATTCCACTGATAGTTCTGGTTCCCTTTCTAGTCCTTTTTCCATTTACCGTAGTCGGGTTATTGCCATGCACTTGGAATCGCCTAGCTCCCCCAGTTCTTGTTTGAAAGGCACAGACTGACTTCGTAAATTATAAAAAAGAATCTTATTGCAACGAGTGTGTTAGAATCTTTTGATCGGAAAAATTATTTACCTGTGGTATAATTTGATTTTCCTCGTGGTTTAACATTATTTCTGAAAAGAGAAGAAAGTTGGATTATTTTAAAAAGAAATTTTATGGCAACGAGTGTGTTAAAATCTTTTGATCGGAAAATTTTTTTAACTGTGGTATAATTTGATTTTCCTCGTGGTTTAACATTATTTCTGAAAAGAGAAGAAAGTTGGATTATTATAAAACGAAATTTTATTGCAACGAGTGTGTTAGAATCTTTTGATCGGGGAAAAAAATATTTACCTGGTGTATAATTTGATTTTCATCGCGGTTTAACATTATTTCTGAAAAGAAAGGAAAGTTGGATTATTATAGAAAAGAAATTTTATTGCAACGAGTGTGTTAGAATCTTTTGATCGGAAAAATTATTTACCTGTGGTATAATTTGATTTTCGTCGTGGTTTAACATTATTTCTGAAAAGAGAAGAAAGTTGGATTATTATAAAAAGAAATTTTATTGCAACGAGTGTGTTAGAATCTTTTGATCGGGGAAAAAATTATTTACCTGGTGTATAATTTGATTTTCATCGTGCTTTAACATTATTTATGAAAAGAGAAGAAAGTTGGATTATTATAGAAAAGAAATTTTATTGCAACGAGTGTGTTAGAATCTTTTGATCGGGGAAAAAATAATTACCTGGTGTATAATTTGATTTTCATCGTTGTTTAACATTATTTCGGAAAAGAGAAGAAAGTTGGATTATTATAAAAAGAAATTTTATTGCAACGAGTGTGTGTTAGAATCTTTTGATCGGAAAAATTTTTTACCTGTGGTATAATTTTATTTTCCTCGTGGTTTAACATTATTTCTGAAAAGCGAAGAAAGTTGGATTATTATAAAAAGAAATTTTATTGCAACGAGTGTGTTAAAATCTTTTGATTGGAAAAATTTTTTACCTGTGATATAATTTGATTTTCATCGTGGTTTAACATTATTTCTGAAAAGAGAAGAAAGTTGGATTATTATAAAAAAGACATTTATTGCAACGAGTATGTTAGAATCTTTTGATCGGGGAAAAAATATTCACCTGGTGTATAATTTGATTTTCATCTTGGTTTAACATTATTTCTGAAAAGAGAAGAAAGTTGGATTATTATAAAAAGAAATTTTATTGCAACTAGTGTGTGTTAGAATCTTTTGATCGGAAAAATTATTTACCTGTGGTATAATTTGATTTTCGTCGTGGTTTAACATTATTTCTGAAAAGAGAAGAAAGTTGGATTATTATAAAAAGAAATTTTATTGCAACGAGTGTGTTAGAATCTTTTGATCGGAAAATTAATCTACCTGTGGTATAATTTGATTTTCATCGTGGTTTGACATTATTTCTGAAAAGAGAAGGAAGTTGGATTATTATAAAAGAGAAATTTTATTGCAACGAGTGTGTTAGAATCTTTTGATCGGGGAAAAAATTATTTACCTGGTGTATAATTTGATTTTCATCATGCTTTAACATTATTTCTGAAAAGAGAAGAAAGTTGGATTATTATAGAAAAGAAATTTTATTGCAACGAGTGTGTTAAAATCTTTTGATTGGAAAAATTTTTTACCTGTGGTATAATTTGATTTTCATCGTGGTTTAACATTATTTCTGAAAGAGAAGAAAGTTGGATTATTATAAAAAAGAACTTTATTGCCACGAGTGTGTTAGAATCTTTTGATCGGGGAAAAAGTATTTACCTGGTGTATAATTTGATTTTCATTGTGGTTTAACATTATTTCGGAAAAGAGAAGAAAGTTGGATTATTATAAAAAGAAATTTTATTGCAACGAGTGTGTGTTAGAATCTTTGGATCGGAAAAATTATTTACGTGTGGTATAATTTGATTTTCCTCGTGGTTTAACATTATTTCTGAAAAGAGAAGAAAGTTGGATTATTATAAAAAGAAATTTTATTGCAACGAGTGTGTGTTAGAACCTTTTGATCGGAAAAATTTTTTACCTGTGGTATAATTTTATTTTCCTCGTGGTTTTACATTATTTCTGAAAAGAGAAGAAAGTTGGATTATTATAAAAAGAAATTTTATTGCAACGAGTGTGTTAAAATCTTTTGATTGGAAAAATTTTTTACCTGTGGTATAATTTGATTTTCATCGTGGTTTAACATTATTTCTGAAAAGAGAAGAAAGTTGGATTATTATAAAAAAGAAATTTATTGCAACTCGTATGTTAGAATTTTTTGATCGGGGAAAAAATATTCATCTGGTGTATAATTTGATTTTCATCGTGGTTTAACATTATTTCTGAAAAGAGAGGAAAGTTGGATTATTATAGAAAAGAAATTTTCTTGCAACGAGTGTGTTCGAATCTTTTGATCGGGGAAAAAATTATTTACCTGGTGTATAATTTGATTTTCATCGTGCTTTAACATTATTTCTGAAAAGAGAAGAAAGTTGGATTATTATAGAAAAGAAATTTTATTGCAACGAGTGTGTTAGAATCTTTTGATCGGGGAAGAAATTTTTACCTGTGGTATAATTTGATTTTCATCGTGGTTTAACATTATTTCTGAAAAGGGAAGAAAGTTGGATTATTATAGAAAAGAAATTTTATTGCAACGAGTGTGTTAGAAACGTTTGATCGGAAAAATTTGTTACCTGTGGTATAATTTGATTTTCCTCGTGGTTTAACATTATTTTTGAAAAGAGAAGAAAGTTGGATTATTATAAAACGAAATTTTATTGCAACGAGTGTGTTAAAATCTTTTGATCGGAAAATTTTTTACCTGTGGTATAATTTTATTTTCCTCGTGGTTTAACATTATTGCTGAAAAGAGAAGAAACTTGGATTATTATAAAAAGAAATTTTATTGCAACGAGTGTGTTAAAATCTTTTGATTGGAAAAATTTTTTACCTGTGATATAATTTGATTTTCATCGTAGTTTAACATTATTTCTGAAAAGAGAAGAAAGTTGGATTATTATAAAAAAGAATTTTATTGCAACGAGTGTGTTAGAATCTTTTGATCGGCGAAAAAATATTTACCTGGTTTATAATTTGATTTTCATCGTGGTTTAACATTATTTCTGAAAAGAGAAGAAAGTTGGATTATTATAAAAAGAAATTTTATTGCAACGAGTGTGTTAAAATCTTTTGATTGGAAAAATTTTTTACCTGTGGTATAATTTGATTTTCATCGTGGTTTAACATTATTGCTGAAAAGAGAAGAAAGTTGGATTATTATAAAAAAGAAATTTATTGCAACGAGTGTGTTAGAATCTTTTGATCGGGGTAAAAATATTTACCTGCTGTATAATTTGATTTTTATCGTGGTTTAAAATTATTTCGGAAAAGAGAAGAAAGTTGGATTATTATAAAAAGAAATTTTATTGCAACGAGTGTGTGTTAGAATCTTTTGATCGGAAAAATTATTTACCTGTGGTATAATTTGATTTTCCTCGTGGTTTAACATTATTTCTGAAAAGAGAAGGAAGTTGGATTATTATAAAAAGAAATTTTATTGCACGAGTGCGTGTTAGAATCTTTTGATCGGAAAAGTTATTTACCTGTGGTATAATGTGATATTCCTCGTGGTTTACCATTATTTCTGAAAAGAGAAGAAAGTTGGATTAATATAAAAAGAAATTTTATTGCAACGAGTGTGTTAGAATCTTTTGATCGGGGAAAAAAATATTTACCTGGTGTATAATTTGATTTTCATCGCGGTTTAACATTATTTCTGAAAAGAAAGGAAAGTTGGATTATTATAGAAAAGAAATTTTATTGCAACGAGAGTGTTAGAATCTTTTGATCGGGGAAAAAATATTTACCTGGTGTATAATTGGATTTTCATCGTGGTTTAACATTATTTCTGAAAAGCGAAGAAAGTTGGATTATTATAAAAAGAAATTTCAGTGCAACGAGTGTGTTAAAATCTTTTGATCGGAAAAATTTTTTACCTGTGGTATAATTTTATTTTCCTCGTGGTTTAACATTATTTCTGAAAAGAGAAGAAAGTTGGATTATTATAAAAAGAAATTTTATTGCAACGAGTGTGTTAAAATCTTTTGATTGGAAAATTTTTTTACCTGTGGTATAATTTGGTTTTCATCGTGGTTTAACATTATTTCTGAAAAGAGAAGAAAGTTGGATAATTATAAAAAAGAAATTTATTGCAACGAGTATTTTAGAATCTTTTGATCGGGGAAAAAATATTCACCTGGTGTATAATTTGATTTTCATCTTGGTTTAACATTATTTCTGAAAAGAGAAGAAAGTTGGATTATTATAAAAAGAAATTTTATTGCAACTAGTGTGTTAAAATCTTTTGATCGGAAAAATTATTTACCTGTGGTATAATTTTATTTTCCTCGTGGTTTAACATTATTTCTGAAAAGAGAAGAAAGTTGGATTATTATAAAAAGAAATTTTATTGCAATGAATGCGTGTTCGAATCTTTTGATCGGACAAGTTATTTACCTGTGGTATGATGTGATTTTCCTCGTGGTTTACTATTATTTCTGAAAAGAGAAGAAAGTTGGATTATTATAAAAAGAAATTTTATTGCAACGAGTGTGTTAGAATCTTTTCATCGGGGAAAAAATATTTACCTGGTGTATAATTTGATTTTCATCGTGGTTTAACATTATTTCTGAAAAGAGAAGAAAGTTGGATTAATATAAAAAGAAATTTTATTGCAACGAGTGTGTTAGAATCTTTTGATCGGAAAAATTATCTACCTGTGGTATTATTTGATTTTCTTCGTGGTTTAACATTATTTCTGAAAAGAGAAGAAAGTTGGATTATTATAAAAAAAAATATTTTATTGCAACGAGTGTGTTAGAATCTTTTGATCGGGGAAAAAAATATTTACCTGGTGTATAATTTGATTTTCATCGCGGTTTAACATTATTTCTGAAAAGAAAAGAAAGTTGGATTATTATAGAAAAGAAATTTTATTGCAACGAGAGTGTTAGAATCTTTTGATCGGGGAAAAAATATTTACCTGGTGTATAATTTGATTTTCAGCGTGGTTTAACATTATTTCTGAAAAGCGAAGAAAGTTGGATTATTATAAAAAGAAATTTTATTGCAACGAGTGTGTTAGAATCTTTTGATCGGGGAAAAAATATTTACCTGGTGTATAATTTGATTTTCATCGTGGTTTAACATTATTTTTGAAAAGAGAAGAAAGTTGGATTATTATAAAAAAGAAATTTATTGCAACTCGTATGTTAGAATCTTTTGATCGGAAAAATTTGTTACCTGTGGTATAATTTGATTTTCATCGTGGTTTAACATTATTTCTGAAAAGAGAAGAAAGTTGGATTATTATAGAAAAGAAAGTTTATTGCAACGAGTGTGTTAGAATCTTTTGATCGGAAAAATTTTTTACCTGTGGTATAATTTGATTTTCCTCGTGGTTTAACATTATTTCTGAAAAGAGAAGAAAGTTGGATTATTATAAAACGAAATTTTATTGCAACGAGTGTGTTAAAATCTTTTGATCGGAAAAATTATCTACCTGTGGTATAATTTGATTTTCATCGTGGTTTAACATTATTTCTGAAAAGGGAAGAAAGTTGGATTATTATAAAAAAGAAATTTTATTGCAACGAGTGTTTTAGAATCTTTTGATCGGGGAAAAAAATATTTACCTGGTGTGTAATTTGATTTTCATCGTGGTTTAACATTATTTCTGAAAAGAGAGGAAAGTTATATTATTATTGAAAAGAAATTTTATTGCAACGAGTGTGTTAGAATCTTTTGATCGGGGAAAAAATATTTACCTGGTGTATAATTTGATTTTCATCGTGGTTTAACATTATTTCTGAAAAGAGAAGAAAGTTGGATTATTATAAAAAGAAATTTTATTGCAACGAGCGTGTTAAAATCTTTTGATTGGAAAAATTTTTTACCTGTGGTATAATTTGATTTTCATCGTGGTTTAACATTATTTCTGAAAAGAGAAGAAAGTTGGATTATTATAAAAAAGAAATTTATTGCAACTCGTATGTTAGAATCTTTTGATCGGGGAAAAAATATTCACCTGGTGTATAATTTGATTTTCATCGTGGTTTAACATTATTTCTGAAAAGAGAGGAAAGTTGGATTATTATAGAAAAGAAATTTTATTGCAACGAGTGTGTTAGAATCTTTTGATCGGGGAAAAATTATTTACCTGGTGTATAATTTGATTTTCATCGTGCTTTAACATTATTTCTGAAAAGAGAAGAAAGTTGGATTATTATAGAAAAGAAATTTTATTGCAACGAGTGTGTTAGAATCTTTTGATCGGGGAAAAAATTTTTACCTGTGGTATAATTTGATTTTCATCGTGGTTTAACACTATTTCTGAAAAGGGAAGAAAGTTGGATTATTATAGAAAAGAAATTTTATTGCAACGAGTGTGTTAGAAACGTTTGATCGGAAAAATTTGTTACCTGTGGTATAATTTGATTTTTCTCGTGGTTTAACATTATTTTTGAAAAGAGAAGAAAGTTGGATTAATATAAAAAGAAATTTTATTGCAACGAGTGTGTTAGAATCTTTTGATCGGGGAAAAAAATATTTACCTGGTGTGTAATTTGATTTTCATCGCGGTTTAACATAATTTCTGAAAAGAAAGGAAAGTTGGATTATTATAGAAAAGAAATTTTATTGCAACGAGAGTGTTAGAATCTTTTGATCGGGGAAAAAATAGTTACCTGGTGTATAATTTGATTTTCATCGTGGTTTAACATTATTTCTGAAAAGCGAAGAAAGTTGGATTATTATAAAAAGAAATTTCAGTGCAACGAGTGTGTTAAAATCTTTTGATCGGAAATTTTTTTTACCTGTGGTATAATTTTATTTTCCTCGTGGTTTAACATTATTTCTGAAAAGAGAAGAAAGTTGGATTATTATAAAAAGAAATTTTATTGCAACGGGTGTGTTAAAATCTTTTGATTGGAAAATTTTTTTACCTGTGGTATAATTTGGTTTTCATCGTGGTTTAACATTATTTCTGAAAAGAGAAGAAAGTTGGATTATTATAAAAAAGAAATTTATTGCAACGAGTATTTTAGAATCTTTTGATCGGGGAAAAAATATTCACCTGGTGTATAATTTGATTTTCATCTTGGTTTAACATTATTTCTGAAAAGAGAAGAAAGTTGGATTATTATAAAAAGAAATTTTATTGCAACTAGTGTGTGTTAGAATCTTTTGATCGGAAAAATTATTTACCTGTGGTATAATTTGATTTTCGTCGTGGTTTAACATTATTTCTGAAAAGAGAAGATAGTTGGATTATTATAAAAAGAAATTTTATTGCAACGAGTGTGTTAAAATCTTTTGATTGGAAAATTTTTTTACCTGTGATATAATGTAATTTTCATCGTGGTTTAACATTATTTCTGAAAAGAGAAGAAAGTTGGATTATTATAAAAAAGAATCTTATTGCAACGAGTGTGTTAGAATCTTTTGATCGGAAAAATTATTTACCTGTGGTATAATTTGATTTTCCTCGTGGTTTAACATTATTTCTGAAAAGAGAAGAAAGTTGGATTATTTTAAAAAGAAATTTTATTGCAACGAGTGTGTTAAAATCTTTTGATCGGAAAATTTTTTTAACTGTGGTATAATTTGATTTTCCTCGTGGTTTAACATTATTTCTGAAAAGAGAAGAAAGTTGGATTATTATAAAACGAAATTTTATTGCAACGAGTGTGTTAGAATCTTTTGATCGGGGAAAAAAATATTTACCTGGTGTATAATTTGATTTTCATCGCGGTTTAACATTATTTCTGAAAAGAAAGGAAAGTTGGATTATTATAGAAAAGAAATTTTATTGCAACGAGTGTGTTAGAATCTTTTGATCGGAAAAATTATTTACCTGTGGTATAATTTGATTTTCGTCGTGGTTTAACATTATTTCTGAAAAGAGAAGAAAGTTGGATTATTATAAAAAGAAATTTTATTGCAACGAGTGTGTTAGAATCTTTTGATCGGGGAAAAAATTATTTACCTGGTGTATAATTTGATTTTCATCGTGCTTTAACATTATTTATGAAAAGAGAAGAAAGTTGGATTATTATAGAAAAGAAATTTTATTGCAACGAGTGTGTTAGAATCTTTTGATCGGGGAAAAAATAATTACCTGGTGTATAATTTGATTTTCATCGTTGTTTAACATTATTTCGGAAAAGAGAAGAAAGTTGGATTATTATAAAAAGAAATTTTATTGCAACGAGTGTGTGTTAGAATCTTTTGATCGGAAAAATTTTTTACCTGTGGTATAATTTTATTTTCCTCGTGGTTTAACATTATTTCTGAAAAGCGAAGAAAGTTGGATTATTATAAAAAGAAATTTTATTGCAACGAGTGTGTTAAAATCTTTTGATTGGAAAAATTTTTTACCTGTGATATAATTTGATTTTCATCGTGGTTTAACATTATTTCTGAAAAGAGAAGAAAGTTGGATTATTATAAAAAAGACATTTATTGCAACGAGTATGTTAGAATCTTTTGATCGGGGAAAAAATATTCACCTGGTGTATAATTTGATTTTCATCTTGGTTTAACATTATTTCTGAAAAGAGAAGAAAGTTGGATTATTATAAAAAGAAATTTTATTGCAACTAGTGTGTGTTAGAATCTTTTGATCGGAAAAATTATTTACCTGTGGTATAATTTGATTTTCGTCGTGGTTTAACATTATTTCTGAAAAGAGAAGAAAGTTGGATTATTATAAAAAGAAATTTTATTGCAACGAGTGTGTTAGAATCTTTTGATCGGAAAATTAATCTACCTGTGGTATAATTTGATTTTCATCGTGGTTTGACATTATTTCTGAAAAGAGAAGGAAGTTGGATTATTATAAAAGAGAAATTTTATTGCAACGAGTGTGTTAGAATCTTTTGATCGGGGAAAAAATTATTTACCTGGTGTATAATTTGATTTTCATCATGCTTTAACATTATTTCTGAAAAGAGAAGAAAGTTGGATTATTATAGAAAAGAAATTTTATTGCAACGAGTGTGTTAAAATCTTTTGATTGGAAAAATTTTTTACCTGTGGTATAATTTGATTTTCATCGTGGTTTAACATTATTTCTGAAAAGAGAAGAAAGTTGGATTATTATAAAAAAGAACTTTATTGCCACGAGTGTGTTAGAATCTTTTGATCGGGGAAAAAGTATTTACCTGGTGTATAATTTGATTTTCATTGTGGTTTAACATTATTTCGGAAAAGAGAAGAAAGTTGGATTATTATAAAAAGAAATTTTATTGCAACGAGTGTGTGTTAGAATCTTTGGATCGGAAAAATTATTTACGTGTGGTATAATTTGATTTTCCTCGTGGTTTAACATTATTTCTGAAAAGAGAAGAAAGTTGGATTATTATAAAAAGAAATTTTATTGCAACGAGTGTGTGTTTGAACCTTTTGATCGGAAAAATTTTTTACCTGTGGTATAATTTTATTTTCCTCGTGGTTTAACATTATTTCTGAAAAGAGAAGAAAGTTGGATTATTATAAAAAGAAATTTTATTGCAACGAGTGTGTTAAAATCTTTTGATTGGAAAAATTTTTTACCTGTGGTATAATTTGATTTTCATCGTGGTTTAACATTATTTCTGAAAAGAGAAGAAAGTTGGATTATTATAAAAAAGAACTTTATTGCAACGAGTGTGTTAGAATCTTTTGATCGGGGAAAAAGTATTTACCTGGTGTATAATTTGATTTTCATTGTGGTTTAACATTATTTCGGAAAAGAGAAGAAAGTTGGATTATTATAAAAAGAAATTTTATTGCAACGAGTGTGTGTTAGAATCTTTTGATCGGAAAAATTATTTACCTGTGGTATAATTTGATTTTCCTCGTGGTTTAACATTATTTCTGAAAAGAGAAGAAAGTTGGATTATTATAAAAAGAAATTTTATTGCAACGAGTGCGTGTTAGAATCTTTTGATCGGGGAAAAAATATTTACCTAGTGTATAACTTGATTTTCATTGTGGTTTAACATTATTTCTGAAAAGAGGAGAAAGTTGGATTATTATAAAAAGAAATTTTATTGCAACTAGTGTGTGTTAGAATCTTTTGATCCGAAAAATTATTTACCTGTGGTATAATTTGATTTTCGTCGTGGTTTAACATTATTTCTGAAAAGAGAAGAAAGTTGGATTATTATAAAAAGAAATTTTATTGCAACGAGTGTGTTAGAATCTTTTGACCGGAAAAATTATTTACCTGTGGTATAATTTGATTTTCGTCGTGGTTTAACATTATTTCTGAAAAGAGAAGAAAGTCGGATTATTATAAAAAGAAATTTTATTGCAACGAGTGTGTTAGAATCTTTTGATCGGAAAATTTATCTACCTGTTGTATAATTTGATTTTCGTCGTGGTTTGACATTATTTCTGAAAAGAGAAGAAAGTTGGATTATTATAAAAGAGAAATTTTATTGCAACGAGTGTGTTAGAATCTTTTGATCGGGGAAAAAATTATTTACCTGGTGTATAATTTGATTTTCATTGTGCTTTAACATTATTTCTGAAAAGAGAAGAAAGTTGGATTATTATAGAAAAGAAATTTTATTGCAACGAGTGTGTTAAAATCTTTTGATTGGAAAAATTTTTTACCTGTGGTATAATTTGATTTTCATCGTGGTTTAACATTATTTCTGAAAAGAGAAGAAAGTTGTATTATTATAAAAAAGAACTTTATTGCAACGAGTGTGTTAGAATCTTTTGATCGGGGAAAAAATATTTACCTGGTGTATAATTTGATTTTCATCGTGGTTTAACATTATTTCGGAAAAGAGAAGAAAGTTGGATTATTATAAAAAGAAATTTTATTGCAACGAGTGTGTGTTAGAATCTTTTGATCGGAAAAATTATTTACCTGTGGTATAATTTGATTTTCATCGTGGTTTAACATTATTTCTGAAAAGAGAAGAAAGTTGGATTATTATAAAAAGAAATTTTATTGCAACGAGTGCGTGTTAGAATCTTTTGATCGGAAAAGTTATTTACCTGTGGTATAATGTGATATTCCTCGTGGTTTACCATTATTTCTGAAAAGAGAAGAAAGTTGGAATAATATAAAAAGAAATTTTATTGCAACGAGTGTGTTAGAATCTTTTGATCGGAAAAATTTGTTACCTGTGGTATAATTTGATTTTCCTCGTGGTTTAACATTATTTCTGAATAGAGAAGAAAGTTGGATTATTATAAAAAGAAATTTTATTGCAACGAGTGTGTTAGAATCTTTTGATCGGAAAATTTATCTACCTGTGGTATAATTTGATTTTCATCGTGGTTTGACATTATTTCTGAAAAGAGAAGAAAGTTGGATTATTATAAAAGAGAAATTTTATTGCAACGAGTGTGTTAGAATCGTTTGATCGGGGAAAAAATTATTTACCTGTGGTATAATTTGATTTTCGTCGTGCTTTAACATTATTTCTGAAAAGAGAAGAAAGTTGGATTATTATAGAAAAGAAATTTTATTGCAACGAGTGTGTTAGAATCTTTTGATCGGGGAAAAAATATATACCTGGTGTATAATTTGATTTTCGTCGTGGTTTAACATTATTTCTGAAATGAGAAAAAAGTTGGATTATTACAAAATGAAATTTTCTTACAACGAGTATGTGTTAGAATACTTTGATCGGAAAAATTATTTACCTGTGGTATAATTTGATTTTCCTCGTGGTTTAACATTATTTCTGAAAAGAGAAGAAAGTTGGATTATTATAAAAAGAAATTTTATTTCAACGAGTATGTGTTAGAATATTTTGATCGGAAAAATTATTTACCTGTGGTATGATTTGATTTTCCTCGTGGTTTAACATTATTTCTGAAAAAAGAAGAAAGTTGGATTATTATAAAAAGAAATTTTATTGCAACGAGTATGTGTTAGAATATTTTGATCGGAAAAATTATTTACCTGTGGTATAATTTGATTTTCCTCGTGGTTTAACATTATTTCTGAAAAGAGAAGAAAGTTGGATTATTATAAAAAGAAATTTTATTGCAACGAGTGTGTTAAAATCTTTTGATCCGAAAATTTTTTTACCTGTGGTATAGTTTGATTTTCCTCGTGGTTTAACATTATTTCTGAAACGAGAAGAAAGTTGGATTATTATAAAACGAAATTTTATTGCAACGAGTGTGTTAAAATCTTTTGATCGGAAAATTTTTTACCTGTTGTATAATTTTACTTTCTTCGTGGTTTAACATTATTCCTGAATAGAGAAGAAAGTTGGATTATTATAAAAAGAAATTTTATTGCAACGAGTGTGATAAAATCTTTTGATCGGAAAATTTTTTTACCTGTGGTATAATTTGATTTTCCTCGTGGTTTAACATTATCTCTGAAAAGAGAAGAAAGTTGGATTATTATAAAAAGAAATTTTATTGCAACGAGTATGTGTTAGAATATTTTGATCCGAAAAATTATTTACCTGTGGTATAATTTGATTTTCCTCGTGGTTTAACATTATTTCTGAAAAGAGAAGAAAGTTGGATTATTTTAAAAAGAAATTTTATTGCAACGAGTTTGTTAAAATCTTTTGATCGGAAAATTTTTTTAACTTGGTATAATTTGATTTTAATCGTGGTTTAACATTATTTCTGAAAAGAGAAGAAAGTTGGATTATTATAAAAAGAAATTTTATTGCAACGAGTGTGTTAGAATCTTTTGATCGGAAAATGTATCTACCTGTGGTATAATTTGATTTTCATCGTGGTTTGACATTATTTCTGAAAAGAGAAGAAAGTTGGATTATTATAGAAAGGAAATTTTATTGCAACGAGTGTGTTAGAATCTTTTGATCGGAAAAATTATTTACCTGTGGTATAATTTGATTTTCCTCGTGTATTAACATTATTTCTGAAAAGAGAAGAAAGTTGGATTATTATAAAAAGAAATTTTATTGCAACGAGTGCGTGTTAGAATCTTTTTATCGGAAAAGTTATTTACCTGTGGTATAATGTGATATTCCTCGTGGTTTACCATTATTTCTGAAAAGAGAAGAAAGTTGGATTAATATAAAAAGAAATTTTATTGCAACGAGTGTGTTAGAATCTTTTGATCGGAAAAATTTGTTACCTGTGGTATAATTTGATTTTCCTCGCAACGAGTGTGTTAAAATCTTTTGATCGGAAAATTTTTTTACCTGTGGTATAATTTTATTTTCCTCGTGGTTTAACATTATTTCTGAAAAGAGAAGAAAGTTGGATTATTATAAAAAGAAATTTTATTGCAACGAGTGTGTTAAAATCTTTTGATTGGAAAAATTTTTTACCTGTGGTATAATTTGATTTTCACCGTGGTTTAACATTATTTCTGAAAAGAGAAGAAAGTTGGATTATTATAAAAAAGAAATTTATTGCAACGAGTATGTTAGAATCTTTTGATCGGGGAAAAAATATTCACCTGGTGTATAATTTGATTTTCATCTTGGTTTAACATTATTTCTGAAAAGAGAAGAAAGTTGGGTTATTATAAAAAGAAATTTTATTGCAACTTGTGTGTGTTAGAATCTTTTGATCGGAAAAATTATTTACCTGTGGTATAATTTGATTTTCGTCGTGGTTTAACATTATTTCTGAAAAGAGAAGAAAGTTGGATTATTATAAAAAGAAATTTTATTGCAACGAGTGTGTTAGAATCTTTTGATCGGAAAAATTATTTACCTGTGGTATAATTTGATTTTCGTCGTGGTTTAACATTATTTCTGAAAAGAGAAGAAAGTTGGATTATTATAAAAAGAAATTTTATTGCAACGGGTGTGTTAGAATCTTTTGATCGGAAAATTTATCTACCTGTGGTATAATTTGATTTTCATCGTGGTTTGACATTATTTCTGAAAAGAGAAGAAAGTTGGATTATTATAAAACGAAATTTTATTGCAACGAGTGTGTTAGAATCTTTTGATCGGGGAAAAAATTATTTGCCTGGTGTATAATTTGATTTTCATCGTGCTTTAACATTATTTCTGAAAAGAGAAGAAAGTTGGATTATTATAGAACAGAAATTTTATTGCAACGAGTGTGTTAGAATCTTTTGATCGGGGAAAAAATATATACCTGGTGTATAATTTGATTTTCATCGTGGTTTAACATTATTTCTGAAATGAGAAAAAAGTTGGATTATTACAAAATGAAATTTTCTTACAACGAGTATTTGTTAGAATATTTTGATCGGAAAAATTATTTACCTGTGGTATAATTTGATTTTCCTCGTGGTTTAACATTATTTCTGAAAAGAGAAGAAAGTTGGATTATTATAAAAAGAAATTTTATTGCAACGAGTGTGTTAAAATCTTTTGATCCGAAAATTTTTTTAACTGTGGTATAATTTGATTTTCCTCGTGGTTTAACATTATTTCTGAAAAGAGAAGAAAGTTGGATTATTATAAAAAGAAATTTTATTGCAACGAGTGTGTTAAAATCTTTTGATCCGAAAATTTTTTTAACTGTGGTATAATTTGATTTTCCTCGTGGTTTAACATTATTTCTGAAACGAGAAGAAAGTTGGATTATTATAAAACGAAATTTTATTGCAACGAGTGTGTTAAAATCTTTTGATCGGAAAATTTTTTTACCTGTGGTATAGTTTGATTTTCCTCGTGGTTTAACATTATTTCTGAAACGAGAAGAAAGTTGGATTATTATAAAACGAAATTTTATTGCAACGAGTGTGTTAGAATCTTTTGGTCGGGGAAAAAATATTTACCTGGTGTATTATTTGATTTTCATCGTGGTTTAACATCATTTCCGAAAAGAGAAGAAAGTTGGATTACTATAGAAAAGAAATTTTATTGCAACGAGTGTGTTAGAATCTTTTGATCGGAAAAATTATTTACCTGTGGTATAATTTGATTTTCCTCGTGGTTTAACATTATTTCTGAAAAGAGAAGAAAGTTGGATTATTTTAAAAAGAAATTTTATTGCAACGAGTGTGTTAAAATCTTTTGATCGGAAAATTTTTTTAACTGTGGTATAATTTGATTTTCCTCGTGGTTTAACATTATTTCTGAAAAGAGAAGAAAGTTGGATTATTATAAAACGAAATTTTATTGCAACGAGTGTGTTAGAATCTTTTGATCGGGGAAAAAAATATTTACCTGGTGTATAATTTGATTTACATCGCGGTTTAACATTATTTCTGAAAAGAAAGGAAAGTTGGATTATTATAGAAAAGAAATTTTATTGCAACGAGTGTGTTAGAATCTTTTGATCGGAAAAATTATTTACCTGTGGTATAATTTGATTTTCGTCGTGGTTTAACATTATTTCTGAAAAGAGAAGAAAGTTGGATTATTATAAAAAGAAATTTTATTGCAACGAGTGTGTTAGAATCTTTTGATCGGAAAATGTATCTACCTGTGGTATAATTTGATTTTCATCGTGGTTTGACATTATTTCTGAAAAGAGAAGAAAGTTGGATTATTATAGAAAGGAAATTTTACTGCAACGAGTGTGTTAGAATCTTTTGATCGGAAAAATTATTTACCTGTGGTATAATTTGATTTTCCTCGTGTATTAACATTATTTCTGAAAAGAGAAGAAAGTTGGATTATTATAAAAAGAAATTTTGTTGCAACGAGTGCGTGTTAGAATCTTTTTATCGGAAAAGTTATTTACCTGTGGTATAATGTGATATTCCTCGTGGTTTACCATTATATCTGAAAAGAGAAGAAAATTGGATTAATATAAAAAGAAATTTTATTGCAACGAGTGTGTTAGAATCTTTTGATCGGAAAAATTTGTTACCTGTGGTATAATTTGATTTTCCTCGCAACGAGTGTGTTAAAATCTTTTGATCGGAAAATTTTTTTACCTGTGGTATAATTTTATTTTCCTCGTGGTTTAACATTATTTCTGAAAAGAGAAGAAATTTGGATTATTATAAAAAGAAATTTTATTGCAACGAGTGTGTTAAAATCTTTTGATTGGAAAAATTTTTTACCTGTGGTATAATTTGATTTTCACCGTGGTTTAACATTATTTCTGAAAAGAGAAGAAAGTTGGATTATTATAAAAAAGAAATTTATTGCAACGAGTATGTTAGAATCTTTTGATCGGGGAAAAAATATTCACCTGGTGTATAATTTGATTTTCATCTTGGTTTAACATTATTTCTGAAAAGAGAAGAAAGTTGGGTTATTATAAAAAGAAATTTTATTGCAACTTGTGTGTGTTAGAATCTTTTGATCGGAAAAATTATTTACCTGTGGTATAATTTGATTTTCGTCGTGGTTTAACATTATTTCTGAAAAGAGAAGAAAGTTGGATTATTATAAAAAGAAATTTTATTGCAACGAGTGTGTTAGAATCTTTTGATCGGAAAAATTATTTACCTGTGGTATAATTTGATTTTCGTCGTGGTTTAACATTATTTCTGAAAAGAGAAGAAAGTTGGATTATTATAAAAAGAAATTTTATTGCAACGAGTGTGTTAGAATCTTTTGATCGGAAAATTTATCTACCTGTGGTATAATTTGATTTTCATCGTGGTTTGACATTATTTCTGAAAAGAGAAGAAAGTTGGATTATTATAAAACGAAATTTTATTGCAACGAGTGTGTTAGAATCTTTTGATCGGGGAAAAAATTATTTACCTGGTGTATAATTTGATTTTCATCGTGCTTTAGCATTATTTCTGAAAAGAGAAGAAAGTTGGATTATTATAGAACAGAAATTTTATTGCAACGAGTGTGTTAGAATCTTTTGATCGGGGAAAAAATATATACCTGGTGTATAATTTGATTTTCACCGTGGTTTAACATTATTTCTGAAATGAGAAAAAAGTTGGATTATTACAAAATGAAATTTTCTTACAACGAGTATTTGTTAGAATATTTTGATCGGAAAAATTATTTACCTGTGGTATAATTTGATTTTCCTCGTGGTTTAAAATTATTTCTGAAAAGAGAAGAAAGTTGGATTATTATAAAAAGAAATTTTATTGCAACGAGTGTGTTAAAATCTTTTGATCCGAAAATTTTTTTACCTGTGGTATAGTTTGATTTTCCTCGTGGTTTAACATTATTTCTGAAACGAGAAGAAAGTTGGATTATTATAAAACGAAATTTTATTGCAACGAGTGTGTTAAAATCTTTTGATCGGAAAATTTTTTACCTGTGGTATAATTTTACTTTCTTCGTGGTTTAACATTATTTCTGAAAAGAGAAGAAAGTTGGATTATTATAAAAAGAAATTTTATTGCAACGAGTGTGTTAAAATCTTTTGATCGGAAAATTTTTTTACCTGTGGCATAATTGGATTTTCCTCGTGGTTTAACATTATCTCTGAAAAGAGAAGAAAGTTGGATTATTATAAAAAGAAATTTTATTGCAACGAGTATGTGTTAGAATATTTTGATCGGAAAAATTATTTACCTGTGGTATAATTTGATTTTCCTCGTGGTTTAACATTATTTCTGAAAAGAGAAGAAAGTTGGATTATTTTAAAAAGAAATTTTATTGCAACGAGTGTGTTAAAATCTTTTGATCGTAAAATTTTTTTAACTTTGGTATAATTTGATTTTCCTCGTGGTTTAACATTATTTCTGAAAAGAGAAGAAAGTTGGATTATTATAAAACGAAATTTTATTGCAACGAGTGTGTTAGAATCTTTTGATCGGGAAAAAAATATTTACCTGGTGTATAATTTGATTTTCATCGCGGTTTAACATTATTTCTGAAAAGAAAGGAAAGTTGGATTATTATAGAAAAGAAATTTTATTGCAACGAGTGTGTTAGAATCTTTTGATCGGAAAAATTATTTACCTGTGGTATAATTTGATTTTCGTCGTGGTTTAACATTATTTCTGAAAAGAGAAGAAAGTTGGATTATTATAAAAAGAAATTTTATTGCAACGAGTGTGTTAGAATCTTTTGATCGGAAAATTTATCTACCTGTGGTATAATTTGATTTTCATCGTGGTTTAACATTATTTCTGAAAAGAGAAGAAAGTTGGATTATTATAAAAAGAAATTTTATTGCAACGAGTGTGTTGGAATCTTTTGATCGGAAAATTTATCTACCTGTGGTTTAATTTGATTTTCATCGTGGTTTGACATTATTTCTGAAAAGAGAAGAAAGTTGGATTATTATAGAAAAGAAATTTTATTGCAACGAGTGTGTTAAAATCTTTTGATCGGAAAATTTTTTTACCTGTGGCATAATTGGATTTTCCTCGTGGTTTAACATTATCTCTGAAAAGAGAAGAAAGTTGGATTATTATAAAAAGAAATTTTATTGCAACGAGTATGTGTTAGAATATTTTGATCGGAAAAATTATTTACCTGTGGTATAATTTGATTTTCCTCGTGGCTTAACATTATTGCTGAAAAGAGAAGAAAGTTGGATTATTATAAAAAGAAATTTTATTGCAATGAGTGCGTGTTAGAATCTTTTTATCGGAAAAGTTATTTACCTGTGGTATAATGTGATATTCCTCGTGGTTTACCATTATTTCTGAAAAGAGAAGAAAGTTGGATTAATATAAAAAGAAATTTTATTGCAACGAGTGTGTTAGAATCTTTTGATCGGAAAAATTTGTTACCTGTGGTATAATTTGATTTTCCTCGTGGTTTAACATTATTTCTGAAAAGAAAGGAAAGTTGGATTATTATAAAATGAAATTTTATTGCAACGAGTGTGTTAAAATCTTTTGATCGGAAAAATTTTTTACCTGTGGTATAATTTTATTTTCCTCGTGGTTTAACATTATTTCTGAAAAGAGAAGAAAGTTGGATTATTATAAAAAGAAATTTTATTGCAACGAGTGTGTTAAAATCTTTTGATTGGAAAATTTTTTTACCTGTGGTATAATTTGATTTTCATCTTGGTTTAACATTATTTCTGAAAAGAGAAGAAAGTTGGATTATTATAAAAAGAAATTTTATTGCAACTTGTGTGTGTTAGAATCTTTTGATCGGAAAAATTATTTACCTGTGGTATAATTTGATTTTCGTCGTGGTTTAACATTATTTCTGAAAAGAGAAGAAAGTTGGATTATTATAAAAAGAAATTTTATTGCAACGAGTGTGTTAGAATCTTTTGATCGGAAAATTTATCTACCTGTGGTATAATTTGATTTTCATCGTGGTTTGACATTATTTCTGAAAAGAGAAGAAAGTTGGATTATTATAAAACGAAATTTTATTGCAACGAGTGTGTTAGAATCTTTTGATCGGGGAAAAAATTATTTACCTGGTGTATAATTTGATTTTCATCGTGCTTTAGCATTATTTCTGAAAAGAGAAGAAAGTTGGATTATTATAGAACAGAAATTTTATTGCAACGAGTGTGTTGGAATCTTTTGATCGGGGAAAAAATATATACCTGGTGTATAATTTGATTTTCACCGTGGTTTAACATTATTTCTGAAAAGAGAAGAAAGTTGGATTATTATAAAAAGAAATTTTATTGCAACGAGTGTGTTAAAATCTTTTGATCGGAAATTTTTTTTTACCTGTGGTATAATTTGATTTTCCTCGTGGTTTAACATTATTTCTGAAAAGAGAAGAAAGTTGGATTATTACAAAAAGAAATTTTATTGCAACGAGTGTGTTAAAACTTTTGATCGGAATTTTTTTTTACCTGTGGTATAATTTTATTTTCCTCGTGGTTTAACATTATTTCTGAAAAGAGAAGAAAGTTGGATTATTATAAAAAGAAATTTCATTGCAACGAGTGTATTAAAATCTTTTGATCGGAAAAATTTTGTACCTGTGGTATAAGTTGATTTCCATCGTGGTTTAACATTATTTCTGAAAAGAGAAGAAAGTTGGATTAATATAAACAGAAATTTTACTGTAACGAGTGTGTTAAAATCTTTTGATAAAAAAAAATCTATTTACTTGTGGTACAATTTAACTGTTTTTTTGTGGTTTCACGTCGTGTACATTATTTCTGAAAATAAATGGAAAATTTGGATTAGTATAAAAGGAAATTTTGCTACTACGAGTGTATTGGAAATCTTTGATTGCAAGAATTACTTACCGGTGGTACAATTAATCTTTATTTGTAGTTTGACATTACTTCTGTAAATAGAAGTAAATTTGGATTAGTATAACAGAAAATTTTATTACCACGAATGCATTAGAAATCTTCGCTCGGAAAATATACGTACCTGTGGTATGATTTTATCTTTTTCTTGGTGGTATCACGCAGTGAACATTACTTCTGTAAATAGATGAAAATTTGTATTAGTATAGAAGAAAAACTTATTACAACGAGTGCATTATAAGTCTTTAATCGCTAGATATATCTACCTGTGGTACAATTTAATTTTTTATTGCGGTTTGACATTACTTCTGTAAATAGAAGAAAATTTGGTTTAATAGAAAAGAAAATTTCACTACAACGAGTGTGTTAGAAATCTTAGATCGAAAAATGCATTTACCGGTAGTATGATCTTATCTTCCTTTTTGTGGTTTCACGCCGTAAACATTATTTCGGAAGGCAGAAGAAAATTTGGATTAATATAAAAGGAAATGTTATTACAACGAGTGCATTAGAAATCTTGAATCGCAAGTGATGCTTACCTGTGGTATGATTGTAATTTTTTTGTGGTACCACGCCGTGTTCATTATTTCTGGGAATAGAATGAAATTTGGACTAGTTTGTAAAAAGGTGATTCTGATTAATACCTCTATGATCTTGAACAGTTACCTGGGCGATACACGATTTAGTGAATTATTAAAAAATTTTGGTGTTTTTTTGTCTGTGTGAAACAAATGCCTGCTCAGACTAAGGGGCGTCAGTTTTTTTTTGTGTTTTAGCGAGGTTCCCGCCGCTCACTTGGCCTAGTTAGCATGTTATATAAGGCAAAGGTGTAAGGATTAAACAAATAAGAAAGTTAGGGAGTGTTTAAACAAAACAAAAAAAGAAAAAGAGGCCAATGAGCCCAAATAAAAATAACTAAGAAAAAAAAGAGCAAAAAAAAAAAAGGCCAATGAGCCCAAAAAGCCAGCAATTAAATAACATGAAAGTAGGAGCGAGGAGAATACAATTTCACTACACAGGGTGCACCCTCTTCAACTATTGTACGAGCCAGCGTGGGATTCATTTTACTCCCCTACCAGCTTGGTAGGGAGGCAAGGTTCAGTAATTAACATTTATTTTTTTTGTTGTATCGCTTTTTATTTTTTTTTATTTTGTGACTAATTGTTCTTTTCATATACATGTATGTATAAATTTTTTTTTCTTCCTTTTTTATTTTTAATTTTATATTTAGTATGTAAGATCCTTTCTTTTAGTTTATATTCTGTTGCGTTGGCGCGCAAGCCAACTTGTTTCAGTTGCTATCTACAACATCAGCTAGTAGGGCATAGGGTAGTTAAGGAAAGGATTTAATTTGTAAGAGTTTGAAAAAGGATGAGTGAATAGCGGTAGAGCCACAAGTAATACTGTGAAGTCCCAATATGGGCTTTACATAAAAAGGGGAGGTGCCGGTTGAAAGGATAAGACTGAACAAAATTTATGGTTAAATGTCAATTCACTATTAATTCACAAATTATGCCTGATGAAATACTTGCTTATGCTACTTAACTAGGAATCCAAATAATATAAAAAATCAAAATAAAATTCAAATGAAATTCAAAGAGCAAACAAAAAAAAAATTAAATGGCGACTATCAAGGCGTTATGCAGAAATTCCGTCTGTTGATGTGCCTCTTTTTGGTATTTAGCCTGGAAATATAAGAATACAATTAGTACTGAATAAGTGAAAAATAAAAATGAGCTTCACTTATCTGCTCTATTGTCAGGCTTCAATACTGCTTGAGTAAAAGGCTGCAAAACGGAAAATAAAAAGTTAGTATTAATTAGGGTTAATATCGCCCGTTTTGGTTAATCAAGACTTAAACTGGCGTCAGAGCTACCGATCTGTCTTGTGGCTTGGTCAAATCGCAAGTGAAATTCTATTTCCAATCGCTCGCTATTTATAGGCAGAAACACAATAGAAATTGTGTCTGCCGGTGGCGTTGCTATGACGCTCGCGTCATTTGTTAGATTTTTGGACACCCAGCGACGTCATCATAGTCTAATCGGAATATTTTACTATGTACTGACAGCTTCCATTTTGGAAACGTCAAACGATAGCTGCTGTCTACTGGTGGTAAGTGTTTTGCTTTTATTATTTATTTATAAATAATAAATGTTTTTGTATTTTCAGAAATGAAAGAAATGCTAGGCGAATTTCTGTGGCTTGTGGTGGATGGATTCCACGAGCGTAAGTATTGTTTTATTTAAAAGTCTCAGATTATTTTTAAATCATTTAAAATAATCTGAGACTCTTACCATTTGTTGAATTTCTTTTAATATAAGTGTTGTTTTTAGGTTTTTATTGTTAATGCTTAAAGCATATATTGTGACGATGGACTGAGCTGGAATAGCTCTCAGAGTGAACTCGTACCGTGGATATTTAAGTGAGTTTTGGAATATATTTTTTAATTTTTAAGTATTTTTTGTCTCTGGATGGAACATTCTCCCGCCTCAAATAAAAGGTGGTGTCATAATAAAGAGGTTTTTTTTTAACAAAGTTGGGTTGTTGTTTTTTTTTTTATGTGTTAAAATTTGGCCTTGAGTTGCATGCTGACTCAGTTGAAAAATCTGTCACCAATCAATAAAAAAACCTTGTAAACGCTTTTTAATCTGCAGGCGTATACGAATTTTTCCGTTTGACACCTTTAAGAAGCGTAGCGTGTTATCTTCATCAGTGTCCATTCGGAAACATTTTTTTGCTGCCACAAGGAATGGTTTTTAGGCGGATTTGTTCCCATAGGTGTGGGTCCACAAAGAGATTTGCTGGTGGTTTATCTGGAAGCTGTTTTCCGATTGATGGTTGGCTTGTTTCAGACTCTTTGAGTCTTGCTTGTTTTATATTACTAGGAGCCTGGCTGAATTCCTCGACTGGCCTATTTCTTTTGGTGCCCGTGAGAGGCCTGATGCCTGTGGGAGGCTCAATGTTAATGAGAGGCCTGATGACTGTATGAGGCCAGTGGGAGGTCGTTGTGGGTTTGTGTGTACCCTGATGCCTGGGCCCCTTGCTAGTGTTTGGACGCGGTTAGACGCGGGTGCTGCTTCGAACGGACGCTGAAATTTTGCTGGTCGCCTGGGCATTTCGGTTCTCCGCAATTTATCCTTGATTGGAATGGTTTTCAATTTTGGAACATCATCTATAAGTAGACAGTCCTCGAGCGATGGTAGTGAATCCACTGTGTGGGTATAATATAAGAAATTTAAAACAAAAAACTCAAAAGAAAAATAATAAAAAATGAAAAGAAACACAAAAAAATAATAATTAAATCCTGTACTTCTAATGGCGGTACTTTCTATGCCATATGCTTCGGATTAAATGATGTTTTTAGGATAAAAGTGAAGTTGTGCATAATTCTTCATGCTGTTGTGTTTCGTTAAGTTTATATGGCTTTACTTTAGTTGCTTACATGCTTTACACTTTACTGATGAGAAGTAAAAAACAGGATTTTTTTTTGTCGAATATTATTAGCTATGTTGATATCTGTAGTCTGCTGATAATACACAATTAACCTTATGGTGAATTGTTGTGATGATATTTCTGGTCACATGGAAGTAAAATACTCCAATGTTGTGCTGGAATGTGTGTGCACAAAAAAAGCGTGTGGTTTGGTTTATTTTAATTTATTTGTTTATATGGGAAGCTTATATAACTTAGTAATTGGTCGAATTACTTGATTATTTGGAGTTTTGAAAGTTACTACTCTGACCTTATTGTCATTTCCTGGGTGTGTTTGAATTATTCGAACCATCGGCCATTTTGTGGTTGGACAGTGATGGTCTTGAATTAGAACTAGATCGTTAATTTGTATGTTGTTTTCCGGAGTCTGCCATTTATTGCGTGATTGTAAATTCTGTAGATACTCCTTCCACCATTGCTTCCAGAATTGTTGTGTCAAACTTTGGATGTATTGCCAGCGCTTTAGATAGGTCATGTTGTCAGGCATAGATGGCTCTGGTATAGCTTTCAAATTTCGATTGACCAAAAAGTGCCCTGGAGGCAAAACATTAAAATCAGTTGGGTCATTAGATAGTGGTGACAGCGGTCGGGAATTTACACAAGCTTCAATTTGGCAAGTTACTGTTGACAGTTCTTCAAATGTCAATATGGCAGCACAAAGATAATGACGAACAAAAGAATTCTCTGAAAGCATGTTTAGAATCTCGTTTTGAGGAACAAAAGAATGATTTGAATGAACAAAAGAATTCTCTGGAATTCCGCATGGATGAACAAAAGAAATCTCTGGAAACGCGCTTGGACGAACAAAAGAGTTCTCTAGAGAATTGTCCAGAAACCCGTTTGGAGGAACAGAATTTGAAAATTGAAGAAATCCAGCATGAACAACAAAAATTTACTGAGAAGCTTGGTAACCTTAAAGCAGATATCGAAAGGATGGAACATCGACAACCTCGGTACGAAGGGATTGAATTATCCGGTGCAGGCAGAATGAAACCCCCAATATTTGATGGGCAAAATTTGTGGCATATTTTCAAGAGACAATTCGAGGCAGCTTCCGAAGTAAATGGATGGAATGATGTAGATAAAGCTACAGCTCTGGTATTAGCACTTCGGGGCCCTGCGTTAGTGCTATTACAAACAATACTGATTGAAAAACATCGTGAGTACCTACACTTCATTAATATAATAGATAGAATTACCTGATGGAGATGAGCACATGCAGCAAGTGTATCGCCTGCAGTTACGCAGCAAGATTCAAAAGCATGGCGAATCACTACAACAGCTGCAGGCTGATGTGGAAAGATTAGCTTATCTTTCATACTCTAGCGTCAATCCAGAATTCCCTAATGAAGTGGAAACAGTATCATTTGTGAACGCTATTGCAGATCAGAATTTACAACAAGCACTAAGGCTAGTAGGAAAGATCTCAACAGCAGAAGCGCTAGCCTATGCATTATCGTATGAATCTGCTAGACAAGCTTCCCGGAGTGCAGTACGAGTAAAAGCAATTTCGGTGGATGGATGTACTTGCAACAGCATGCAGTCATCACAAAGCACTCCTTCACGTGGTATTCTTCGATGCTGGAATTGTAATAGACCAGGACACTTCCAAAGAGTCGCCAGAAAACGCCGACGAATGGAAGCACCAGCACAAGGCCAAAGATATCAAGCTAGGCAGCAGACTCGCAGCAGAATGCCGTCATCAGAGACCACAGATTCGCATGGTCCCCTTTGATGCTGGAAATGTAGAAGACTGGGACACCTTAAAACGACTGCAGGAAACGCGGACCAGTGCAATGAACAGGAGTAGAAGGCAGAAGATGGCAAGCTAGAGAGTAAGCTATTCGTGGATAGACTAGACTTCAACCTCCTGATTTTGAAATCCCACACCGCAAAGGACGTATCCACGGAAATGCAGAAGCGTTCTCACAACGTCCATGAAATCCTGAACGGAAACATTGCGGACGGATGGAAGAAAAAGATGACGATGACGAAAGACCAACGAAGAAAAGAAAGAAATCCAAAAACAATTATGACTGCGATGATAACAGTAAAAAGGAAAAGGAAAGAAAGCCAAAGACGAGGATAATAAAAGAAAGAAAAAGACGAAAAGTAAAGGGTCTAAGGATGCTGAAAATGACGATGGTAAGGGTAAAATGAAGATAGGAAAAGGTAAAGACGAAGGTTCTTACGATGATGATGATAAGAAACGCAAAGGTGACAATGACAAGGACGACAACGGCGATAAAAAGGGCAAGACAATTGAGGACAAAGGGATCCAAAACAATTATGATGAAGATGATAAGAGACGAAAGAAAAATCAAAGCATGGAAGAGTGCTTCAACATAACATTAATAGAACATCTCTGGAAGGTAGTCAACTATAATCAGCGCGATTGGGATCGACATAGTCTTATATTTCTAATAGCTTATATATCATCTGTTTACAATACGACCGGACAAAGCCTAGCTAAGCCCATATTCGGAGAGGAAATGCGCTCACATAGCGACCTCAGGCTTGGTATATCCAGAGACGAACACAAGTTACCAGAAGACTACGTAACAAAGCTCAGACAACGATTAGCTGATGTGCACGAGGCTAATAGACGCTCTCCAAAATTACCACATCACCTGTAATCTACAATCGGTTATCTTTCAAACAACTACAACTTAAGGGGGTCATTTAGTGTATGAACTGTTCTCAAAATGAGATTTTCGAAGATGAAACATTTTTAAAAATAACAAAGAATATGTGCCGGTCCATAAAAGTATAGAGGTTTTCACTGTAACAGAATGATTTATACAAAAAAACAAGAGAACAAGTTACAATTGGTCTTAAGACCAATAATATTATACCCTAGATCATTGGTTCCCAAACTTATTTGGCCTACCGCCCCCTTTCCAGAAAAAATATTACTCAGCGCACTCTGTAATTTTTTTTTTAAATTTACTACCTTTTCGTAAAATATAGTAAAGAGAGGTGTAAATTAGAAGTATTGCAGTTTGAAATTATGAAACACTGGACTTATTGAGAAAGACGAACCAGACATGCTGCTACCAATTTAGTAATCCTCGGCTTTATTTTCGTCAGCAGTAATCTTAAATCACCGCGATTGACTATTTGCAATCGGTTTCGTTTTTTTTTGCTAATAAATTGGTTACCGCATAAGTCCACGTTCCAATGAATATGATGACGGAAATGCAATTAAGAACTTTTGAATTACAGCCCATATTTCAGGATAAGCCGTAGGGATCTTCTTTTGCACCCAGAATTGTTGGTAGTCGCCTTTGAATTTAAATTCACCATTATAACACTCTATAACGTTTGTTGCTTTGGTTTTTCGTAGGTCATGAAATATGATACGACAACTAGAGGGCTAACCACAATGTGCGTATGCTAGCATATGCAAAAACACGAGCAATTGCTTTTCATTATAACAACCCACAATAGGAATAAGAAGCCGTTCGTCAAGTCTTAATTCCTTTCGTCAACTTCTGTCTGTACGCTCGCGATCGTACTTTGCATAAGTAAATTTGACAGTTTGTGTAAATGCTATACAAATGTTAGTGATGCATAAGGATCAATTCGTGATATTTTCAAGGCTTGCATATGCAAGGTTATGCACATTGTGGTTTAGGCATAGGTCTGAGCTCTCACGATCGAATGTTCGTCCTTTTGCTAGCTCATCTACTCTTCCTGATCCTGTTCTTCATGTCATTCACGCATGCGCTTACATTCACTCGTCAGGTTAGTATACTCACACCCGCACTAAACGTATCCTACACATGCCCACTTAGCACTAGGACCTAGAAGACACACAGATGAAGTGCTGTCTTATAATCGTTCTCAGGAGGGCTTTCCCTGGTTGAATTTGATATAATCCGATGGCGGTCATTACACCATTTGTAGTTCCTTCCATCAGTTCTTCTTGTAACTGTGGGGATTCTTCTGTGTTTGCACTTAAAAAATCCAATCAGGTATGTATGTACATTTTAAAAATATCAGCAAATCGTTTATTAAAATCTGATTGGTGGGCATCGAAGTGCTCACAATAAGAAACTATGCTTTCATCTTTTTTTTCTGCTGCTGATAAATTTGGGAACTGACTGAATTCTCCTCGTCCAAAATTTCGTTTGTACAGAAGAAGTTTTGTCACAAATGCAGAAATAACAGATTTTGTTTTTATTAAATTCAGTTCATCACCTTGAAGCTGAAGATTGCTTTTATTAAATTTTTGAAACAAGTCGGTCAAGTAAGCTATGTCACTTTTGGATTGTATTAAATTGGATCGTAAAGAATCATTTTTATCTTTCAAGAACTCCAGCACCTTTGACAACAAACGAAGGTCTGCATGAAGCAAGCAGCAAACGATTAAATTCTTCACTATTTTCAATACAAAGCTGTTTAAATAATCTGTCATTCAATGATTTGCTTCTGATTGTGTTGATAGCTTTAATTACAAATTGTAATAAGTTATGTAGGCGTGCACTTAAATTTTTGGCAACTAGATGTAGACGATGGATGATACAATGTACTGTGAATACATCGGGCACCTCCTTTTTAAATATGCAAGAAAGCCCCTGTAGCGCCTCCATCGCTGGAGCAATGTCAACGATGTCCCGACCTGATGTAGGGAAGGCCGCAATTTTGTCTTAGAAATTTACTTGAAATTTCTTTCTTCTAATTTTTATGCATCAATATAAAATTAACGATGAATCGACCTGATGTAGGAAAGGCTGCAATTTTTGCTTCGAACTTTACTGGAAATTTTTCCTTTAGAATTTATATCCATTTTTGGATGTTTGAGCCACTAACAATTTTTATGAACGTAGACGCGTAGA
The DNA here is from genome assembly GCA_963930735.1 of Dioctria linearis. Lineage (NCBI taxonomy): Eukaryota > Metazoa > Arthropoda > Insecta > Diptera > Asilidae > Dioctria > Dioctria linearis. The sequence goes on along the minus strand of OZ005744.1, from coordinate 94,860,453 downwards.
TGAGCAATAAGCATTCATTTGTTCTTAGACATTTACAGAAAATGTTTCGGCAGAATTTTTATTCAGATTGGTGGCCGACTGGAGATATTTTCAGATACAATGTGTGCCGTTGTCGGCCGGGCCTCCAAAAATGCATATAAATTCTATAGGAAAAGTTTTTCTAAGAAAAATTGCGGCCTTTCCTATATCAGGTCGAGTCGTTGATTTTATATTGGAACGAGGCATTGCTGTCGGTCTCGACCAATGCATAAAAATTCCATGGAAGAAATGAATACATAAATCAAGTTTTCTAAATCTTCTGTTCTTCCCTTAATGCTTTCACTGCCCCCTACAGTTATTCATCCACGCTAAATGCACCTGTGGACATCCCCGCCCCCTGGATCGCTGCAGTGCCCACCAGGGGGCGGTAGCGCCCACTTTGGGAATCACTGCCCTAGATGAACATAAAAGTTAAACAAAGTGTAAACCAAAAGTTCTGTATGGCAACACCAAGAAGAGATTACCAGATTTGGTTCATTTTGGAAATCTTATTTACTATTTTCATGAAAACGCTGCCGACAAAATTTCAGCTCTCTAGGTTGACACGCTCTCAGGCAGTGTCCAAATATAAAGTGAAAAAAACTCAAAGATTTGTATGGCAAAACCGAGAAAGGGTTGCCTGATTTAATCCATTTTTGAACGTTTATTTTCGATTCTTATGAAAACGCCGTGTACAAAATTTGAGCTCTCCACGTCGACTCGTTCTTAGGCAGTGTTCAAATATATAGTGAAAAACCAAAGTTTTGTATGGCAGCATCAAGAAGAGGTTGCCCGATTTAGTACATTTTTGAAACTTTATTTACTATTGTTATGAGAACACTATGTATCAAATTTCGCTTCTCTACGTTAACCCATTAACGACTTTCAGTGCAATAATTTCATAACTACGTTCCCTTTAAATTAAAAAAAAGAATCGAGAAAAAATATTGTCAAATTAAAAAGATATGACAGAAAATGTTGATCCAGTTTTCCTGAAAGTCCAAAACCGTAAAAAAAACACTATTTTCGATTTAAGCGACCTCTAACCAGTAACGAATTTCACTGAAATTTTGCATAGAAGTTAAAAATTACATTAGCTAACAAATTCTGAATGAGTATTTAGATATTTTATTACTTTTGCAAGTCCATACATTTTTGGGCCACCCTATTACGTTTTTTTTTCATTTAACATTTTTTTTTCAGAATCAATTTAATTAAAGTAGAATCCTTTTGAAGATGAATTCAATACTTCTTACTAATTATTTATTTTTTCACTTAAAAAAATTTTTTGAATATCAATTTAATTAAAACCAGAATCCTTCTCAGGATGTATCAAACACTAATTATATACTTTTTGTAATTATATATTTTTCTCACTTAAAAATTTCGAGCTGTCTTTTTAATTATAATACAACAACAACAAAATTCAGACAACATATTCTTACGTTTAGTATATTAATTAATCAGGAGTTGTTCTTCCCTATAATTACTGCAAAGTTGGTGCAATGATTTTGTAGCGCTCTGCCCTCACGCTACCTTCCTTTCGTGGTTTTTTTCACCTAAGAATTCTCTTTTGTTTTGTTTTTTTTTTTTAATTATTTTTGGTATACATTTTCTTTTGCCTATCTCTAATTTTCTCGGGTACCTGAAAAGGGGTAAAGGTTGTACAATTTTCGAAAGTAGCCCTATGCTACTTTTCCATACGACGCAAAAGAATCCCTGAAATGAAGAAACGTTATAAAGGAAAAAAATATTACGCAAGACCTGAAAAACATAAAATAAATTCCGCTTTGGCAACACAGCAAAATTTAATAATTCTCCTGAAATGAAATGTTTTTTTATTCCTAAAAGGAAAGATTCTAATTTGTGCAAAACGCGCACAAGTTACAATCTTTCCTATAGAACCTACCGCTAGTTATGTCGTGTCCCAAAAGCAATCGAATAAGTAACCATAGAAAATATCAATTATGAACCGAACTGAATAAAACTCTCGAACTTCTTTACCCATTAATTCTTTATTATACATACAACGAAACTGCCCTACCTTAAAACTCGAACAATCTAATCCGAACCGAAACTTGACTCCACTCTGACTGATAACTAGCAAAACGGCACTCGCCCAGACCAGTCACTAGTCTTTTTGAGGCCAGCCCGTCCCTTTAACGCGTACACGAATTTGTCTGTCTGAATATATCTTTTTTACTATTTTCGACACTCTCGTAGACCCACTTTTCGTCATCACAGCGAGCTGAAATTTGGCACACAAGTTCACGTCGCGTGACAATTGAATCTATCAAAATTTTAACCGGAAATTTCCATGGAAAACCCGGGAAATCGGGAAAAATCATTTGAAAATTTGGTACAAATTTGATTAGTGATAAATCCGTTTCAGAAAAAATGCAGAGTTTTCCGATTTTTCCGAAAAAAATTTCCGGAATTTTCCGACTTTTCCGGAAAATTTTCCGGTAAAAAAGTTTTTTAAATTATGCAGGATCAAGTTCCCTATCAAGTGGCATCATTACTTTTTCTCCGACAATGGTGAACCCTTGCAGAAAAAATCGAGGAAAATTCATGTAAAACGCTTTTCCGGAGTTTTTCCGATCAAGGACCGTTTTGCAACCTAAGACAAAGTTGTAGAGTAAAATGAGTTGCATAAAGTTGCTTTTGTGGAAAATTCCATGGAAAACCCGGAAAAGCGGAAAAATCATCGGAAAAATTCATCGATATGATTAGTGATAAATCTGCTTCAGGAAAAGTGCAGAATTTTCCAATTTTTCTGGAATTTCCGGAATTTTCCGACTTTTCAGCAAAATTTTCCGACAAAAAAGTTTTATATGCTATGCGGAATGATTTTTTTTTCCGTCCTACTGGCATCATCTTCAACAATCATGAAAACTTGCATGAAAAATCGAGGAAAATTCATGCAAATTTTTAAAAATATTTCATAGTAATAGGAAAAGTCTGTGGAAAACACGGAAAATCGGGAAAATTCAGTAAATCAGTGTCTTTTCAGCCGTCATACAATTGTTTTAAAATATCTGCATGCAGCACGTAATAACAATTTAGTTAACGTGAAAAAGGCAGAAAATAAAATAAGTCAAAAACGAGTTTTCAAACAAAACTGAGGCCAAGCGCATGAAAAAGTAGAAAATAAACTTTTCTTCACACTCAGAGGTGGACTCAGATTTTATTCGCTGACAATCACCGATATATTTCAGTATGATCAATCAGAGGTAATAAGTGATTTGATTCATGAAGAGAAAGAATATTCAAGAGAAATGTCCCAATAAAAAAATCTGAGTCCACCTCTGTGTGTGAAGAAAAGTTTATTTTCTACTGTTTCACGCGGCTTGGCCTCAGTTTTGTTTGAAAACTCGTTTTTTATTTATTTTATTATGTCCGATATTCCGAAGTAAACTTTCTTTGCTCACAACGCGGATGTAAACAAACGACAACAACCTTGTCGTTTGCTCTACCGGTTGCAGCACTTGAGTCGTTTAGTAGTAAACAATCGCTTTATATATTAATTACCATGCGAAGTTAGTTATTATCGTAATCTTTGATTGCTCCACTATTCACTAAGCGCGCATCGCAGCCAGCTGTTGGGCTAATCAGCAAAATAACCGACGTTGCAGAACAATACCATGCGAGGTTATTGTTTAGCAATTGCTGATTACTTCGCCTGAATGCGCCATTGGCTACTGGAAGAGTCTCATATTAGGCCATAACAGTCATACAAAAATTCCAACGAACCAACACAAAATAGAAATTTTACTACACAAAATATTCGGTAGCAACGATTTTGCCTAAAATAATACACGACACGACACCCGTACAGATATGCCGCCGAGAAGTCGCGAGCGGGAGACGAATCATTCTTTCGGACGAACAAAGCGCTCGTCTGTCGGTGGGTTGAACGACGGGATGACTGCGATGTAGGCAGGCTGCGGTGATTTGAGTGAGTTGATTCTGAGCAGGTGACGAGTAAGGAACTGCGCGCGAGTTACGTTCCCACCAACCAACACCTTCCAATCATCATATTATTACCTGCCGCCACACATAAATCAGCCACCTTTCATATTTACGGGAATAAGCATAAAGTAGAGCACCTGGCCATCAACCTGTGAACCGGATAACGTTGCACTTTCTCACCAACAACCCAGACGCAGAATCAGCGTAATTATTAAAAACGTTAAGTTCCAATTATTAAAGAAGCACAGCCTATATGCAGTCTTTTGGCAATTCTTGTAAAGTTCGGTTCAAATAAATATTAATTAAAACTCAAAGCTTTTTTTAATTTAAATTTTATTATTTTTTTTTATTCAATTACTCGGCGAAAAACGTATTTGGCGCAGTCGGTAGGATAGGCGACAAGTCCTATCACAGTTAAAAAAGTAAAAAATCGAAAGTACGCGATAAATTAAAACGACGGTTAATCGTTCTAAATTTTTCATTTGTCAACGGATTCTTGGCTATATTTATACTTTCGTTTGTTTTAATGGTCTTTTAGCTTCCTAGTTAATTAGCAAAGTGATTAGTGTGGCACAAACATTTATATAACGAAGGATTATCGTTATCAACATCGACGAAGGAATATCGTTGATTGAAAAGCTACCAGGACTTGAAGGTTCCAACCTGAATCGCCTATACCAGAAGAACATGAAATTTTTCATGCGTATAATTCACCTGTAAGTCAAGTATTTGAATATTTTTTTTTCCTTTCAATTAACTCCTTATATACATATGTTTACTAACACATACATATGTTTACTAACAAACCTAAAGCAAATAGATCAAGAACAGCTCCATATAACAAAAAATTTCTTTCTCGCTATTTAATAAATATACCTCTAAATAAACCAGACCAGATAAGTGAAGTAAGTGATAGTGATAATAGTGTATCAGTGAGTAGTGAAACAGAAACCCTACAATCAAATAATCTAAGATACTACGAAATGGCTAACGTTAATAATAACCCTATTGCCGCTGGGCAAGTTCCAAACCCTCAAATACAAGTTGCTCTTCCAAATCAAAATGAAGTTCAGAATCAAGCTCAAAATATAAATCCAAACCCAGCAGTAGCTGTAAGAGATGTTTTCGACTCCTTGAAAGTCCCTGACGCAATTAAAGATCTCCCTAGATTTGATGGAAATCCTAGACTTCTTTATGATTTCATCAATAATGTAGAAGAAATTCTGTCCTTAATAGCTGTAGCAGATGGCACACCTTATCCTCAGATATTATTACGTGCAATTAGGAATAAAATAGAAGGCCAAGCTAACGAGGTCTTAAACATTTATGGAACTTCATTAAGTTGGGAGCATATAAGAGGAAATTTAATCCTGCATTATTCAGATAAAAGAAACGAAACATCTCTTTTTAGAGACCTACATAATTTAAGACAGGGAAATAATAGTGTAGAAAAGTTCTATAGTGAAATTATAGAAGTACAAGCCACCATATCTAACCATGTGCAAATTCACGAAAATAACCAGAACGTAGTGACAGCTAAAAGAGCCTTGTATTCTGAGATGTGTTTAAATGCATTTCTAACAGGATTAAAGGAACCTCTTGGCTCAACAGTCCGTGCAATGAGTCCTGAAACTTTACTAATCGCCTTTTCATTTTATGTAAAGGAACAGAGCCTCTCCTACTTGAGATCTCCACATTGCAGCGGATTTGGAAATAGTAATAATAGTAACAATAAAAGAAATGTATATCAAAATAATTCCAAGCTTAGTGAGAATTAAGCTTAATACTTCATGTACCATTCAACTCTCATTCAAGAACATTCCCTAACCAACGTACTTCGTATAATTTTAATCCCTTCAATCAAAATTGCCAGTAGATGTCAAAAGCGGAAATATCCTTATTAAAACCACGGAAATAAAACCCGGTTTATTCATATCCGAAGGCCTTTATGAAGCTGTAGATTGGTTCAGCTCAGTTCTAGTTTCTAACGAAACAGGCTCTGATCTGGATTTATTCCTGGAGCAACCAATAAAAGTCGATTCCCTTCCATCTTCCGAATTTTTTGAAGTACATAGTTTTAATGTCCAATTTGAAAATGAAAATACAAGTACAGTTAACACTGACGACATCAACAATCTTATTCGTACAACTCACTTAAACCAAGAAGAAAGAAAATCAATCTTAAAACTTTGTAAGAATTACGAAGACATATTCTTCAAGCAGGGGCAAAAACTAAGTTTCACAAATCGAATAAAACATCGGATTTCAACTACAGACGAAATCCCAATACACACGAAATCTTATAGATACCCTTATGTCCATAAAGAAGAGTTGAAAAGCAAATTAGCAAGATGCAGGATCAAAATATTATCAGGCATAGCTATTCACCGTGGAGCTCTCCTGTTTGGATAGTTCCAAAGAAACGAGATGCTAGCGGCAAAGTCAAATGGCGACTAGTCATAGACTATCGCAAGTTGAATGAGAAAATAATTAGCGACCGCTATCCACTTCCAAATATCAATGAGATTCTTGATAAACTTGGAAAGTGCATGTATTTCTCCACTCTAGATCTGGCGAGTGGTTTTCACCAAATAGAAATGGACGCAAAGGATATATAAAAAGCAGCCTTTACAGTTGAAGGAGGACACTATGAATACCTCAGAATGCCTTCTGGGTTGAAAAACGCTCCGTCCACCTTCCAGCGCATCATGGACAATGTTTTAAAAGATCTCCAAGGCAAAATTTGCTTAGTGTATCTTGACGATATAATAATATTCTCAACATCCATTCCAGGAACATTTAGAAAATATTAGAAAAATATTCGATAAAATAAGGGAAGCTAACCTGAAGATATAGTCGGAGTTTTTGAAAAAAGAAATCAATTTCCTAGGACATATAGTCACTGATAACGGCGTAAAGCCAAACCCTGACAAAATTTCCGCTATTCAAAACTTTCCCATACTCCGAACACAAAAGGACATAAAGTCATTTCTTGGTCTAGTAGGTTACTATAGGAAATTTTTACAAGACTTCGCAAAGATGACGAAACCCCTAACAGTCTGCTAAAAAAGGGAAGCAAAATCGAGCTCAATGACAGATATGTTAAAGCATTTCAATCTTGCAAGGACGTTCTAACGAATGATCCAATATTAGCTTACCCCGACTTTTCTAAACATTTTGTATTAACTACTGATGCAAGTAATTTCGCAATCGGTGCTATATTGTCACAGGGACCTATCGGTAGTGATTGACCCATCTGTTACACTAGCAGAACCCTGACAACAACGGAGGCTAAATACTTAACAATTGAAAAAGAATTGTTGGCAATTGTTTGGGCGTCCAAATATTTTCGTCCGTATTTATTCGGAAACAAATTCAAGATTGTCGCGGATCACAAGCCTCTCCTCTGGCTTATGAATTTGAAAGATCCAAATTCCAAACTAATTCGTTGGCGCTTAAAACTGGAAGAATTCGACTACGAGATAGTCTATAAAAAAGGAACTCAAAATTCTAATGCTGACGCTCTAAGTCGCATCAAATTAGAAAATCCAGAAGATTCAGAAACTACCGATAATATAGAACTTAATGCAAATGAAAATGAAAATTTCTCAGTACAAGGTACCTTAGGATCCACAGTACACTCGGCTGAAGAAAATCTCTCCCATATCCGAACGTCCACTCAACGAATTTAATCTTCAACTGATTCTTGAAAAATCAAATAAACGACCCCAAATTCGCTAGAAGTTCCATTTAAAAATCGCCTTCGTCGAACTATTCGACTACCTGAATTTACAGAGGAAAATACCACCAGCCTCTTCAAGCAATATTTAGCTCCAAACCGGCTTAATGCAATACATACAGATAATGATACATTTAGATTGGTTCAGAACGTATATTCGAAATATTTCTCACAATCTAAAACTTTCAAACTTATCCGATGCATTGAAATTCTAAAAGATAAAGTAAATAACGATGAGCAATACCAAATGATCAACGATTATCACACAAAAAGTAATCATCGCGGAATCCACGAAACCCTTAATCATTTAAAACGCGAATATTATTTTCCATTCATGAAAAACAAAATCATAAAGGTTATCAGTAATTGCGAACCATGCCAAACACTTAAATATGATAGAAATCCACCTAAGTTACAATTTCAAGTTTCTGAAACCTCAAATAAACCATGAGATATTTTACATATTGATATATATAGTATAAATAATAAAAAGATGCTAACTATAACCGACAAATTTTCCAAATTTGCCGCGGCATATACACTTGTCACTAGAAATAGTCTAACGATTATAAAATCATTGAAACATTTTCTGAGCCTTCACGGCATTCCTAAAAAGATAATTTCCGACCAAGGAGCAGAATTCACTGCAACAATCTTTAAAGATTTTCGTAAGCAATTCAATATCATCCACCACATAACTTCCCTCCAACAAACTTCTAGTAGCTCCCCAGTTGAAAGAATGCATTCGACATTAACAGAAATCTATAGCATATCCATAATCAACACATAGAGAAGGAGCGTCAGGAAATTCTGAATGAGACTGTTGTTTTGTATAGCGATAAATATTTTATTTACCGCTTGCTTCTTACCTAGGTCCAATATCTATGCAAGTGTACTTAAATGTTGTTACCTAGGTGCAATACCTACACAATTTATCGCTGAATATCTGTTGCCTAAGTCAATACCTATGCAACAGTGTGTTTTGGGAAATTGCCTAGGTGTAAGACCTATGCAATCGAATAAACGCAACGAAATAAAAACCTCGATTGACTGACTGTAACTAACTGCTTTATTTTTCAACAATTTGTATTTTATAGATTAAAAATGATTAGTCAACAAAAATATATAATTTTCTAAACTGAGAAAAATAATAATTCTCACGACATTTTTCACACATTTAATTTTATTTTCGCGGGCGTCTAGTTTCATTAGCAAAATAAATTGAAATTTAGATAACAAATTTTAGGGAAACTAAATATAATTATAGTAATTGATGTCTCGGATTCAACAGAGACCATTATCACCTACAATAATGCTATCCACTCTCCTACCAAACATACACCTTACGAAATATTTTACGGAAGAACTTACAAATTTGAGAATAACTTACAACACAACAACGTGCAAATTAAATTAATTCCAAAGAGAACTTTATCCGTCAATTAAAAATAGAGTGCAGGAAATAATAAATTAAAAAATTAGTACTTTAAACAAAAACAGAACGCCCCCGAAGAAATTAAGAAAAAGTCTTTTAGTTTATAGGAAAGAAAATAGAAGAAACAAGCTCACGCCTAGATTTACTAAAACTAGAATTAAAAGAGATAAATTAGTTAAAATAATAGACGATAAAAATCAAAAAATTCACAAATCAAAAATTAAAATAAAAAATTTTCAGGCTAGTAATGACAGAACAGATTAAAGGACAACGACTGGAAATACGAGACCTCACGAACGCACAAGGACTACTACCTATAAGACTTGGACAAGCTAGAGCCATTAAGGGCTACAATAATCTTTTACATATAGTTAACTTGAGTAAATACGAAGAAAATACGGAAAAAATACCAAGATCACTGGAAATATTAGGAAATATTAAAGAATTAGAGGATTCATTTAAGATTACTGAAATCAAACTTCATGAACTAAAGCAGAAATTAGCAACACTTATGCCTAGAATTAGAAATAGAAGAGGATTAATCGACGCTTTAGGTTCAATAGTGAATAGTATAACGGGTAATATGGATGCAGAAGATGCTCGACACCTTAATGAAGAAATAGGTAAGATAGTGTCAAATCAATCTGTAATAAAATCGACCTAAATAGACAAACAAGTATAAACAGTGCTATGATAAAAAGATTTGAAAACATAACAGAACATATTAATAGCCAACAAACTATATTGAAGCGTATCTGAATCACTACCATGAACAAACTAGAAATAAAATTAAAGCTAAAGAAGACTCCTTAAAGCACATACAATATCTGAATGTAATAAACTATAACATTGATCTATTAAATTCCCATTTGACTGGTCTAGCAGAAACACTAGTTCTCGCCCGTTTAAACATCATATCCAAGCATATTCTAAGCCCAGATGAAATATTAGAAATCTTCCAATATTTTGAAAATCAATCTATTAAAGTAAAATCAGATCAACATTTATATGAACTACTTGGTCTACAAGCGTACTATAATAACACTAACATCATTTTTAACGTCCGAATTCCAATAATTTCCGAAGAAAACTATTCCCTATTACACGTAATCCCATTACCGATTAACAATACAAAGAAAATATCCACAAAACCCTACATTATCCACAATCCCCAAAATATTCAATACTTTGATGAAAGGTGTCAACAAATAGAAGGGACATACCTATGTCAGGAATCAACCCAACAGGAAAACACCAGGGATTCAGAATGCATTGGAAGACTTCGCCGAAACGAACCAGCAAGATGTAATCTCATCGAAACCACAATCATAACTGAGATCTTGGAACCAGAACCCAACTTCATCCTTCTCACCAATGTTCCGGAAACCGAAATAAACTCATCTTGCGACTTCAATCATCAAAAACTAAAAGGAACTGTTTTGATCCATTTCGACAACTGCGACGTTACAATCAATGGTATGACCTATTCAACGAAAAGTAGCATACATTGCGATGAAGTCCACATTCTTCCCGCAATATTCAACAATATCACCGCTTCATCTGTAACTCAACATCTAAGCCTACAAAAATTGAAGTCCTATCATATTGAAAACAAGGAAGCTATCGAGTTCTTATCAAGGAAATCTGGGGAACTACTTCATCATGAGCACATCTATAACTTAACTATCATCGGGATCATCAGCAATAATAACATACATAGTCCGAAATAATTACAACTCCAGGGGCCAACCTAAACAACAAATCGAAATCAACGCAACATCCTCAAATCTTCCAGATGTCCCTACAGAAGGAACCCATAGGGCCACCTTTATCTGGCCATCACTACACTAAGGGGGGAGGAGTTACGTTCCCACCAACAAACACCTTCCCATCATCATATTATTACTTGCCGCCACACATAAATCAGCCACCTTGCATATTTACGGGAATAAGCATAAAGTAGAGCACCTGGCCATCAACCTGTGAACCGGATAACGTTGCATTTTCTCACCAACAACCCAGACGCAGAATCAGCGTAATTATTAAAAACGTTAAGTTCCAATTATTAAAGAAGCACAGCCTATATGCAGTCTTTTGGCAATTCTTGTAAAGTTCGATTCAAATAAATATTAATTAAAACTCAAAGCTTTTTTTCAATTTAAATTTTATTATTTTTTTTTATTCAATTACTCGGTGAAAAACTTATTTCGCGGACGTTAGTGAAGGTTGAATTGTGTTTTGTTTTGTTTTTGTAGTCTTATTTGTTGAAAAAGTTGCTGATTAACGGCGGGGGAATCGCGTTTTTTTTATTTCTGGAAGTGGATTTTTCTGCGTGGACAGCTGCGAAAAGAAGTTCCGTGCTTGAAAGTGAAAAGCGTTCATTAGTTATTCGATTGCCAAGAGAGGTGTCTGAAAGCGAACAGTGCTTATAATTAGTGAATTATCAAAAGATTTTAGTACTCAACTGTTGCAAAATTTTCCGATCTGGTGTCTGAAAGTGAAAATCCAGCAATATCATTGGATTTCCAAAATAATTTAATTCACACCTGCTGCGAAATTTTCCAGTTTGGTGTCTGAAAGTGAAAAGTGACTTTATCTATTGAATTTACAAAGAACTTTATTCCTCACCTGTTGCGGAGGAACGAAGATTCCCGATTTGGTGGCTGAAAGTGAAAAGTGCGTATATATGTTGAACTTTCAAAAGACTTTATTACTCACTTGTTGCGGCATTTTCCGATCTGGTGTCTGAAAGCGAACAGTACTTACTACTCACTAATTATACAGTGAATTCTTGAAAGATTTTTCTTCTCACCTGTTGTGGTGGAACGACATTTTCCCGATTTGGTGCCTGAAAGTGAACGTCACTCAAAATTAGTGAATTTTTAAAAGATTCTATTACACACCTGTTGTTACATTTTCTAGTTCAGTGCCTGAAATTAAATGGGGTGGCAATATGGCCTTTAAAAATATTATATATTCACCCTTCGTAATCAAAAGGAGTCTACAACTTATTGCCAGAGAAGAGGGAATCTAACCAATTAAGTATTTATTGCCTTTTTTTCTTAATTTTTTTGTTGTTGTGTGAAGTACGTACCTGAGGAGTTTAATTACATATATTTTCTATTACGCTCAGTGCCTGAACGAAAAGAGTCAGTGAACTTTGCTTGATTTACTAATTACTGAACTGCTGAGCCGCTAGTGTTCATGATCCGTCATTCATTCTGGAAGATTTTGTATAGATAGGCTGTAAGATGCCAAGTAAGAAAGGAAAAGCAAGTAACATCGAAAAGTGAACATGTATTAATAAATTAAAATTATACGTGAAAATCTGCAAAGAATAAAAAAAAATTTTTTTGCTAAAAATATATATAATATTATAATAATACAAAAAAAAACAAACATCCGAAAGCACCCATAAATAGAGGTGAAAAGGATACACATAAAAGAGGCCAATGTGCCCACATAGTGTTTCAAGTCGGCCGCTGCGATATATATATACCAGGGGGAAAAGGGAGGTGTACCCCAGCAACAGTAACTCACCAGATCCAGCCAGCGTGGGACACCTTCGCCTAGGGTAGTAAGCCTTTTGTTCTGTAAAGTAAGTTCGGTTGCACATTTTTTCTAATTTTTTTTTATTTCTCTTCTCTGTTTGAATATATCCGAGATTTCAGTTTAAGCTTAGCATAGTTAAGAATAGTTATACGGTTATTAAAATTTGTTTTTTTTTTTTGTGTCTCATACAGTTTCGGGAACACGTTTGGAGTTAAGCACCCTATAATTAAGGTCAGCTAGTAGGGTTTCTTCTAGGTTAAGTTATCATTAAACAGGTTGTCAACTTTTCAAATTATGTAAAGATGGTTAAGTAAGGATGAACGGTGGATGGCTATAGCGAATAAAAGGAGTTGATTTTACATCCCGTTAAGAAAACTGCCTTATCCCAGATTTTTTTACTTCTCCTTATCTTCTCTTCTTTTCTGTTTGAATTGTTGTCCCAGATAAGAGGGAATCTAACCAATTAAGTATTTATTGCCTTTTTTTCTTAATTTTTTTGTTGTTGTGTAAAGTACGTACCTGAGGAGTTTAATTACATATATTTTCTATTACGCTCAGTGCCTGAACGAAAAGAGTCAGTGAACTTTGCTTGATTTACTAATTACTGAACTGCTGAGCCGCTAGTGTTCATGATCCGTCATTCATTCTGGAAGATTTTGTATAGATAGGCTGTAAGATGCCAAGTAAGAAAGGAAAAGCAAGTAACATCGAAAAGTGAACATGTATTAATAAATTAAAATTATACGTGAAAATCTGCAAAGAATAAAAAAAAATTTTTTTGCTAAAAGTATATATAATATTATAATAATACAAAAAAAACAAACATCCGAAAGCACCCATAAATAGAGGTGAAAAGGATACACATAAAAGAGGCCAATGTGCCCACATAGTGTTTCAAGTCGTCCGCTGCGATATATATATACCAGGGGGAAAAGGGGGGTGTACCCCAGCAACAGTAACTCACCAGATCCAGCCAGCGTGGGACACCTTCGCCTAGGGTAGTAAGCCTTTTGTTCTGTAAAGCAAGTTCGGTTGCACATTTTTTCTAATTTTTTTTTATTTCTCTTCTCTGTTTGAATATATCCGAGATTTCAGTTTAAGCTTAGCATAGTTAAGAATAGTTATACGGTTATTAAAATTTGTTTTTTTTTGTGTCTCATACAGTTTCGGGAACACGTTTGGAGTTAAGCACCCTATAATTAAGGTCAGCTAGTAGGGTTTCTTCTAGGTTAAGTTATCATTAAGCAGGTTGTCAACTTTTCAAATTATGTAAAGATGGTTAAGTAAGGATGAACGGTGGATGGCTATAGCGAATAAAAGGAGTTGAGTTTACATCCCGTTAAGAAAACTGCCTTATCCCAGATTTTTTTACTTCTCCTTATCTTCTCTTCTTTTCTGTTTGAATTGTTGTGGTACCGACCATCACGACATGATGACTGAGTAAGTTCCGCACATGAGGGGTGGGGGGGGGGTGTCACTAGCGGATAAACATTTTATGGTTACTGCGACGTCTTAGCCAGGGTGGATGGGGGCGATGGGCCCAATCATGTCCAGTCAGGGCTCCACCTTCATCTGGGGTCCACCTCCTCTCTCTCTCTCTCGGTGTCGAGCCTTCTTCGGGTGGATAAGACATTTGTATGGCGTTGACTTTCTTTTGACTTGTTTTATTTCAGCACATTGCAGCGCTGGTATTATTTAAACTGTATTACTTTCAGGTCTTCTTTCAGGTTGCACCAGTAGAGCGAGCCGACATTGCGTTTTTTTTTCTGTCCGTCCGTCTGAAGTCCAGTTCAAGATGAGCAAGCTTTTCTTTTATTTCAGTATAGGCACAGTTATCAAGCATCAAGGGGAGGTGGGTGGCAAGAACCACCTCAGTCGGCTGATCGCTAGCGGCAATATGCTGTGCGGCTACCCACCCATATCCCCAAGATGATTTTTGCAGCAGGAGGTGCCAGTCGCGGCATCTGCCTACATTCATGACAAGATGGATGCAGGTAGATCTGACGACGGGTGCGCTCTTCGCTACAAATGGCGCCCAAGTTTTTTTGCCTTCAATCAAGCTTCTCTTGACTAAAGCGCGATTACAATTTCGATTATTTTTTCTGGCCGCTCATTTGCGTGCTTCGCTACAAATGGCGCCCAATCTTTGGCTTAATTCTTTTTTTCTTCGCTTTAAAGTCTTAAATTTTATATTTCTGGTCGCCCATTTGTTTGCTTTCGCTACAAATTGCGCCCAAACACGGTTTTCTTTTAGCAATTGGTCAAGCTCCTCTTGACTAAGATGCAGTTTATTAGTATTTTCTCCCTATTTTGGGAATTATTTCGGTTTTCTGGTTCGAGAGTTATTCAAGCTTCACTTGAGTGAGGTTTAAGTTATTAGTAATACTTTCTCGTTTTTCTGAAATACTAGCATCTCTATTATGTTGTATCAAATTCCATTCTTTTGTAGATATATATCGACTATTTTTAAATTATATCATCAGTCTCACATCGTTTGCTTCCAATTCATTCATAGTTTTTTATTTAATGTTTTTTGCGATAAGTTCTTGCTCATGTTAGTTCCTTTCAAATTAAAGTTCTTTTTTGTCAATTTAAGGATATATTCTCTAGTTTGCTGAAACGAGTTGTCTTGCTAAGCTGCCAGTGGCTTGGCCTACGCAGAGGTACCATTTGCTCCCGTAAAGCTCTGTGCTTTCGTGGTAACTCTTTTTCGGTCTCGTCTGGTCTGGCTTTGGTAGCTGGCGAGATGGCTCATGATTTGACTTCATTGGTGTAACCACGTAAATTTCTTCGAATCACATCCAAATGTTTTTTTTTATTTTTCATAACCTTTCGTGATGAATTATCCATCTTCCTCGGTAGTGAGTGGGTTTTGTGCGCTAGGCGTACCCTCCGACGTTAAGCTTCAGCCCGCGATCACTGGGGATATGAGCAGTCATTGACAAAATGTTTTCAGCATTACCATGACCATATCTCAACTGTTGGTGAACGGTGTTCATCTCCAGATTCTGTGTTATCCTTGGCAATGGGATTGAGTTGGCAAGGATCATTTTCACATCGATCGAAAAGCCGTTTCACCGTTTTGTTTTTCCAAATTTCAAATTTTACTTTTCCGTCGTCAGTCCCTGTCGTAGGATATCGGCACTGGTAATGCATGATGATTGGATGATCAGTGGAAATTGAACGTTGTATGCGAAGCATACTTTGCGAGCCTCGGCTCCGTTCACAGCTGTTAATTCCGTGAAGAAGCCTGTATTTTCCTATATTTGTGGCAGTAATTATAGTATCTCGTCCATGCGGGACATGATGATTTATGGTTTATTTGTTTTATTTGTATTATTCTCTTGGTATCTTATTATAAAACAGCTACTCCTTCTTCCTGAATACTGGTAGCCAAAGAACAATCGACCACCTGCTCCCGATTTGGGTTGTCCCGTTCTCTCAGTAAATTGTTGGACGAAGCCCATCTTCATGACACAGGTCTTTGCTTGGACAATAGAGCCAATAAACCTGTCGTAAATCCATCCTCGCTAATTAATTCCCTGTTTATTATCCTTTCGAGAGTTGGGCGGAGAGTTAGAGAGAGATTGAGAACGATTTGTTTTCGTAGAGCTTCCAGTTTGCAGAACTGGATGGCTGAAATGTTGGTGTGTGTATGTGTGTTCTGGTGGACCGCTTCGTGGCCAACCACCCCCTTCGTATGATTTAGCATTTTGAATAAGCATATACGCATCGTTTTACACATCTTCTTCTTTGGAGTTATGATAAAGTTATTGTATTATTATTGAGTTACGTTTTACAAGTGCCTTGCTTACCGACTATGTTCATGAATGTGCTTATACTCTAGCTGTAGTTAGACTCTTCTACTCATACATACTACACCTTCCATACAGGGTGTTTCCCACTAGGAGGTCAATAGAGCGGGAGGTGATAGTACTCACCTAGATGAACCAAAAATTGTATGGCAGGGGGGGGGACCATATCAACCGTTTAGGAGTTACAGGGTGATTAATAAAAAATGCTAGTTTTTCACAAAACACCCTGTATCTTAAAAACTACATGGTGTACGGTCACAGTTAAGAGCTCATTGTATGTAGAACTTCATGGCCTTTCAAACGACTGCTCAATCAGGACACACCTCTCTCATCAAGAATTATGATTGTCTAAACTAAAAATTTCGGATTTTCCTACTTTTTTTTAATTTGACCCCTATTATTTTTGAAAAAAAGGTCGTTAACATCATTTTTTTTTATAAAAACTGTAAACTATAGACTCTCCTCTTTAATTTGACCTATGACACCCTGTGTGTTAACTGTAGCCGTTAAACAGTTATTAACTCATCACCTATTCCGGTCAGACCGAAATTAGACGATATCTTTTAAAATGGCCTGCTAAGGGAACAAATTATTGTTGAGAATAGGTTTGAAAATAGGTTTGTGAATAAGTTTAGAGCTAATAACTCTTTAATATTTCTTTTCTTAACGTTTCTGGTATGTATATTCTACCTTCTACGAATACTAGTTCTTCATTGACTGTAAGATCATTTCTTAATCTCCAGAAATACTTTAGCTCTTCGGGAACCGACTTTTTTTCATTTCGCCACCCTCTTAATATCAAGTTTTTTAAATTTTTTATAAAGGGATCTTTTTTTGTTTCCATTTGTAATTGTTTTTTCTTCTCATCAGTTACATTGATTGTAAACTAACTCTGACAACTCTTTAATGTGTTCTTCCTTTACTTCATTATTGTGCACTATTCTTGTCAAACAATCTGCTATGTATAAAAATTTTCCCGGTACGTACCTGAATTTCAAATTATATTTTTCTAATTTTAACTTCTTTCTTTGAAGTCTTGGTGATGGAATTTTGTTATATTCTATTTCGATTATACCCAACAATGGTTTGTGATCCGTCTGTATTTCTATTTTTCTCCCGTAGATAAGTCTATGCCACTTATTACATACGAAAACTACAGCTAAAAATTCTTTTTCAATTTGAGCATAGTTTTTTTCTGTGTCTGTAAGGCTACACGCTGCAAAGAACACAGGTTGTCCCGCTTGCATAAGGCAACATCCTAGACTATTTTGTGATGCATCTGTTTGTATGACTATTTCTTCTGACACATTAAACAGTTTGAGAACTGTTGCGTCTTTTATCATCTTTATTATATTCAAGCAATTTTCGTGTATTTTCAACCATTGAAAAATCATATTCTTTTTTAGGAGCTCTCTTAGAGGTGTTGATACCTCTGCTATATTTGGTAGATAATCCCTCATATAATTTATAAAGCCTAATAAAGTTTGCAACTCTTTTTTATTTGTTGGTGCCCCTAATTCATCTATTGCTTTTATCCTATTTTTGTCTAACGTAATACCATCTTCTGATATTATGTGCCCTAGAATTTTGATTTGTTTCTGTTTTAGTTGAACTTTTTTTTTATTAAATTTTATATTTCTTTCTTTTGCCCTATGCAAAACTAGTTCCAGAATATTATCATGCCCCTCTTCCGTTTCGGTCGCGATCGCAAGATCGTCTATGTATACCGTTACATTAGGTATGTCTTTGAAGTTTTTCTCATTTACCTTTTGAAAAATCTCAGGAGCTATTTTGAGGCCAAATGGCAACCTGTTAAAAGAATACCACCCAAATGGAGTGCTGAAACTGCACAGCTTCTTAGATTCATTATTGAGCTTAATTTGAAAATAACCATCTTTCATATCGAACACTGAGAAGGCTTTTTTATTATAGAAATTCACTTTTATTTGTTCGAACGAAGGTATTTCATAAAAGTTATCTTTAATTGCTTTGTTTAAAAATTTTGGATCTAAACATAACCTTACTTTCTTGTAGAGCTTTTCTACAATTTCTAGGTTTGATACCCAATCACATGCATTTTCTGCTGGCTCTATTATATCGCTTTGTATTAATCTATCCAATTCTACTTTTAGTGGCTCTTTTAGTGTGAGAGGGATTCTTCGCGGGGCTTTGACTACTGGAGCTGTATCATTTTTGAGTTCGATTTGAAAATTTTTTAAGCAGCACTCTAACCCTTCAAATACTGACTCATATTTTTTATATGAATCTGCTGTTTCTTTCTTTTCTATTTTGTTTATCCTTTTAATCAGACCTAATTCGACACATGCCGCTAAACCTAGTATAGAAGTTGTTTTCTTTACTGTAATCCAAAATTCCTGATCTATTATTTGATTGCGTATAATGCACTTTAATTTGCACGTTCCCATTGTTCCTATTTCAGTACCATTATATGCTTCTAATTTACTTACTTCCATATTGATTTTAAATGAACCTGATAACGTGTGAATTATGGACAATGGAATTATATTGGCTTGGGCCCCCGTATCTAGTCTAAATTTTATTAGATTTAATTGAATTTTTACCAATTCATACCATGCGTCCTCTTCAACAATTTTAAAATTTTCATTTTTATTTTTGATTGTGTTAATTGTAAAACTATCACTATCACTACTTGTACTTGCCGTTTTCTCAATTGCGTTTACTATTCGATTTCTACACATTACTGCGAAATCATGTTGCATACCGAGCAATTTTTTCCGTATGCTGGACAATTTCTTCTTTCATGGTTTTTTCCACATGATGCACAGTGAATGTTGTTTTGTTTCTGCTTTACATTGTATTTCCTAAAACAATTTTTATCGTTTTTAAAATCAATTCTCTTATAGTTATTTGTTCGATATTTATTAGAGTTATTTCTTTTATCTTCACTACTTACCCTATTTCCTAATTTGCTTTGTACAGTAGCAACAGCATTCTATCTGCTCCTCATGTTGTTGTTATTCATTTTATCTGCTTGCATACTCGTGACCTCTGCTGATCTTGCCTTGTCGATTGTTTTCTGCAGTTCTATTTTGTCTGTATCGAGAAGTTTTTTTTTGCAAATTCTTGTCTCCGGTTCCTATGACTATTCTGTCCCTTATCATTCGATCTGGAGCGTGTGGCTAATTGCCTTAAATCCATCAGGTACATATCAAATGGTTCATCCGACTCTTGTACTCATGTATGGAATACGAAACTTTCATAGACCTCATTGGTCTTGCCTGTACAAAAGGTGGCATAAGCTTCTGTTACTTTTTTATAGCTTTTTCTATCGGCTTCTGATAAATTCAGTACTGCGTAAAATTTTTCTGTAGCATCGCGTCCAGCAGCAAAAAATATCGCTATCTGTACGGGCTCGGCTTTCGCTTCTAATTCGATTGCTATGGCAAATATTTGAAAATTTTGCCAAAACGACTTGCAAGTTTCTTCGAGATTTCCTGATTTCAAATTTAGTTCTTCTACTTTTTTCACGTATTGCATTATGCGTTTTTTTCCACATACACAAGTTTAATTTTCTTAGGTATCGTGGTTTTTTATAATTAGCAATAAATGATTTTGATGCATTCGCCACTCTTCCCATTTGATTATAAACTGTTTATTTTTGCATCATCCACTAATATTTAACATTTTATTTGTTATTGTGGCTCTAATTTTTCAATATTTTCACAGTAGTTTCACTTGTACTTTTATCGGACAACCGACTGCGCCATGTATTATTATTGAGTTACGTTTTACAGCTGGCCTTGCTTACCGACTACGTACATGAATGTCCTTATACTCTAGGTGTAGTTAGACTCTTCTACTCATATATACTACAGTTATTATTTAAATTTTTTTTCTTTTCTTCTGAACATACATATACATATATTTATATACGCACAAATATCCTACACGTACAAATTACAGGTATTCCTCTTTGGAGTATCACAAAGTCATTATTTTGGGTTTTTCTTTGAATTTACGCATTCATAAGCCCACAAAATTTAATACGCACGATTCTACAGATCTACGTCTTTGAATCTATCATAAGATTATTATTCGGTATTTTCTTTTGAATTTATATAGTTATATACGCACAAATTTACAGTTCTTCATCTTTGGATTCATAATAAATTTATTATTCTGGATTTTCTTTTGAATTTACCTACCTATATACGCACAAGCTATAGATCTTCCTCTTTAGATCTATTTTAAGGTTATTTTTCTGAATTTTCGCTTGAATTTATATATTTATATACGCACAAATTTATAGATCTTCCTCTTTGGATGTATAATAAAGTTATTATTTTGAACTTTCTTCGAGCATATATATATTTATATATGCACAATTATAAAACACGCACAGGTTTCACAGATCTTCTTCTTTGAATTTGTAATGGAGCTACTATTTTGAATTTTCTTTTGAATTTATATATTTATTACGCACAAATATCCTACACGCACAAGTTATCGGTATTCCCCCTTTGAGTATCATAAATTCATTATTTTAAGTTTCTTTGAATTTGCACAGTCAAAAACCCACAAATTTAATACGCACGATTTTACAGATCTACCTCTTTGAAATTATCATAAGATTATTACCCCGACCTTTCGTTGGAAGTTGTAGATCTCTATACGCGCTAAATCTCTAAAGAATTTCCCCTGTTGTACCATATTGACGCGTGTTATCAGGAATTCGTGGCGCACGACACAATCAGCATTATTTATTCAACATCATAGCCACGCGAAATTCAAGCGTTTCGTTGAGTACCATAAGGGCATCGTTTTGAACTGTGTTCCTCTTAGGCACATCTCTGGCTAATAATTGTATTATACTAGTACTTCTTCGTCGAATTATTCTCGGCCTCCACAGCCAGTACATCCTCCCTAGGTTCGGGATATTGGTACAATTGGCACCCTAAATTTCTATTACAAGTGATCATTTTCAACTGACTGAATATGGACTTTATATATCTGTGACAGACGAGTTGGCGGTCGAGTACATCATGCGCAACATCGATCCATCTCACGAGGACGCTCGGGAGCAGCTTCAGAAAGCTTTCGGAGCCGATCAGTTAGATCCTAGCTGAGAAACGCAAAGATCACATGCTCACAAGAATCTCTCGCGCGAAGTCGACTATCTCAGCAGCCGAGTGGAAGCCTTGAGGCATGACCTTACTACGGACCCTATTCGGACGGATGCGGATCACTCTCGCTATCGTAGTCAGATCATCCACGTTTTTCACAGAGCTCGACGGTTGCACAAAATTTCTCAGTCTGTGTGCTCAGAAGTCCAAAAGCATCTTTCCGCATTGGAAGGTCACCCGGTCGAGACAGTCCGGCTTCCGTTGCAGGTTCGGGTGCCTCATGAGGAGGGCGCATGCGGCCTGGAAATTCCATCCGTCAGTGTAACAGAAACTAACCTTGGAAGGGCTTCCCTAATGGGTGCCATTTCCAAAACTTCAACTCGAACAGTCTACACAACCGTGAGTACTCCCAAGGCTAGTACAGGGAGTCCCCGTTTCAGCCCAGGTACGCCGGGTCCTAGCTTTCCATTCCCAGACGGGAACAACAGAATCCTGCCGGCAACCGCACCACGCATCGGCCGCAGGTGGCCTTTCTTGAGGGAAGATCACACTTCCGTTCGGTGAGCGAACGTTTAGAGGCCTTAAACACGGGACCAACTCGCGGTGCAGGAGCAGATCCCCCACCGGGTGACGATTATTTCGATTCACGACCAGCCAGGCCGTCAGAGTCAGAAATCTCACCCCTGAACGCGTCAGCATATCATCGGCAGAGTATGGTCAGAGACCGTGGTAGTATAACTAATAGTCCTGTCTTTAGATGATAACTATACTTCGATGGTACCTCAAATCTAAATGTGACTGAATTTATTCTTCGGGTGGAGTCAGTAGCCCTGCTATTACAAGTGCCTTATTCCTCGCTCTACTTATTTCGCTCGTCACTGGAAAATCCGCTAATTGGTACTGGCTATACCTCCGAGATCACCGTTCTCATTCCTGGACGGGATTGCGCGCGGCACTTCTTCGGTTGTTCAGGAATCAGGAGACAGATGACGAAATACGTAAACTAGTAGAGGCTCGAACACAACGTCCTCGAGAATCTTTTAGCGACTATCGTTTTGCGGTTCACGCGCTGGTGTCAAAAATGTCTCGTCCGATTCCCGAAGAGGAGCTCATGGAGACCTTAAGGAGAAACATGAAGCCGGTTTTGCAGGAGACATTGCTGCTGCACCACACGGAGAACGTTCTGGACCTGAGAGACCTGTGCTGCAAATTTGGAAAACTTTGGTCACAGACCAAGCCACAGTCCACGAACTATATTCGGATAGTCAATATCTGTCAGACCACCCGAAAGTTGAAACACATGATGTGGTAGCAGCATGTCAAGCTATGCCACAAAGGGAATATCAACCACCACCCAGACCAAGACTCATCTGTTGGAACTGTGCTGCGGAGGGACACAGTCATCACGCCTGTCAGCTGCGACCACGGCGAATATTCTGCTACGGGTATGGCTCAGCAGGTGTTGTAAAAAGCAAGTGCCTAACTTGCTCGCCGATAAACCTGAGGCGGAGTCAGAATTCAGCGGGAGCTCCGCGTATTCTGACTCCGGCCCACATCTCCAGACGTCCCACAAGCGAGGTCGCAACAAACGCAGAACCAGAGCGCTTCCGCTAGACCAACTGCGTGGGGGTGATGAGTGTGCCTCGCCCAACGGCAGGACAACAGAACTCCATGACGCACCTGAGCATAACCCGCTCTCACTATTCACTAAACCTGCACAGTCGTCCTCGGCACCAACAACAATACGCGAGGTGGGTCTCCAAACTATCCAGACTCTACCAAAGGAGGAACCATGGGCCTCAGAGTCCTGTAGTTGTACATCCTCCGAAAATACATCATCAGATTTCGCCACCGATTTAGACAGTGATTCCAGTGAAGAACCGCTCTCCTCTATCAGCGCAAATTTGTATCCTCCCAAAACCGTATCACGTTCCCGCCGTTACCACAGCCTGCGCAGATATGTAAAGGCTGCCGTCGCTGAAACAACGCTACCAAAAAGTACAGACCTCCGGCCTTACGCTGACGTCTTCATCTAAGGCCAGCGAATAAGGGGCTTATTAGATAGTGGCGCCAGCGTGAGCGTGTTAGGTTTCGGGGGCGAATGATTTTTGAAAGAGCAGGGATCCGTTTCCATTCCATGCCGTCTACCATATCGACCGCAGACGGGCAACAACAGCAAGTGTTGGGCCATATTCGTGTGCTGATGAAGTATGGGGAGAAAACGCGCATGATGCCACTTTACAAAGTTCCGTCTCTACAACAGTCCCAGTATTTGGGGATCACTTATATATATATTATATATATATATATTATTATATTCTTTACCTAAGTCCACACCCATGTGCTCTCAGAAACATGATCTGTTCGATGCAGAAAATCAACGCTTTAGTAAAAACGGCCTCGGACGCACATCTTACGTCGGGCATGAGATAAATGTCGGTGCTACCAATCCCATCAAACAACGCTATTACGCTGTGTGTCCAGTGATACAGAAAGCAATGTACGACGAGCTCGACCGTATGCTAGCTCTCGGAGTTATCGAGGAGAGTCAGAGTTCATGGTCCTCTCCAGTCACCTAAGTGAGAAAACCACATGGGAAGGTTCGATTATGTCTAGATGCTCTGTGACTGCCGGACACATTTCCCTTACCTCTCATCGATGGGCTCCTTAGTCGATTACAAGAGACTCTGTTTATTTCCGTCATCGACCTGACGACTTGCTCATTACCTCCTCCACGTCTGATGAACATCTCAAGTTTCTCAGTACAGTCGCCGAACTGTTGCGTAAGGCCGGCTTAACCATCAACGTGGAGATGAGTAAGCTCTGCATGTGAGAAGTCGGGTACCTTGGTTTTCTGGTTGGAAATGGCTGCATGTTGGCAGACCCCGAGAAAGTGACTGCCATTCAAAACTTTCCAAGCCCAAAACACCGTCAAGAAAGTGCGAAGCTTCCTGGGAGTCTGTGGCTGGTACCAGCGTTTCATTCCGCAGATTGCTACAATGGCTACTCCTCTCACTGACCTGCTGAGAAGGAATGTTAAATTCCTGTGGAACGAGTAGGCAGAACAAGCGTTCACATAGCTGCAGGGATGTCTTACCACTGCGCAAGTACGTGCTAATCCAGATTTCTCGCGGTCGTTTTTCATAGAGTGTGACGCAAGATCAACGAAAGTAGGCAGCGTGTTATTCCAGCGATCTGCTGATGGAGCCGAACACTTCATCGCGTTTATGTCGCAAAAATTAAACGCGGCACAAAAAAATACCACATCCCAGAGCTAGAGTATCTGGCGGCAGTACTGAGTGTCAAACGCTTCCAACCATATGTTGAGGCCCTGGAGTTTACGATTATCACCGATCATGCTAGTCTTAAATGGCTCATGGACCAGAGGGACCTATGTGGCAGGCTAGCACGGTGGAGTCTTCAACTCGAAGCCTTCACCTTCAACATCGAATATTGGAAAGGCAAAGAAAACGTGGTGGCTGACGCTTTGTCCCACTGCTTTCCGGAGGAGTTGGGAAGTTTTCTTATGGGGAAAGACGCTTGTTCACCAACCATTGAATCAATCGTTCTTGACTCACGGGCATATCCTGAGACTTCTTACGTCGAGCGAGTTCAGAGAATAACCTACAACCCAAACGCTTTTGATAACCTCCGAGTCACAAATGGCACAGTGTACATATGATTCGCTTCTCCCAAGAACATCGTCAAGTGTCATGGAATCTCTGGGTTCTTGAAGGGCTCACCACCAAACTGATTGTCGATGAGCACTGCTCCCCAACATCTGCGCATTTTAGAATTGCCAAAACTCTTGAAAAGCTGCGTCGTCACTACTATTGGCCGTTAATGGGGCTCGACGTACAGAAATTAGTTAACCAGTGTTCGAACCAAATCGGTTCGAATATATTTTTGTTTTTACCGATTACTTTTAAAGGGAAAACATCCTGAAAACAAAGCCATGTATTTGTCATCTACATAGCACATTGCACAAATACAATACAACAATATAGCCTCATTGAGCAGATCAAATTAAAATTCTTATCATATGATTGAAGCAATTAGATTCGTGCTAAAAACAATTGCTGAAAAAAGCAAAACAAATTCAATCTAATTACAAATTTTCCCAAAAATAGGTACAACATCTAACCAAAGCATGTGTTGTCATGTAGCATATAATGCATGGCACAAATACAATCAGATCAAGCAGATCAATTTGCAACTCTATCATCATTATAAGTACTATCGAACGGGAACTTCTTCTCTACGTGATAGAGATAACATTTTTTGCAAATATACAGAATTCAATTTAACACAGCAGCATGGGTTGCTTTAAATTTCTTGTTGCTATGCATTTTTGTTCGTTGCTATGCATATTGTATCTCTAGTACCGTAAAATTACAGATGCACGGCCAATTCTTGTGATAATGCGCCTCTGCTACTCCATCATTGGTGTCGTGTGGAAGCAAGGGCTATATAAACAGCAATTTAATTTGACTCGATCTCTTTTTCAGAATATCCCAATCCCAACCTCTATTAAAGTTATTGAAATCAAGTCAATCAACTGCCAAACATAGATCAAGTGAGTACAAAGTTTATTGCAACAACATTATTATATTTATTATATTTCTTATATTTTCCGTTTATTGAAATTTGATAAAGTGAGGTATTATTATTTTACATTTATCGAGTATTAAGGCTCTAGTTTAATAGTGAAGTTAATAATTTGTAGACAAACAATTAAAATCACTATCTTTATTCCAGTGGCATCAATTTTCACCACATTATTCATTTATTGCATGTACGCTCTGACTATGGGCAGTACATTCATGGTCCTTCGAGCCGGATTTAAAGTCTAGTGATATATATTCTTAGTTTTTTCAAACATGAATGCACTTCAAAAACTTTTCGCTAACCAAGGAACCTCTGCACAAATATTCCAAAAATCGTTCAATAACTACAAAAATACTGATGTAGAAAAACGAACGAGAGGACTTATTTCTGAGCGGTTAATCGCCCTAAACGAAATTTGGTCCGACTATAAGAATACGCATTATACGATTTTCCAAGCTACTCAGGCTTTAGAATATAGCGAATTGCAAAAATACGACTATTTTGCAAAAGATCAATTTTCAAGCGTGGAAGATAAATACTACACGTTTCGAGGTATTCTCAGAGATGACCTAGATGCATTCGAAACAAAAGCCAAACACGGAGAATGAATCTTCTTCATTTCTGAGGTTACCTAGCATCACAATCCCAAAGTACTCAGGGTCATATGAGTCATGGAGGTCGTTTCACGATCTATTCCATTCCTTGGTTCATACAAATTCTGCGCTATCACCAGTGCAGAAATTTCATTACTTGAAATCAAGTGTTTCAGGAGAAGCAGAACACTTATTGCGTCAACTTCCTATGACCAACTCGAATTATGACAGCGCATGGAAGATATTGCTTAACAGGTATGAATGACAACAAGCGAGTGTTAATTAATGCTCCGCTAAAAATTCTATTCAATTTGCCTAAAGCAACACAAGAGTCAGCCAGAGCTATAAAAACTGTGCTGGACAAATCTTCCGAATGTATATACGAACTCGAAGCATTAGAAGTCCAAACAATATGTTAGTAGACACGTATAAAATTTGAGGGCTGAAAATATACAAGATTTTATAAAAAATACATGAAAGTGATCTTATATTTGAAAAATAAAGGGGGAACGAAATCAAATATCAAGTCCTCAATGCATATCCAATGTTTTATTATTAGTGTGTAACACAAACATTCACAGCACAATACTTGAAAGGCATCTTAGTCTTTCAACGGGGGGCAGTATGTTCGAACCAAATCGCTTCGAATATATTTCTGTTTTTACCGATTACTTTTAAAGGGAAAACATCCTGAAAACAAAGCCATGTATTTGTCATCTACATAGCACATTGCACAAATACAATACAGCAATATATCTTCATTGAGCAGATCAAATTAAAATTCTTATCATATGATTGAAGTAATTAGATTCGTGCTAAAAACAATTGCTGAAAAAAGCAAAACAAATTCAATCTAATTACAAATTTTCCCAAAAATAGGTACAACATCTAACCAAAGCATGTGTTGTCATGTAGCATATAATGCATGGCACAAATACAATCAGATCAAGCAGATCAATTTGCAACTCTATCATCATTATAAGTACTATCGAACGGGAACTTCTTCTCTACGTGATAGAGATAACATTTTTTGCAAATATACAGAATTCAATTTAACACAGCAGCACGGGTTGCTTTAAATTTCTTGTTGCTATGCATTTTTGTTCATTGCTATGCATATTGTATCTCTAGTACCGTAAAATTACAGATGCACGGCCAATTCTTGTGATCATGCGCCTCTGCTACTCCATCATTGGTGTCGTGTGCAAGCAAGGGCTATATAAACAGCAATTTAACTTGACTCGATCTCTTTTCAGTTTGGCAGTGGAGTGAGTAACTTGATAATTTTTCTTAGCGGTATTTCCTAGTGTTGTGAATGTTATTAACAGTCTAACACTTTGTTTGTTTGACAGTTAAATAAATTTTTCTTATTCTTATTCGACTAGATTAGGAGATTTATTTGGATAGCGAATAAATAAAGATTCTTATTACGGCTAGCGACTGTAATAAGAAATTTTACTAATACTATACATTTTATTGTGGGTAATGAATACAATAAAGATTCTTATTACGGGTAACGACTGTAATAAGAAAACTACTAACAAAACACTTTATTGTGGGTAGCGACTAAAATAAAGATTCTTATTACGGGTAACGACTGTAATAAGAAATTTTACTAATACTAGACACTTTATTGTGGGTAACGACTACAATAAAGATTCTTTTGCGGGTAACGACTGTAATAAGAAAACTACTGACAAAACACTTTATTGTGGGTAACGACTACAATAAATGTTCTTATTACGGGTAACGACTGTAATAATAAAATTACTAACACAACACTTTATTGTGGGTAACGACTACAATAAAGATTCTTATTACGGGTAACGACTGTAATAAGAAAATTACTAACAAAACACTTTATTGTGGGTAGCGACTACAATAAAGATTCTTATTACGGGTAACGACTGTAATAAGAAAATTACTAACAAAACACTTTATTGTGGGTAACGACTACAATAAAGATTCTTATTACGGATAACGACTGTAATAAGAAAATTACTAACAAAACACTTTGTTGTGGGTAACGACTGCAATAAAGATTCTGTGGGTTTCGACTGCAGTAAGAACTACTCACCTCACTTTATTCTGGGTATCGACCAGAATAAAGAATATCCCAATCCCAACCTCTATTAAAGTTATTGAAATCAAGTCAATCAACTGCCAAACATAGATCAGGTGAGTACAAAGTTTATTGCAACAACATTACTATATTTATTATATATCTTATATTTTCCGTTTATTGAAATTTGATAAAGTGAGCTATTAGTATTTTACATTTATCGAGTATTAAAGCTCTAGTTTAATAGTGAAGTGTATAATTTGCAGACAAACAATTAAAATCACTATCTTTATACCAGTGGTATCAATTTTCACCACATTATTCATTTATTGCATGTACGCTCTGACTACGGGCAGTACATTTCAACCATTGTGAGGTTTGTAAAAGCGTGAAGCCGTGCAACTACTCTCTTAGACCTCCTTTAGGAGAGAGACGTAACACAGAACTAACCTGGCAGCGCGTGTTCTGCTTTTTCTTGGGTCCTTACCCAGGGAGCAAGAAAGGGAACAGGTACATCTTCATCATCCTTGACCACCTAAACAAATTTGTGCTGCTGGAAGCAACGCCAGAAGCCACCGCTGCGAAGGTCGTAAGCTAATTAGAGCAAGAAGTATACCATGTGTTCGCGGTCCCAGAATTCCTTCATTCTGACAGCGGAAGCCAATTCACTCCCAAACTATTCACCCAATCGCTGCAGAATTATGGGATCGAGCACTGCCTTTCCCTATCCTACTCTCCTCAGTCTAACGCGTCAGAGCGAGTCAACCAATCCGCACTGGTCGCGATCCGCGCCTATATTGGAGACGATCATCAGAATTGGGATGAACACCTAAGTGAAACAGCATTCACTCTCCGAAACGTATTGCACGACTCCACCAAATGCTCCCCGTACTTCGCGATGTTCGGAAGACACCCCGTAACACATGGGAACTCTTACAAATTATTGCGAGATCTGACCCCTGACACGGATGGGGCACCTGAAATAATCCGAGTAAACCAGAGAGTGCACTCAGTGCGGGACCAGATCAAAACACAACTAGCTGAGGCGTACAAACGATACTCTGCAGGCTACAATCTCCGAACCCGCGTGAGAGCCTTTCAGCCAGGGCAAATCGTTTTCGTACGAAATCACGTGCAGAGTAGCGCGGTAGATCGGTTCGCTGCTAACCTGGCTCCTAAATTCATTAAAGCGACTATTGGAGAGCGCTTAGGTCGCGTTTCGTATCGTCTAAAGACCGACAAGGGTCTCCCGATCGGAGTCTATCATGCTCTGCATATTAAGTCCTGACCCGAGCTGGGTTAGACCCGGTAGCCCTAAAAAGGCATCCGGCCAGCTTAACTGGTAAATTAGGGGATGCCAATGTGCCGCTTAGGACCTACCCAGCCTAGCGGCTGGCATACGTATTGTTAATAAATCCACTTTTACACGCTCCCGTCGCTTGACGATGAACAAAAACTCCTCCCATATGGTACCCTACGGTACTTGTACCGCCGTAGGAATTCCAATTTGCAACCAACTCCGGAAATTTTACTTCCAGTTGCACAGTATTTTTGAAAAAATTCTTTTCTTTTCTTTCTTCTTTCCTGCCTCTTCGTCATTATTTCCTAATCTGCAGTGGTTGAGCGAAAATTTCGTAAATGGACAATGATCCTAGTAGAACTCATCTCTACCTTATCTGAGTAGATGTTTCCACACTAATCTCCTCTGGATTAGCCTCGGTATGCGGATTTTCTTCTTTCTTGTCTCTTCTTCATTATTTCCTAATCTGCGATGGTTGAGCGATCATTTCGTAAATGGACAATGATCCTAGTAGAAGCCATCTCTACTTTATCTGAGTAGATGTTTCCACACTAATCCCTTCTGGATTAGCCTCGATATGAGGATTTTATTTTTCTGTCCCTTCTCCATTTTCCCCTGGTGTTGTTTTTATATGACGCGGTGCCATATCGAGGTCGGTCTATAGAACAAGGTCCTGGTATAATATCCGGGTTGAGACTCTTGTGGGTAGTCCCACGTTGGGCGCTGCTGCGAGCAGGCACTCCGAATTCACCTCCCCATTCAGTATTATCTTTTTTCTCCCTTTTTGTTTGTTTTTCTTTGCCCGGCTTGTAGCGTTCCGCCCTCACGCTACCTTCCTTTCGTTGTTTTTTTCACCTTAGAATTCCCTTTTTTTTTTTAATTATTTTTGGTATACATTTTCATTTGCCTTTCTCTAAATTTCTCGGGTAACTGAAAAGGGGTAAAGGTTGTACAATTTTCGAAAAGCAGCCCTATGCTACTTTTCCATACGACGCATAAAAATCCCTGAAATGAAGAAAGGTTATACAGGAAAAACAAAATATTCCGCAAGACTTGAAAAACATAAAATAAATTGCGCTTTGGCAACACAGCAAAATTTAATAATTCTCCTGAAAAGAATTTTTTTTTAATCCTAAAAGGAAAGATTCTAATTTGTGCAAAACGCGCAAAAGTTACAATCTTTCCTATAAAACCTACCGCTAGTCATACAAAAATTCCAACGAACCAACGGCAATTCGCCTAGCCGTAAAATATCGCGTCATACCAGCACACAATAGATCATAGCGAGACCGACCCAAATCCAAGAAATTTTACTACACAAAATATTCGGTAGCAACGATTTTTCCTAAAATAATACACGACACCCGTACAGATATTCCGTCGAGTAGTGGCGAGCGGGAAACGAATCATTCCTTCGGACGAAGAAAACCCTCGTCTCTCAGTGGGTTGAACGACGGGATGGCTGCGGTGATTTGAGTGAGTTGATTCTCAGCAGGCGACGAGTAAGGAGCTGCGTGCGCACGTTAGTAAAGGTTGAGTTCTGTTTTTCTTTGTTTTTGTAGTCTGATTTGATGGCTTGAAAAAGTTGCTGATTAACGGCGGGGGAATCCCGGTGTTTTTTTATATAGCTGAGAAAAGAAGTTTCGTGCCTGAAGGTGAAAGGCGTTGATTAGTTATTCGATTTCCAAGAGATTTGATTTGTGCCCTGCTTTGAAATTTTCCAGTTCGGTGTCTGAAAGTGAAAAGTGATTATACATATTAAATTCTTGAAAGATTTTGTTTCTCACCTGTTATGGTGGAACGACAATTTTCCGATTTGGTAACTGAAAGCAAAAAGCGCTCATAATCATTGGATTTCCAAACTAATTTAATTCTCACCTGCTGCGAAATTTTTCAGTTTGATGGCTGAAAGTGAAAAGTGCGTATATATATTGAATTTCAAATGATTTTATTACTCACTTGTTGCGAGATTTCCAGTCTGGTGTCTGAAAGCGAACAGTGCTTATAATTAGTGAATTTTCAAAAGATTTTAGTCCTCACCTGTTGCCAAATTTTCCGGGCTGGTGTCTGAAAGTGAAAATCCAGTATTATCATTGGATTTCCAAAATAAAATAATTCATACCTGCTGCGAAATTTTCCAGTTTGGTGTCTGAAAGTGAAAAGTGAAATTTCAAAGAATTTTATTCCTCACCTGTTGCGGTGGAACGAATTTTCCCGATTTGGTGGCTGAAAGTGAAAAGTGCGTATATATGTTGAACTTTCAAAAAACTTTATTACTCACTTGTTGCGGCATTTTCCGATCTGGTGTCTGAAAGCGAACAGTACTTATAATTAGTGAATTCTTGAAAGATTTTTCTTCTCACCTGTTGTGGTGGAACGACATTTTCCCGATTTGGTGCCTGAAAGTGAACGTCACTCAAAATTAGTGAATTTTCAAAAGATTCTATTACACACCTGCTGTGAGATTTTCCCCTTCGGTGCCAGAAATTAAATGGGGTGGCAAAATGGCCTTTAAAAATATGATTTATTCACCCTTCGTAATCAAAAGGAGTCTACAACTTAGTGCCAGAGAAGAGCAAATCTAACTAATTAAGTATTTATTGCCTTTTTCTGCTTAATTTATTTATTGTTGTGTGAAGTACGTACCTGAGGATTTTAATTACATATATTGCCTGAACGAAAAGAGTCAGTCAACTTTGCTTGTTTTACTAATTACTGACCTGCTGAGCCGCTAGTGGTCATGTTCCGCCAGTCATTTTGGAAAATTATGTATAGAGAGGCTGTAAGATGCCAAGTAAGAAAGGAAAAGCAAGTAACATCGAAAAGTGAACTTATGTTAATAAATTAAAATTATACGTGATAATCTGCAAAGAAGAAAAATGTTTTTTTACTAAAAATTTATATATATATATATTATAATAAAAAAAAAAAAATCCGAAAGCACCCATAACTAGATGTGTAAAGGATACACAAAAAACAGGCCAATGCGCCCAGGTAATGTTTCAAGTCGGCCGCTGCGATATATATATAGCAGGGAGGAAAGGGGGTGTACCCCAGAAACAGTAACTCACCAGATCCAGCCAGCTTGGGATACTTTCGCCTAGGGTAGTAAGCCTTTTGTTCTGCGATGTAAGTTTTTATTGTTTTTATTGTTTTTTTATTTCCCTTCTCTGTTTGAATATATCCGAGATTTCAGTTTGAGCTTAGCATAGTTCAGAATAGTTATACGGTTATAAACATTTATTTTTTTATTTTTTTTGTGTCTGTCTCTCATACAGTTTCGAAAACACGTCTGGAGTTAAGCACCCTATAATTAAAGTCAGCTAGTAAGGATGAACGGTGGATGGCTATAGCGAATAAAAGGAGTTGATGTTACATCCCGTTAAGAAAACTGCCTTATCTCAGATTTATTTACTTCTCTAATTTTCTTATCTTCTCATCTTTTCTGTTTGAATGGTTGTGGCACCGACCATCATGACACGATTCTTCTCTTCTTTTCTGTTAGAATGGTTGTGGCACCGACCATCACGACACGATGATTGAGTAAGTTCCGCACATGAGGGGTGGAGAGGGGGGGGGGGGGGCGTCACTACCAAACACACTGGTATCATGGGGAAGAATTTTATGGTCACTGCGACGTCTTAGCCAGGGTGGATGGGGGCGATGAGCCCAATCATGTCCAGTCAGGACTCCACCTTCATCAGGGGTCCACGTTCTCTCTCTCTCTCTCTCGGCGTCGAACCTTCTCCGGGTGGATAAGACATTTGTATGGCTAGATAAGACATTTGTACGGCGTTGACTTTCTTTTGACTTGTTTTATTTCAGCACACTGCAGCGCTGGTATTATTTAAAATGTATTACTTACAGGTTTTCTTCTTTCAGGATGCACCAGTAGAGCGAGCTGACATTGCGTTGTTTTTCTTTCCGTCCGTCCGACTGAAGTCCAGTTCAAGATGAGCAAGCTTTTCTTTTATTTCAAGGGGATGTGGGTGGCTAGAACCACCCCAGCCGGCTGATCGCTAGTGGCAATATGCTGTGCGGCCAACCACCCATATCCCCATGATGATTTTTGCAGCAGGAGGTGCCAGTCGCGGCATCTGCCTACATTCATAGCAAGATGGATGTAGGTAGATCTGACGACGGGTGCGCTCTTCGCTACAATGTCAAGCACAGAAGAAGTTGATTGGCTTATTACAGATACATATATCGGTTGTCGTCTGATTTCCTGGAGACTGGTTGGGTCCAGTGAATGATGATAATATTTTTGTCTTGTCCAAAAAAGATTGAAATTGTCGGTTCGGCTAGAAATTGGAGTTGGTCCAATGGATGGTGATAGATGGTTAAATTGGAGTTGGATCAAGTGGAAGTAAATAGTCCACCATGTTGTATTGCCGCCTCTCGTGCTTTCCTCTCGGAGAAGAGGAAGGGGGAGCTGGAAAGAAATTTAATACCAAGACCAAGAGTATTGAGAGAATAGAAAATAATCACTTTCACTTTTATGGATGAATTTACAGCTGATAGGTTTCCAGCTGGCCTTATGTTTTTGATCGGGTTACTTAAAATGACGGATTTTTTGGAAAGGTTATTTTCAGGAAATACACCGATCGTTTTGTTGAAATGTATATAATTTATTAAAACATTGCTCGACGTTTCGGGTCCAAGTGCGGCCCTATATACATATAATAGATCTGATAAAGGTAATATGATGGTAATAATGACTAAAGAA
Organism: Dioctria linearis; assembly: GCA_963930735.1. Lineage (NCBI taxonomy): Eukaryota > Metazoa > Arthropoda > Insecta > Diptera > Asilidae > Dioctria > Dioctria linearis. The sequence continues at coordinate 94,825,528 of OZ005744.1, read as the reverse complement.
GACTACATAACCAAAATAGAACAGCTGTTAAATGACGATACCACATATACGTCCATAGAAAATGACCCGACCTTGAAACTTCAGAGAAAAAACAATAGACTCGTTCTCAATATGGAAAAGAAACACTATATCATCAAACTAAAACGAAAGCAGCTGTCTACCGATATAAGTACATGCCCCCGTCTGTACGGACTCCCAAAAATTCATAAACCACACATACCCATGAGACCTGTAATAACAACAATCAATAGCCCAGGCTACAATCTCTCCAAGTATATTTGCAATATCTTGCAGAAAATGATCTCATCTGTATTTTTTATATTGCGTGTACTGTCAACACGCAATATAAAAAATACAGATGACTTAAAGGAATTTATAGACAATATATCACTTAAGCCAAACGATATTCTTATCTCATTAGATGTAGAATCATTGTACACAAATGTCAACATAGAACTAGCGCTAAAAACCATCGAAATGAAATGGTCAACTATAGAAACACCAATAGACAAATATCTATTTAAAGAATTAGTCATCTTTTGTGTATCGGAATGTAATTACTTCTCCTGCAATAACAAGTTCTACAAACAAAAATACAGTCTAGCGATGGGTAACCCGCTCTCAGGCATCTTAGCAGAAATGGCGTTAGATCATATAATTGAGGAAGCGTCAAAGAAATCCGAAATAGTACCAACATTTCTAAGAAAATATGTGGACGACATCATCTGCGCTATACCCAAAGCCCTAGATGCTATCTTTGCCAATACCTTCAATAATATACACCATCGATTCAAATTTGCAGTGGAAAAAGAAATCAATAATAGCATCCCGTTTCTTGACATGCGGCTACATAGAACAAGAAATCAGAGCATTATAACAGACTGGTACTGCAAACCTTGTAGCTCTAATAGAATTTTAAATTATTATTCAAATCACCAACATAATACTAAAATAAATACAGCCCAAACCCTCGCAAATAAAATCTTTAAAATCAGTCACAACAAATTTTCACAAAAAAACACCACAATCGTTACAGATATATTAATTAAAAATAACTATCCATTACATTTAATCCACAAAATAATAAAAAGAGCGAAAAGAAACAACCTTTTCAATAATTTAACACACACCCCGAACAACACAATAAGACTGGATAACACCAATCCTATTTACACATCAATCCCGTTCATATATCCTTTATCCCTAAAAATCGCGAAAATCATTAAAAACGAGAATAATCACATAAAAATAGCATTCAAGCCAATAACTAAGCTAAACAACAATTACACAAAAACCAAGGATCCGATACCCACACAAGAAAAAAACAGCGTTGGTCAAATGTGAAAACTGCAACACGGCATACATTGGACAAACATCAAAAAAGCTTACAACCAGACTATCACAACATAAAGCATATGTTAATAAACAAGCACCACGATCCGCACTAGCATCCCACGCAATTGACACAGGACACGTATTTTCCTTCGATAATACAAAAATAATCGACATAGAAAATAATAGAAAAAAACGTGAACTTAAAGAAGCATGCCACATATACCTTAACAAAAACAAAGTTATAAACTTAAGGCAGGACACAGAACTAATAAATAAAGACTACAAATACATACTGAACAAACTAAAACCATAGTATTAGTCATACAATTTTTTAACATTTTCTCAACGACCTCTTAGTTACATATTTGTCCTCGTAGCCAGTAATTGTCTTTTCTGTTCTAAAGAGTATTTTAATTTATTAATAATGTATTTTTCTTTTTTTACTTTAATTTATTTTCCATGTTGCTTATGTGTTATTAATTATTATTTTTAAGAAATATTTATACGCGTCGTAGACAGACATAAGGTATTTAAAATATTTATATTTAGAATTTTTTTAAAAAAAACTTGAATTCATGTGTTACTATTATATGTATATAGAGCTCCTGAAGAAGGGCCGCACTTGCACCCGAAACGTTGAGCAATGTTTTAATAAATTATATACGTTTCAACAAAACGATCGGTGTATTTCCTGAAAATAACCTTTCCAAAAAATCCGTCATTTCACATTTATGTTTTATTATTATTCGTAATTTTATTATTTTACTCCCGTTCTGGCTTTTTCTTTCATTAAGCAACTTTTACTTAAATTATTAAATTTACTCGACTGTGTAATATATTTACGCGAACCGACTCGTACAAAAGGATTTTTCCAAATCAACTCTATTCAATTTGATTTTTGTTTTTTAAAAAGATTCCTCTCAGACGCTCGTGTTATCAGCTAAAAAAAAGGCACTTGGACATGCTCAAGAAATCTGATGCTGAGCTTGTGCATACATAAGTGAAGACGAGTTTGGTCAATAAAAATAAGAAATTTATGATGGTTGCAAGAAAATATTATCGGACACTTGCGCTCGATGAAATTCTACGAGGCATTTTTGGAAAAAAAATTGATGCGCTCATGTAGATGAGTGCATGAAATAAAAAATAATTTGATGCGATCATGTAAAGTAGGAATTTTCATTAAGTTCCACGTGAATTATGGTGACATTGCGATAACTGCGATGTCATCATAACATAAAATTTAAGCGCGTTTCCAAAATTTTGATAAAATCTTAAGATCTTTTTGGCTGTTCGGCTACACACCGCAGTAACTCTGAGCGTATGCCTCATGGATATCCATGATGGATTCCTGTTCAGATGCTGATAGACTAGTAGACCTTCATAGCGTTCGATATTTGGGTAGATTATTATGTAAATAAAGATATCTGAAAATAACGCAATGAGGCTCTAAGGCTTTTTCTTACGGAGCCCTCCTCCAACATGATGGTTGAATAAGTCCGCACTGTAAATATTTTTCAAGTAGAATTTCAGCAAAACGTCACTAGAGTGGACCTCCTAGATTTTTCAGGGAATATTCTAGTGAAAATGTGTGCACTAGAAACCTAGTAATAAGTTTACTGGTTTCACGTTTTGTTATACTTGAAATTTTGTTCAAATTACTAGAAAAGCTGTCTGTATTATTCTATTTTCTAGTGTACTGAAACATTTTTTCAGTGAAAATAGTTTGAAAATAAGTTCTTCCTTTACTGAAATATCAGTGTGAAAAGTTAGTATCCTAGTACAAATTTGATCAAAATATGTTTGACGGTGAAATTCACTAGAATCTTAGTTCTGGTTACTGGACTAAATTTATAGTCCTTTCCGGTATTATTTACTAAAGAAATTCTGTTCAAACCCCGTTAAATATAAAACCCGTCACAAAAACTGAGTTTACAATATCAACAAAAATAAATAATATTGTAAAAATAAATAATATTGTAGTGTTCCAAAATCTGCGAGTTTTGAATCGGAAAAATAGTACACCACCCAATAGTATGTACTTACACTTCGAGACCTTTAATTTGTTATGCAAGATATCTTAATTAACCTCCATTTCTTGGAGCGTGCCTACACCTCACCCTTAAAAATTTTATAAACAAAGCATTCGAAAAATGTGTAAAATTTCGATAAGTGTGGAGCAGATTTAATATTTAATACATAATGTATTTTAAACAATACATCAAAGGCGCTTAAAAAATCATGTTCACATTCTATGAATAAATTGCCAACTACAACAAAAAAAATTTCTTGACAATCGAAAAAATCGTTGCTCTTGCATAGTAGAAAGGGCTATGTAAAATTAGATACACATATATGTATAAATCATGTTTCAATTTAATGCGCATACTCACTGCAATACATTGAATTAGTGGTTGCATTTTGTTTTGCAGACTTAATATATTCCAATTTAATTCATTGATCCCAATTTGGCAATAAGTTCTTTTTAAAGATCGGCTAGGCAGGTCTTGGAGGATTGTCACTATTCGTCTGAAGTTATCTATATGTTGTAAAAGAATATTAATAATTACAATATAATATATATATAATAATACTATATAATTTTAAATCAAATCATATTAGATCAGATCGAAAATAGGAAAATTTTTAAATTAGATGAACTATTTATAAGCAACAAACTCATCATTTTTTATTATTTCCGTACCTTTTCTCAATTGTCTCTGTATTTCAAATTTGTTTAAATCCCCGATTCCACCGAGCTGAATTTTTAATTCCTCAAATTCTTGTTTTATCTTTTTTATGTATATGGTTAAATAATTAGTAACTAAGTAAATAAGCATTTTTTTAATGTTTGTATACCATAAGTCCCTTAAAGTCGCAGAGTCTTGGATACTTTTCGAGTATATAAATTTTTTATGGACCAATTCATATCTCCTATTTTCCTGTGGTTAGCATTAAGGACTTCATCTTTTCGAAGTTTTTTTTGACTGGTAATAGATTTTTGAGTTCCACTATCTGTAAAGATAAATGAAGATATTTCATGGTAATCAAATGAAAGTGTTATATACCTCGTTTACGTTTTTGGCCATGTTAAAAAGCACCTTCCTTTCTGGAACTGTTTTTTTTTTTTTTATGGGGAAAGTGTAAGACGCAGATGTTCTAGGCGAAATTCTATTTTGCCTGCTGCCTTATTACCATCTCTCGATCCTTTTGGGTAAAACCATAGCGCCTTAAAAGGAAGGAATTACAATTTTTAATTTTATTATAAATAATCAAAATTACATATGATGGAATGTCGGAACAGGTATACTGACTCAATTCTGGAAAATAATTTTCTAATTTTCCTTGTCTTCAGTTGTTGGATAACTAAAAAATTAGCATAATTTTTAAAATAAGTAAAGTATATATATGTTTTCTTACTATCCGCAAATATGAACAAGATCGTCGACCAAAATTCTGTTAAGATTATTTATTTCCATGCAAGATAGCTCTATTTTAGATAACTTTTCAATCAATTTCTCGGTATGATTTGAGCATTTCAAGTTTGCTAGAATATTTCAATTCTTTCTAAGACAACCAGGATGTTTTTTTATTTATAACTTTTCTGATAAAAAAAACAACCTGGCGATGTAAATTAGTAATCAGTAATAAATTTTACATATCACAAACAAATTTTTGTATATTAAGTACCTTCTTAAATTTATGACCTTGTAAGACTTGTACTACATCTGCTTCAATCCCTCCATTTTTTAGAAATTCTGCAAACTGCGCCACATCCATTATATTTTTATATACGCAGCACTATTCAACCCAGCAAGTCCGTTTTTTTATTTTTCACAAATTGCGAACAATATGCAATATAACAGATGGACTATTCAAGAGCTAACAACTAACAGTTACACTTTCAATTAAAAGAATTTTTAACAATAATAAAGTCACGTCCGGTCAATTCAACTGGCAAACGTAAAATGGCAACAGAAGAGTAGGTAGTGTTAAACACATGTCTTTTCCCTTTACTATTCTAGATAAATTTACTGAGTACACAAGTTATTTCACTAGAATTACGAGCGCCCCGAAATAATGCTCTAGTTAATTTTACTAGGAGCTCAGGGGCTGTATCTGTGAACTCAACTCAATCAGAATCGAGTCGGGTGTGTAAAACCACTACACGAATGAAACAAAATTCCAGTCGTAATTCTATTTATAACTACCGTAATTCTGGTTTGATATTATAGCCCAACTGAATATCTGATGTTATTTTTTGTAATTGCCGAAATATCAGTAAAACTAACTGAGAAAGTAGGAAAAACGTCAACTAGATTTCATCTAGTTAAAAAAAACTAGACAAAAGTCTTACAGTGCGCTCCTCAGCTTCTTACAGGTTATCGTTATATAAGGACGCTGATAACATGTTGCTCCAGTGTAATTGGGTGGATGGGGTGCGGCAAAGAAGGCAGGATATCGAGGTGCTAGTGTGCCACCCTGTGTCAACGTTGTTCATTACTCATTCATATGGTTCATGTGGTTCCATAACGTGTTCTGCGAGCCAGATTGTTTGTTTGCGAAATTCAAAGTATTCACTCTTTGCGTTGGATGAATTCTATTGCCTTTGAGCTAAATCGGGAAATTGTAGGTGTTACTTTTCCGTCTGATCAAGTTAGTTTTTATTATTTTGTGCTCGTTTCTGTTCCATAATGGTTTCCTGGATTTTCATTCTTCATCGGAAAATATTGAACAAATTTATGTTTGTTTTTTTCCATAATGTGAAAACGCAATTGCTATGAATACTAGCAGTTTTTTTTTAAATCATTATCATTATTGAGTTAGGTGACAGAAATAATAACGAAGTCGAGGTAGAAAATAAAGTTAGTTTCGACAAAATTGGCTGTTGCGGACTGTATATTATGGGCTGATATATTCGACGTTTTTAAATAAAAGAATGCCGATTTACGGATATAACTATTTATTGCTTCGACTTCACACCCCGACACTATAGAGCTTACTGACTAGAGAAAACAAGAGTTCATTATCTCTGAGCGTGCACACATTGACAATTATTGTTATTATGTACCATATTTAAAAAATAAAAATTGTATTATGGTTATAGTGCCATTTAATGAAATATTTTGTTTTGTTTTAATTACATTATAGCTTAAGTCTAAGGTCTTTTTTCTTTAGCTCAGGAAAGCCAAGATTTCATAGATATAGACTGATCCTTATAATGCATATTCCTTATGCCTTTAGGCCAACATGACTTTAGAAGGTTCCTTGTTCACCATTTTCACAAATACCATCTCTCCGTCTTTACTTTTTGCGATCTTTGTTGGAATATCCTGATTTTTCGACCTGTTGGTACGGGACAGTCGACTCGTTTTTGGATGAAAAACTTTCTTCTTTATTTCTGGAAAGCATCGATTTCATGATGTAGACTGAGCCTTATATGAATATTTTTTACTCCTTTCGTCCGTAGGCTTTAGAAGGTTTGTAGTATCCTTAGAACTCATGTTGAAATTATTGCGTAGTTAGCTTGCCAAGAAACATTGTGATCTGTTTGGGTAAAGAGCAAAATATCAACTGAAAAACAAGTTATGAAACTACTATTTATATGTATTTGACACATGGTCTTGGAGGCAGCAATTTGTCCTTGACCTCTGACGTCACCTTAACCTTTGAAACCGAAAGTGTCTGCTGTTGGGTTCACTTGGATGATGATGATGATGAGTAGTGCAAGTTGTATGGGAGATTATAATTAGCTGTAATTAAACAGTAAAGAAGAAGATTTCTGGTAACAGTATGTTCCATACATAATCTTACAGGTGGAAGAAAATTTTATAAGAATCTGGTACCTGCATTTCCTTATAAACCTTAAACGTGATTATTGGGGTGGTAAAAATAATGAAAGCATTAGATTGAGAATGGTTTCAATTAAGGCTTTGGTGAAAGAAGGCGGTAGTAGATATCAATGTAAGATGATAGGAGTCATCAGTCAGTTTTGGTGAGCCTCAGCGATAGGTCAAATAAAAAATGTCAACCGCGCTAATAAATGAAGGTTTTTCTAGTAAAAAGAGTGGTACAAAACGGCATATGGGGAGCTGTATTGGACAGACTAAATCTCCGAGAGTGTGTTATTGAAGGCCACCAGTCGAGGTGGAGAAAGTATTCAGCGTGTAAGAAAAAGTGATTTTGTAAAGTGGGAGGAAATAAAATCAGTATTCACAGACAGAATTAGAGCAGGAATTATTGTAAATATAAACCATACAGATCCTAAGCTATTTATACAGGATGCTGGTGATTTATTTATACGCCGTATTAAGAATATTTTAAAACGCCATCTCAATATTAAAGTTAGTACAAAGTTGTGTGCTGATTTTGTTAAGGATATCGGTGACAATGACGTTATAAAAGATATTAAATATTTACAAGCAAGAACTGCTATTATTATAAGTATTCTTAGTATTATTAGTTTAAAGTTATTTTTAATCGGATATGAGTCATATTTATTCTAATATACCTACGTATTTCGTTACAATCTAGAATAACTTATGTATTTGTTAATTATCTTCTTTAAATTCACACAAATTGTTATTGTCTTCTATAGGTAAGATGCATATTTTGGTGATTGGTGTTTTTAGAGTGTAATCCTTGCATTTTAAGGTTACAACACGAACCAGTCCATCATTCCCAGGATGTAATTCAGTAATTCTTCCCAATAGCCACTTCGTTGGAGGTAATCTTTCATCTTTTACTAATACTAGCATTCCTTTCTGAATATTGGGAGTTTGTTGGAGCCATTTTGGAAGCTGTTGTAATCGCCTCAGGTATTCTGTGTTCCATCTACGCCAAAAGTTTTGCTGTATTTTTTGTATCTGATGCCATCTGTTTAATGTGGATACTTTATAGTCTACTAAATTTTCTTCTGGGTGTGATACTAAGATATCGCCGATTAAGAAATGTCCTGGTGTAAGAGCTGCAACGTCTTCTGGATCATCAGTCAAAGGAGTTAAAGGGTGAGAATTAAGGCACGCTTCTATTTGTGTTAGGCAAGTAGCTATCTCTTCATATGTCCACAACCTGTTTCCCATGATTCTCTTTAGATGGTGCTTGGTTGATTTGACTCCATTTTCTCAAAAACCTCCAAAATGGGGTGACCCTGGTGGAATAAAGCTCCACTCTATTCCTCTTTCAGCTATTATTGGGTATATATCTTCAGAGAGTCGCCACTGTTTGTTTAGTGCTTCTTTTATTAGGCGGTTGTTTGCTCCTACAAAATTTGTACCGCAGTCAGAGAAAATTTTTGTACATAGCCCTCTTCTACCAGTAAATCTTCTGAGTGCAGCAAGAAATGCTTCGGTTGTTAAGTTTGACGCCGCTTCTAGGTGTACAGCCTTTGTGGCCAAACAAATAAAGATGCAAACATATCCTTTAGAAATTCTTGATCGCCCTCTACATTTTGATTCTTTCAATGTGTTAAGGAATAAAATTCGTAATTCATTTCCTTCCAGTAACTATACATCCTAATAGTAATTCTAATCTAATAATAATCTAATAATAATCTAATACTGTATAAACGTAAGGGCAATGTGCGACATCTATCGGAATTGGCACAGTGGAGAATGTTACCAACTTCATAATTCTGAAGTCAACCATCTTGGAGTTGGGACAAGCTTCCTTCATGTTCAACGCGTCATCGAAGGCACACGTACCACGAACCACGACATGAGTAATTAGTAAATTAGTTAAGTTACTTAAAATATATAGTTGAAGTAGTTAAAAGTAGTTGTAAATAGAGTAGAAAGGAACTTGTGAAATAAAGTAGTAATTATAATAGTAAAAACAAAAAAGCTTGTTTTTTCTCAAACACATTGTAAATGGGCCGCAGAAATCAATTCTGGTGTTCAAGAATGGTCGGCTTACAGTAACCCTGTATTTTGGTAAATTACCCATTAATTGTTCTTGGGCTTTTGCTTTAAATTTATAACAGATAATGGATCGATGTATTTCAGATTTAATTAATTGTCTTGCTGAAGGTATCCAATATTTTCTTCGGAGCACGTTTAGCATCAGCTGCAGCCACCATGTAATGGTCCTTCATCGCCAAATGGTACGTGTGCCAACGCCAGCAGCATCAGCAAGCGATCAGATTAAGCGGTCCAATTAAATAAAATTTATTGCAAACTCAATTGGATTTCTGCAATAAAATTATCCGGCAGTCTATCGATAACAGTCTTCGCAGCAAGTCAGCGTTCAATAGTGACCGTTGCAAGCGTTGTCTGGTTTTTGGATAAAAAATTTAAGTGCATCGAGTACCTTCTACAACAAGTTGCGAATTTCATAATTCCGTACGAGCAGCCATATCATCATCAGCATGAAAGCAGCTAAAATTCATGGAATAAATTCCTGTCAATAAATGACAATTTAAGTATCGTTCCTATCGTTCATCAAATGATCAAATTCTTATCCAGTTTTTGGTATTTTAGCTAAAACAAAGTCCATCAGACGAAATCAAAGGCCATCAGACGCAAATCACTATTATAAATTTGAAATCTAGCAACGATTATTTCAATGAACCCAGCATCCCGTTAGCTGAGATAACAAAAAACAATCAGCAGCATCAACATTACATCATCAGTATCCACTGTGCCGATCGACCGATAAGCGCACCCGGCAATCAATTGGATAATCTATTGTGAGTCAGCAAGTTCACAAATTGCTTTATGCTAATCCTCAATATATATGCACTAAACCTATTGCTATGCATATTTAAAAAAATCTATATTAACATTACTCACGTTATTACAAATAATATAAACATTCATTCAAATTAAAAATTTATCTCACGTGACACAAGGGTGTAAACACACATTAATAGACTAGTTACACGCACGTACAAATCTAATTCTGACCTGAATTTCGTAAATATTCGTTCGTACAATCTCTTAAACCTTTCCCGCGCGAATTATAAACATTTCCGAATATGTCTGAGAAGAAGCTAGTCAATCTTAAAACTCAACGTGCAGTTTTAATAGATCAACAAGAATGAGTTAAGGAGTTTTTAGAGAAGGAGGGCAAGTTGGCTTCCCTGGCGGCATTGGAATTGAGATTATGTCATGTTGAAAAGGAGATGAATAAATTCTTGGAACTTCAATCCCAGATCGAAGCTCTCGACGATAATGAGCTTAAGGAAAGTACTCGAGCAACATACGAGGAAATTTAATTTTCCCTGCAACCAGCACTGGCCACACTCATGCAAGAGCTTAAACAACAAGGACTGCCAGGAGAGAGTGAAGCCACCAAGTATCCAACCAATGTACGTTTACCAAAAATATCATTGCCGTCCTTTGCTGGAGATGTTACACAATGGACCAATTATTTTGAAACCTTTAAAGTTGAAAAAAAAAAATTGCCTCTCTTGAGCTCAACCCTGCAAATTATGATGTTGCTCTGAAACTCCTTAAGACGAAATACGATGATAAGAAAGTTATCTGCCAAAAACATCTAGAACATCTCTTAAATATGAAGCCGCTACTTAACAATAAGCCGGAACACATTAGAAGTTTTGTTGATAACACGTATGTGCAGCTTCGGGCTCTCGAAGCATTGGGCCGGCCAGTAAAACAATGGGATGATGTCCTGGTATACCTAATTCTGCAAAATCTGGACGCACCTTTGAGATCAGCATGGGAAGACAAGGCTCCTGACTCACGACTTCCAAGCCTTGAAGAAGTTTTATCATTTCTCAATAAAAGGTCTGAAAAAATAGAGGCAACAAGAAAGGCTCAATCTGACCGTTCCGGTGTAGCCAACGTAACTCCATTCAAATCAATGAAGACGTCTTTAGTAGTCACAAAGTTTCAAGCGTGTATATTATGCAAAAAAGGTAGTCATACAATTTATAAATGACGTGCACTACTTAACATGACGCCAAATGACAGGTGTAAGAAAATTCGAGCATTAAATCTGTGTTATAATTGCTTACAACCACATAGCGAAGTAGATTGCAAATCAATTCACACCTGCCAGATTTGCAAGTCAAAACATCATACCTTGCTTCACAATGACAGTTATATACTAAGGAACAATGCAGGCATTGAGTCCACTGAGTCGTCTAGCTCAAGATCCACCAATAAAATCTCACTCCATTCATTACAACAAGATGTGATCAATCAATCGTATGTTTTTATGCCAACAGCGATTGTAAATGTTACTGACCACCAAGGCAAGTTTATTACATGTATAGCTGACTCAGCGTCACAACTCAACTTTATATCAGAAAGGTTAGTACAACAGCTTAGTCTCAAGAAAAGGAATACTACTACTATGGTTAATGATATAGGCCAAAACTCAACTTTAATATTCAACTATTCAACAAGTTTGAAAATTTCCTCTAGAGTTAATAACTTTTCATCAGAAATGGAAGCAGTTATTCTTTCAAATATTACTGGTCTTCATCCATTAAGTACAATGAAGGTTAATTCATGGAACATTCCCGTTAATATTCAGCTTTCCGACCCTGAGTTTCACAAGGCAAATCGTATAGATCTCCTAATTGGTGCAGAGCTTCATTTCCAACTTCTGCAAATTGGGCAAATTTCCTTGGGAGAAAACTTACCTATCTTGCAAAAGACGATTCTAGGATGGATAGTAGCGGGCAAAACCTCAATCGATCACAGCCTTCCATATAGCTGCAATTTAGTATCCTCTATAACTCAAGAAGACGATTCTCTTTCCACAATTCTTCAAAGATTTTGGGAGCTTGAAGATCACATGATGCGTATGCCTAGCAAATCTATGGAAGATAACATTTGCGAAACTCACTTCAAGGAAAATCATCAGCGAGATGCTTCGGGTCGCTTTATAGTAAGGCTACCATTCCGTCAAAACACAAGTTGTTTGGGAGATTCACTTCAAATGGCAACAAGGAGATTTTTAAACCTAGAGCGTCGGCTGCACAAGGACAGCTTGCTATTTAGCCAGTATAAAGAATTTGTTATGGAATATCTCAAACTTGAGCACATGCGTCCACTTCAAGACATAGAAATTTCTAATATGAAGTATGTCATGCCACATCACTGCGTCATTAAGCCGGACAGCTCCAGTACTAGACAACAACAGATTACTCCTTAAATGAGATCATGATGACTGGTCCAGTAATACAACAGGATTTGTTTACTATAATTCTAAGATTCAGGAAGCATTCCATAGCTGTAACAGCCGACATCTGCAAGATGTATCGGCAGATCCTTGTTAATCCCGAGGACTGCGTTTTCCAAAATATAATGTGGCGAGACCATCCAAGCCAAAAAATTCAATTCTACCAACTACGAACCGTCACCTACGGAACTGCTGCAGCACCGTTTCTTTCAACGAGATCGCTCCTGCAACTATCCATCGATGAGCAAGGGAATCATCCACTGGGTTCAGATATAATAAAATCGGATTTCCATGTTGATGATTTAATCACAGGAGCTAATACGCTCGAGGAAGCCAAAGAAAAAAGGCGACAAGTTGAAAAGGTCCTTCAAACTGGCGGGTTTCAATTACGAAAGTGGTGCTCAAATAATAACGAGCTGCTTAAAGAAATAACAGCTGAACATAGGGAAAAATCTATCCAATTTCACGAAACGGATGCACTCAAGATTTTAGGTTTAATTTGGCAGCCACAACAAGATAGCTTCAAATTTAAAATTAACCTTTGTGACAAGTCGCAGAAATTAACAAAAAGAACAATCTTAGCAGATATTGCAAGATTATTCGACCCTATGGGCCTTATAAATCCTGTAGTTGTGCTAGGCAAAATATTCATGCAACAGTTATGGAAATTATATTTAAATTGGGATGAGTCGCTCCCATTAGAATTTCAAACAAGCTGGTCGAAGTACAAAGATCAACTCTGGTTACTACAGTCATTTCAAGTTCCAAGGCGATTACATCCGTTCAATCAATTAATAAATGTTCAGTTACATGCATTTTCTGATGCCAGCGAGAGAGCTTACGGCACCTGCTTATACTTGAAATGTACTGACAACTTCGGAACAATCAATGTTAGTCTGATTTGCGCTAAATCCAGAGTTGCTCCTATACGACAAACATCAATTCCCCGCTTAGAGCTATGTGCTGCACTACTTATGGTGCAACTAGCAGCTAGAGTTAAAAGCGCTCTGAACATCGCCGCAGATATCTTTTACTGGACCGATTCAAAAATTGTCCTAGCTTGGATAGCGGAACCATCAACAAACTGGTGCACATTTGTAGCGAACAGGGTATCCAGCATACACGAATTATCAAACATTTATCTATGGCGGCACATTGACGGTAGCAATAATCCAGCGGACCTAGTATCTCGTGGTGCTCTACCAGAAGATTTTTTAAAGTCAAGTATTTGGTTAAATGGTCCCTGTTTCCTTCATGAGGAGAAGGAATCATGGAAGGATGATTACAAGGAAATAAGTTGTGGGACATCAAATTTACCCGAAAGACGTAAGGCTAGATTGGCATTTATTATATCTAAAGAATTACAAGAAGATATCGTTAAGTCGTCAAAATACCTAAATTCCTTTACAAAACTTCAAAACGTTTTTAGCTACATGGTGCGTTTCATAAAAAATTCAAAACTTCCAGCATCACTCCGAAAATTTGGTGTATTTGGACCAGACGAACGAGATGCAGCCTTAAAAAGAATAATCCAAATTGTGCAGAGATTATCATTTGCCGAGGAATATAATTCCTTAACAAAACATGCACGAATTGAAGGCAACAGTCGGTTAAGAACTTTAACCCCATTTCTCGATGAAGAGGGTCTTATAAGGGTTGGTGGAAGATTAGAGAATTAAATCTTGACATACGCCGCTAAGCATCCAATGCTTCTACCGTCTTCTCATCCCTTCACAAAAACACTGATGACATATCTACATTGCAAAAACATGCATGCTGGTCCCCAAACGTTGTTAGCCATTACACGGCAAAGATTCTGGCCTCTAACAGGCGGCAGCTTGTCCAAACAAATTGTACACTACTGCATTTGCTGTTTTCGAGCGAAACCAAGAGATATTCATCAGATAATGGGTAACTTACCAGCCGAAAGGGTTCAACCAAGTCGACCATTTGTCAACTCAGACGTTGACTTCTGTGGTCCTTTATTCGCTCACTTTAAGATACGAGGAAGGCAACCAGTAAAAATGTACATAGCCATCTTTGTATGTTTTTCGACGAAGGCAGTTCACTTGGAGCTCGCTAGTGACTTAAGCTCAGCTGCTTTCCTAGCTGCGTTAAGACGTTTTATAGGGCGACGTGGCTTCTGTGCCAATCTATTTTGTAACAATGCCACAAATTTTACAGGAGCAAACTCAGCGCTCAAGGCGCTAAGAAACATGTTTGCAGCACAGGAAACTCGAGAAGAGATAGTTGAACTATGCAGTAAAGACAATATCGCATTTCATTTTACTCCACCGCGTTCCCCACACTTCGGCGGTTTGTGGGAGTGCAAAATATCATTTACGCAGAGCAATTCAAGGACATTCGCTAACATTTGAAGAATTAAATACATTCGTAATTCAAACTGAAGCTATACTCAATTCTCGCCCACTACAGCCATTGTCTTCAGATCCAAATGATCTTTCTGCCTTGACTCTGGGGCATTTTTTAATTGGAGAGCCCTTAACTGCTATCGTAGAGCCAAATTTAAAGGAACGCCCTTTGAACAGACTTGATCGCTGGCAACGAATACAGTGGGCACAACAACAATTTTGGAGCAGATGGGGCTAAGAGCTACTTAAATCAGCTGCAATGCAGAAATAAATGGAATTTAATTTCACCTAACCT
This sequence comes from Dioctria linearis, assembly GCA_963930735.1. NCBI lineage: Eukaryota > Metazoa > Arthropoda > Insecta > Diptera > Asilidae > Dioctria > Dioctria linearis. The sequence continues at coordinate 94,810,375 of OZ005744.1, read as the reverse complement.
AATTAAAAATTGTTTTGTCCTGCTCAAGGAGGAAAATACACCTTCAATGAAGTGGGTTCTCGGTCGCGTTGTCGATACTCACCCGGGTGATGATGGAAAGGTACGCGTCGTGTCAGTGAAAACCGCGAGTGGACTATGTAAAAGAAGTATTACCAAGTTATGCCAGCTACCAATGAATACGGACAATAGTTGAAATACCTAGGGTATTTCAAGGCGGGCAGTATGTTAAGGAATAAAATTCGTAATTCATTTCCTTCCATCCTACATCCTAATAGTATTTCTAATTTGATTAAATAATCTATAATAATATAATACTGTATAAACGTAAGGGCAATGTGCGACATCTATCGGAATCGGCACAGTGGAGAATGTTACCAACTTCATAATTCTGAAGTCAACCATCTTGGAGTTGGGACAGAAGCTTCCTTCTTGTTCAACGCGTCATCGAACTCACACGTACCACGAACCACGGCATGAGTAATTAGTAAGTTAGTTAACTAACTTAAAATATATAGTTGAAATAGTTGTAAAGATAGTAGAAAGGAACTTGTGAAATAAAGTAGTAATTATAATAGTAAAAACAAAAAAGCTTGTTTTTTCTCAAACACATTGTAAATGGGCCGCAGAAATCAATTCTGGTGTTCAAGAATGGTCGGCTTACAGTAACCCTGTATTTTGGTAAATTACCCATTAATTGTTCTTGGGCTTTTGCTTTAAATTTATAACAGATAATGGATCGATGTATTTCAGATTTAATTAATTGTCTTGCTGAAGGTATCCAATATTTTCTTCGGAGCACGTTTAGCATCAGCTGCAGCCACCATGTAATGTTTTCTTATGTATATCTCCAACAATAAGTTTGATTAATGGTGCTGCCTTTGGAAGAATTATGGGATATTTTTGCTTATAAGGCAAATTAGAACACTTTAATCTTCCCCCTACTCTCAATATACCATTTTCATCTAAGTGGGGATGCAAATTTAATATATTTGAATTTGAAGATAATGATTGAATGGATCTTAATGCTTTTAATTCTGATTCGAAGTGAAATAATTGTGCTTCAATAATCAAGCATTCAAGGGCTTTGTCGAGTTCGTATTTAGTTAGGTGACCTTTGCATCTTAAATGTGGAAATAATTTGCAATTGACTATGAAGAGCTTGCACCAAGCGGTCACATGAAGAAGTCTATTCAGTGTCGAAAATCGTTTTGTGATATCATTTTCCGTAGTTGTTGTAGTTGTGGATATAATTTGTCTTTGTTCAAGTTACGTCATATAGTTACTTTGTGCATTTTTAGGCCACTGTGATGTATTTTTACTTAGCCATTGCGGCCGCTTCCACCACAGAGGATGATTTTTAAGTTCGATGGTGCTTATACCTCTACTTGCACAGTCGGCGGGGTTGTCGGATGACTTGATATGAGCATCATTCATGTTCTCTAATATCTCAGTTACGCGATTAGCAACAAATGTTTTCCATTTGGAGGAATGGTTTTTCAGCCATGCGAGAACTATTGTCGAATCTGTCCACAAAACGTACCAACATTTTCCATTTGAAGTGATGATTTAGTTGCTTTTATTAATTTGGTCAATAATACCGCACCATCTAGCTCTAATCTTGGTAAGCTAATTTGTTTTATAGGAGCTACTCTTGCTTTTGCGGTTAATAAATCGACCTTCACAAATGCATCTTCTGCTACTCGTAAGTAAATAGCAGCTGCATATGCTTGTTCGGATGCATGGCAGAAACCATGGAATTGCCAATTTTGGTTATATTTTTTGTGTCAGATCCATCTGGGAATGCGTATATTTTCAATTAACTTTAACTCATTATTAAATCTTATCCATTGGGTTCGAATATTACTTGGTATATCGTCATCCACCTGTGTCCCTGATAACCATAATTGTTGCATTAGAATTTTTGTTTTGACTATAAGAGGGGAAAGCCAGCCGAGTGGATCATATAATTTGGAGATTTGTGACAGTAATTGTCTCTTTGTTTGAACATTGTTCTCGTATTCTTTTATTATAAACTGGAAGGCATCGCGACTAGGGTTCAGTAGCACCCTTTAACTCTAAGTCGTCTTTCGGTATGTCGGTAAGAATTTCTAAACTTTTACTTGCCAATTTACGCAACCGTAATTTACCCCGGAATAAAATCTGACGTACTTCCCTCTGTAGGTTTACTGCTTCTTCTGCTGAATCTGCACCAGAAAGCAAATCATCTACATAAAAGTCATTGACTATTATCATTTCAGACGCCTTTTCAGACATAGACTTTTCATCTGAAGCTAATTGCTGTAACGTTTTAATGGCAAGATAGGGCGCACTTGCTGTGCCGTAAGTTACAGTGACTAATTTGTATTCTCTAATTGGTTCTTTAGGATCTGCACGCCACAAGATTTTCTGATAAATTGTGTGTTGTGGAGTAACGAGAATCTGTCTATACATTTTCTCTATATCTGCCGTAAATGCTATCCGATGTTTTCTCCATCTCAGAAGAATGGTGTTTAAGTCTTGTTGAATCTTTGGACCGATTAATAAGGTATCATTTAATGATATTTGATTGGATGTCTTTGCGGAAGCATCAAATACCACTCTTTTCTTTGTTGTTATGCTATCCACTTTGAATACAGCGTGGTGTGGCAAGAAATAATATGGAGATTGATCATTATTATGAGGTTCTTCTATACGTCTCATGTGTCCTAGCCCTTCATACTCCTGCATACATTTTATATACGCAGTTTTTAACTCGGAATTGGCTTGCAATTTCCGTTCCATGCTTAGGAAACGTTTAATTGCCATATTTTTAGAATCTCCCAATCTGGGTATATCAGGACATGATTTGAAGGGGAAAGCTACTACATATTTTCCATCATTAGTACGTCTATGTGTAGTATCAAAAATGTTCTCACATAGATTTTCCTCAGGTGTTCGAAATTTGCGTGTTTCATAATGTTCGACTTCCCAAAATCTTTTGAGAGTAGTATATATCAGCACCTAGAAGGATATCTATTTCACCAGGGTTCAGATATAGCGGGTAATTGCAGATTTTGAACGTGATTACAGTTTTGGGGTGGAAGGAGTCCTGTTATGGTTTTAATTATATATGCTTCTACGTTATAGCGCTTTTTGGAATCAAAGTGAGACGCAATATCAAGATTGGTCACATATTGTGTTGACTTTGTTTTGGTACTACCAATTCCTGTGACTATTGCATTTGTCGGGCTGCGTCATAGCGATAATAATTGTGCAGCCTTTTCGGTTTTTGGGATGGTAAAATAAAATAAAACTTGAAAAAAAAATAAAGGAAAAAAAATCCGACAATATTGGAATGGTTATTAAGGGAATTTTATTTGGTATAAAACAAAGTGCACACGACTCGAACGAAATATTTTACATTCAATAATTAAAGTATTGTCAGCGATTTGTTGCTTGCTGCGGTGCTCCCTGGTCGATCATCGCGGTTCATGATATCGTCGCTGCTTCGCTGACGCTGCAGTGACCCAGAATGCAACCTGTAGTATTTGACATGGTTTCGCAACAGACTTTAACTCTCGAACAGCACCAACAAAATTTGTCCCATTGTCGCTCCAAATGTTTGCACAATAACCTCTATGAGATACAAATATTTTGAACGCTGCCAGAAAAGCGTCTGTTGAAAGGTCACTGACAGCTTCTAGGTGTAAAGCCTTAGTTGCTAAGCACACGAACAGACATATGTGTCCCTTGAACTACAATTAGACTTTTCAAACAAGTCCGAAGGCAACATTAAGGCCATCGGGTTAACGTGGTTACCTAAATCGGATGAATTTGTGATCAAAACAGCTTGGACTGAGAGGGGAAGGTTACCAAACGCACAGCCTTATCCGACATTGCCCATATCTTTGACCCGTTATCGTAACCGCAAAAATATTTTTGCAGAAATTGTGGGCAATGAAACTAGACTGGGGTGCTGTCCTGCCACAAGAACTACACTCCTCCTGGATTCAATATCGGGAAGGTCTAAAACCTTAAATAGCATCAAGTTTCCGAGACACGTATTCTCTCACAAAACATCTAAAGTAATGCAACTACACATATTTGCAGATGCCTCAGAAAAGGCCTACGGTGCAGCGGCTTATGTAAGGTCAGTGGACAGACACAACATCATAACAGTAAGATTATTGTGCGCAAAGTCAAGAGTGGCTCTAGTCAAGCAAATAAAGTTGCCGAGGCTTGAGATTTGCGCAGCAAAGCTGGCAGCACAATTAGCAAATCGAATCAAAAGAGATCTAAATTTAAAGGATGAGACTATACACTTCTGGACAGACTCCGAAATCGTCCTCGCATGAATAAGTTCATCCTCTTCCTCACTTCACATCTTTGTGGCTAATCGAGTGGCTGTAATCCAGCGACTTTCCGGGGCCGCAGCAATGGCGTCATGTCAGCTCAAAACGCAGCCCGGCCGACATTCTATCTAGGGGCACTAACCCAGAAAGGTTGTGTACATGCAACCTGTGGTTTTATTCGATTCACAGCACATGCTAGACAGCCTAACCAAGGAACAACAAAAAATGTATCACTCAGCTCGGAGGAATTTGATGAAGCAGAAACTATCATCATAAAACTTATGCAGAAATAAGAATTCAAAGAGGACCTCCAACACCTGGAGCAGTTGGGAGAAGTAGCCCGAAACAGTTCACTCATCAGCCGGTCACCATTTATTGACGAAAAAGGAATCATTAGAGTGGGGGAAGATTGGAAGCATCTCAGTTATCATACAACGCCAAGCATCCAGTGTTGCTACCGTCACACCAGTTCACTAAATTATTGATCAATGATATCCACAAATCGAATTATCACGTGGGACCCCAGGCCTTGCTCTCAATAACCAGACAGAAATTCTGGCCTCTGAAGGGCAATACACTTGCACGCTCAGTAGTTCAGCACTGCGTTCAGTGTGCTAAAGCCAAGCAAAAATTGTTGTCACAACTTACCTCCAGATAGAGTACAACCAGCATGCCCCTTCATCAATGTTGGTGTCAACTTGTTCGGACCAGTGTACACTCACTTCAAGATTAGAAGAAAAAGACCGCAGAAGTCATACATTGCCATTTTTTGCTGCTTCACAACAAAGCCAACACACTTTGAGGTAGTCAGTGATTTATCATTACAAGGCTTCATAGGGGCTCTGAAACGTTTCAAAGGGCGAAGGGGTCATTGCAAGACCATATACTGCGACGACGCCACCAACTTCGTGGGCGCGAAGAATAAACTTGAGGAAGTGAAAGACATAATTGCTTCCGATAAAGAAAGAGAAACCATAATTACGGCATGCAGCTCAAAAGGGATCGACTTTCGTTTCATCCCCCCTAGGGTTCCGCATTTTGGTGGACTCTGGGAAGCGGCCGTGAAATCTGCTAAAAAACTTCTACAGAAAGTTCTAGCAGCCGCATCGCTCACTTATAAAGAGCTGGAAACTGTCATCATAGAAATTGAAGCAATTCTAAATTCCAGACCAATAACTGCAATGTTGTCAGATCCCAACGATTTAACAGCCTTAACACCCGGCAATTCCTCATTGGCGAACCATTGACCAGTTCGTTCGATCCCTGAGCACAACTTCAGAATATAAATTTGCTGACGCGTTGGAAACTTGTGTCGTACATCAAAAATCAATTCTGGCAGCGGTTGTCCAATGAATATCTAAATCAGCTACAACACAGTTATAAGTGGAAGCAGACATGTCAGAATATTAGGGCTGGAGATATGGTCATAATAAAAGAAGATAATACTCCTCCCTTAAAATGGCCACTAGGACTAGTGATCAACGTCATCAAGGGGACCGACGGACTCGTTCGAGTAGCAGACATCAGAGCCTCCAGCGGAACGCTTCGACGAGCCATACACAGGTTAGCACCACTGCCTCTAGAGAAGGAGATCTCTGACAATGAAGTTGTGCCGTTCTTGTGCCCACAACAGGAAAGCAACACCGCTGAATTCTCCAGAAACAGGACCCGACATAACTACAAAGAGGATGAAAATGTGACTAACAACCCTCGGAAGAAGCAACGTCAGTCATTTGGCACAGCATTGCTCACTCTACTACTCATGTGCCTAATCTTACCGACAGCCAAGGGATCGCCAGTCACAATAACGCCCTTCGAATCTCGACCTGGTATATACTTTTAAAATCTAGGAGTGACCAACATTATTTCCAGCGAATGGCATCTCATCGCGTATTATGACATGGACACTTACTGGCAGGAGTTTTCTGCCTTTAACAACTGCATTAAGCAACTGGACGACCTATGTAATTCTATGGATGCAGGCCAACTATGCCTTCGAACAACTAATCAATTCAAACACCTTTATGAGGAGCTATCCAAGCGGAACGAATTACTAACCCCTCCCATAGATAGGAAACGATCGAAGATAGGAGTCCTACACATCGTGGGCAACGTAGTAAACACTCTCTTTGGGGTGCTTAACTCAGAATACTCAGAGGAGATGTCCCAAACCATCGAAAACATCGATAAAACTGAGCACTTCCTCCTCCTCCTCGACCTCATAAAAAATCAAACAGCAATCATAGATGCAACAACAAACATCATGAAAACAGAAGGAAGAACAATAAGCATGCGACTCCACGAAGTTGAACTCCACATCGATCAGATCAATAAGGCAATTAACGGCATCAGAGAAGAGATGTTTCAAGAAAGGCTGAACCACTTATTCATTTCAGTAGGAATTCAAACTATGTTAACCGAATCGAATTTCCTCAGAATTCAAGATTTTATATTCGATGTCCTCATCCCCACTCATCAAGGTAAAATCAGAGCACGCTTGATCTCTCCGGCGCAATTGCAAGGGGAACTGGTGTACATAAAACCCAACTTCTACTCTTCATTGAGGCTCCCGACCACACAGGATGAAGTATTGATACAGTATCGTCTCATGAGCATCGAAGGCAGGGTAGTAGGCAGACACATCATCTTCAGAATAAGGCTCCCACTACTAACAACGGACGAATTTGAACTATTTAAGCTGACACTGGTCCCAGTATTAGTCAACAACACTGCCGTCGCCATAAGACCATCACATCGATATTTGATTATCAACTTGCATCGAGATTTGTATTACCCCCTTACAGAGCAAGAGTTGATGTCCTGCACTTCCATCACGGAAGAGAAACATCTCTGCAGACAAACACATCCTACATACCATAAGGGCTCCATCATCAGCAACTGTGAGGTGAGCTTTATCAATAACCCTCCTCAGCCTGACTCTTGCCAAATAATGATGACAGAAAACCGACCACACTGGATCCAGCTACACATTGTCAGTCAGTGGATTTACGTCTTGGGTCAGAAAACCACAATCAACATTGTATGCGGGGACAACGTTACCGAAGAGACAATTGACGGTACCGGAATTCTTAAAATTAAGGAAGATTGTGTCATGAAACAACCGCTACTCACCATAAGAGGGCACACAGTATTACAGTCAACATCAAGGATGTCCTACGTGCCTGCGAGCAACTTAACCGAAGTAGTAGTGCCAGAAAAGTTAGCCCCAGCACTTCGCTACTCATCCCATTATCAGCCAGATTTAACCGAATTAGAATCTATCAAGAGGCAACTTGCACAGCTTCCCAGTGATCTACCAGGAAGAGTCTACGCTCACAACACCCATCAATTTGCGATCAGCTATGCCGGAATTTTCCTCTTCATAACCGTCATCATCTACCTACTTTGGAGATGCCGCCCTACCATGTGCTCACGACTAACCAGCCAAGATGTCAAGGCGCAAGTGAAGAATAACCCAACAAACAGCTCAATTGAAGATGAAATATTCACCGTAAAATATGAAGTTTAATTAGTTTTAACCAATGTTGCAAATAAGTTAGCAAGGCGTTAGCATGTTCTAACCTTCTGCAAGTGTATTAAGGTCATATACATCTTATTAGAAACTAATTAGGCGTAGGTAAAAAGCAATGAACACATGCAAGTTTTTCCTTCCTCCAATTTTGCTGTTCACATTGTTAATCAACATGTTTCGGTTGAATTGTCATTCAACGCGGGGGAGAATGTTAACATTTGGGCAATCTTTCATAATCCAGATATTTCACAAGCAAAATAAATATTCTAAACAATTTCACTTTCTCACGATGTTCATTTCCTTGGAATTCTTTTATTGCAAACAAGCAGCATAAATGCAACACAAACACTTCTGACAAGTTGCAGTGCTTGAGCAGCTCACATTACGTCCGGCCATACAACACCCTCAAGGTAAAATTTCTTGACCTCTATCTAGTAAATTCGTGATAAATTTATTTCCCAGGGAGAAAAATAATGCATGCTAAGATTATTAATGGATTCAGCTAAGTTAGAATAAGATCGCAGGTAAGAGGTTTTTTGTTATAAAAAAAATGTGAATTGATGGAATAAAGTTAGTTGCGTTGAGTAATTTTGGAAGAAACAAGCGTTTTTTTTCCTTTCTCTTGGTGAGGCTGCCAAGAGCATAACTGGAGTATCAGTACACGCACTGGTAATCATTTTGGTAATTTTTGGTCATCCCAACACAGCGAGTATTAGTACAAGCACTAATTGGGCACCGTTGGTAGTCTCTAAAGATCGACGCATACAAGTCAAGGCAAAATAGTCTTGGCTCAACAGTCGTATTTGCGGTCGTAAACACAATTTTCTTTTGCACGTTGCAGAACAAAGGCAGAATCAAACGAACAACCTTCGCGTATCTGTAAATTCAGCTCAAGTGTGCGCCGAAACCATATTGCCAACGACCCTTGTACTGGTCAACGATGCATATGGGAGTTCACAACATTGCAGACTCCTATTAAACTATGATTACCTTGGTAAGCGAACCCTGTATGCAGCGTTTAGGTTTACGAAGATAACATGCACGCGTATTGGTTAACGGAATAGGAGAATAAAATGCACAAGTAAGCAAGGGTAAGGGTAATTTAGCCCTTACAAGTAGAATCAATTCGGAGACAATTCTTCTGTCATACTAAAGACCCTGACGAGCAGAATACCATCAAGCAACATTAAATCACACTTATCTAATGAGATAAAGGAGTTAGCACTTGCAGATCCTTATTTTAATTTATCTGGTCGTGTCGATATTCTGTTGAGCTCTGACATTTTATTCGAAGTCTTACGTGATGGCAAACTAATAAGTTCTGCTGGAAGTCCGGTTGCTCAAAATACGATCTTTGGCTGGGTGATTGCGGGGCATTGTGTGAATCAAGAATCAAACTCAGAGACAACGTGCTGCAATCTAAGCAGCTTCGATATTGATCATTATTTGAGAAAGTTCTGGGAGGTTGAAAAACTGCCCCACGAAATCAGTCCGTTGACCGAAGAAGAGCAACAATGTATGGATCATTTTGCTGCAACATATCGTCGTACAGAAGATGGGCAATACGAAGTACAGCTACCATTTAAGAAAAACTCGAGGAAACTCGCTGATTCTAAGCAATCAGCCTTACTAAAAGCAATCAATTTATGAAAGAATATGTAGATCTCTCACATATGTCCAGGATAACAGAATCGGAGAATCACTTACCGACCAAGATCTTTTATTATCTTCCGCACCACAGTATAACTTCAAAGCTACGAGTAGTCTATGACGCATCCAGCCCAACGACAACTGGCGTTGCACTCAACCAAAACCTTATGAATGGATCGGTCGTGCAATCTGATCTGGTATCAACTTTAATGCGCGTCAGAAAACATCGATATGCATTTGCCGCAGATATTGCAAAAATATATCGGCAAATACTCTTCAGTGATAAACACATTAAATTGCAAAGAATTTTATGGCGCCCGGATTCTTCGGAACCAATTGATGAGTACAAGCTTCTCACAGTTACGTATGGTACAGCACCTCTTTTTTTGGCAACCCGCACTTTAAACCAACTCGCTGACGACGAAGGTGAAGTTTGCCGCCTGCAAGGTTCTTAAAGAAGATTTTTACGCCGATCACTGCATCTCAGGTAGCGACAATCTACAATCAGTTATTAGCATTGCGCGTGTTTTGAATGAGTTCTTGAGACGGGGAAACTTTGAACTTCGGAAGGGAAATCCAATTCAACAGAACTCCTACAGTCTCTTTCAACTGATCAAAGGGATCCTCCACAGTCCTTTCAATTCAAATGAAGCTACCAAAACACTTGGCTTACAGTGACATCTGTAGCGGAAGCTACAAAATAATTTTTATAATTTTATCGTTATTTGAAAATAGAATAAAATATAATTTTTGTTTGTCAGATTAATATTTGCCTGACTGTTTAAAAAAAATAAAATATTCAATTTGACGTTTAAAGGAAAAACACTTTGAAGAAAAACTTTGAACACAGATACACACTACTGTATACACTTTTAGAAAATAGACATCAAGACTTTTTGGAATGTATTGTTTTTAAAAATATAGAATTTGTGTCAAGGATATTTAGTATTAGTGGAATCGCCAGAGGGCAAACTTATAAATAATAATATTAAACAAATCGCCAGAGGGCAAATTTTTAAATGTATTAGTTATAAACGCCAGATGGCAAATATAGTAAATTTATTAAAGGAAAACCTTTTCTATTATACTATTTAAGAAAATAATAAAGAAAAGAAAATATTTTAAAAGATTTAAAACATAAAGAATATATTTTAAAATTTAAAAAGAAAAATTATTATCATTAAAATAAATAAAAATAATAAAAAATTCAACTTTTTATCCTATAAGAAATTTAGGATATACATATAATATATTTATATACTTAATGAACTGCTGATCTACAACGAATTCTTTTTGTTGCGACACTACAACAACTTACAACCAGTTCAATTGGCAATCCCTAACAGTTCAGCATCCAACTGAAAATTTCTTTTCATACAAGATCGACCTACTTTACACTCAGCCAGCTACCAAGCAAAAAATTCTATCTACGTTTTAAAGGATATATGATGCTTTAGGATGGCTATCACCATGTATCATTAGGGCAAAGGTAATCATGCAAAAATTATGGCCCATTGGCGGAAGTTGGGATAATCCTATTCCGGAATCCTTGGCAAGCCAGTGGACATAGCTTTTCAGTGCTTTGAAATTCTTTGAGGTTATCCATACATGGCTAGGCTGGGTTCGCAGATGCATCAGAGGTAACATATGGTGCTATGGTGTATTTAAGATCCAGAAATGAACATAACGAAGTAGTTGTAAATATAGTTGCTTCTAAGTCTAAGGTGGCACCCATCAAGCAGTTGTCTTTGCCTCGATTCCGGAGCTCATTTCCTTGTAAAACTCATAAGAAAAGTAAAACAAGCCATGAAACTGACCGATGCTGAATGCTACGGATACTCAGACTCAACCGTAGTTTTATCTTGGTTCGCTGATCATCCTAGAAAATGGAAGACATTCGTTGCCAACCGCACGGCTCAAATTCTGGAGGAACTGCCTTCAAGTAACTGGAGACATATTCCTTCGTCAGACAATCCAGCAGATTATGTGTCTCGAGGCACATCTCCCCTGTTTTTGAATTCTTGCAAATTATGGTGGCATGGGCCAGATTTCCTACACCTAAGAGAAATGCCAATTTGATCAACCAACTCACTTGCGACTACCGAATCTGTCCCTAAAGCCAGAAGTACTATGTGTCATACAGCATTCACGCCATCACAGGTCTCTTTACTACAGAGGTACTCCAATTTAAACACACTTCATAGAGTCGTTTCGTACTGTCAACGGTTTATCATAAATTTAAGGCATCATAATGACAACAAAATGACTGGGTTTCTGACAAATAAAGAATTGAATGAAGTCCGTAAGGTTTGCATCAAATGGGTACAAGCAGAGCTCTTCATAGAAAAAATGCGAGCCTGTAAAACAAGCATATCGTTACTGCAAGGGAGCACCTTGAAGAGACTCAATCCCTTCCTAGACGATGACCTTCGAGTAGGTGGTCGATTTACAGAGGTCGACATCAATTTTTCACAAAAACATCCAATCATCTTCCGAAACAACACACCTTTACTGATCTACTGGTAACCACACTACATCTTACATACATGCATACTGGAGCAAGACTACGTCTCAGTGTTATCAACCAAAGGTATTGGATTATTTGTGTATGTCACGTTCTTCATCGCATAATTTACAAATACATTCAATGTGCTCGTCAACGAGCACAGACCGCTACGCAGCAAATGTCCTCACTTCGCAGATATCCTTCAATGCAGAAGAGTTCAGGAGTCATTGTCAGTTGCAATTTCTTTACTATCCTTTCGGTAATCAAATTAATCTGTGATCCCGAGTCGAGGATGGCCCTGCATTCGGTGGTGATTCCCCTGCCATTTGATAGTTTTACTAAGGCAGTGCTAAGAAGTGTATATCCCCTGATCTTTGGGTTTGCCGTCGTGGTTAGTGAAATGGCGGTGTCTGCTGATTGAGCGACGTTGACTTGAGCAGTAGTTTGGATAACCGCCGAAGCCTCCTGCCTTTTAAGTGGTGAGTCCTGGTTGTGCTTGCCTCGTACTCCGTGAACGGCTGAAATGTGTAGTAGCGTATTGTGACAACGAGAACACTTTGTGTATGACCCTGGTAGACAGGCCTCCGAGGTGTGTCCAGGCCTTAAACAATTGAAGCAAATGCTGGATCTCTTGACTAGACTTATCCTCTGAGGTGGTGTCATTTCTAGAAACTACTGGCAGGCAAAAAGCTTGTGAGTATTTTTGCGTGCTGGACAGACTGCTCCCGAGTCAACTGTTGTGAGGGCCCTCTGAATGTGAGACTTCTTATCTTCTGTAGGCCTTCCCTTGATTCTTAATGCTTCTAAGGATTGAAATCGCATTTCCAGAAACTGCATAAATGTCTTGAGTTGCTGCAGTGTTCTAGGTTGGGCCAGCGACTGTTCCCACAATGCATGTGGGGTCTTGTCTAATTTTATGATTAATATGAATAGTAAAAGCGGATCCCATTGTTCCGTATGTACTCCTAAGTTCTCTACTGCAAGAAGACACTCTTGAGTTGTGTCGTGAAGAGATTTAATGGGTGATGCGTTCTCTATGGAGGTGGCTGATTGGGATAATAGTTTGCTGAGCAAGGCATTGACTAATAAACTCGTGTTTTCGACGTTGATTATTTTCCATGCCGCTGTGTAATTTCCATCGGACGTTGTGAGATGCCTGATAAGTTTTTCGACTTCTCCGGAAAGACTGGTCTTCAATTACCACATCTTTTGACAATTATTGATGTGTTGGTTATGCACCAATTCTGTGAAGAGATTTCTGTATTGTCTCCACCTCAGATAGTCTCCATCAAATGTAGGAAGGGTTATCTTGGTAGTCTGACCATGTTGCTGTGTGCATTGATAGGTGCAGGCATGTTTGGTATACTGGAGAGAATTGGCGTCGATTGACCCATCAATTCATGCAATCGAATGAGTTCCTGCTGGGATCGTTTACTTGCTCTCATATTTGGTAGTGAATGCTCTGGATCTCACTCCAATAATTTTGGATAGCGTGTATCTTCACTTGATAAAAATGTATTGATTGAGTCTGACATTGTATTTGGAGACTCGAAAGAAGCCTTCGCAAATCATTCATAATGGAATGTTGTCTTCGAATAAATGATTTTGCTTTAGTTGCATCTTGTGCTAGGCTTACGAGTGACATGGTTGACGGTAGGGTCCCTTTGTCTTAGGATAGGCCCCAAATCCGGTAATCTTCTCAGGTGGTGGTGCAACTGGAAAATTGTCTTCTTCACACGCCTTCTCCGTAGACTTCTCTTTCGCTGTGTTGATTCCATCTTGAGCAGTATCTTGGTTTTGCTCTGGATCTTTCGCTGCATCTACGAAAATTGCTGGCTCGCCTGCCTCTTGCATGCTCACTATCTTTTGTCTTAATTTTTCGTACCCCTGGTAAATGGCGTCGTAATAGGGGTGATCAAGCGTGTTCTCGTGGGTTATACGGATAATGTGGTCGTCTCTTCGAAGTCCTTCTATAATTCATCTAGCATAAGAAGCCTTTTCTGCAAGTACCCCCCGGGTGACTGAATCCTTGTGGAAGTTCTTCATTAATCGTTCAATTTCGCCACCTGTCTCTGCTTGACGTAGCGCTAGTTCTTCCAAGTCCATGTTGATAAATGGAAAACTGAATGAATCTTCCTGTCTATGTTACTGAATACTGATACTTGGCGTGAACAGAACACGTCGGGGTCACCAAATGTTGAGCCAAGACTCTTTTGACTTGACTTGTATTCGTCGATCTTTAGAGAGGACCAACGGTGCTTGAACCATGGTCTTGTTGATAGAGTAATTAGTGCTTGTACTAATACTCGCTGTGTTGGGATGACGAAGATTACCAAAATGCTTATTTTGGTATGAATCAAATCAACGGTGCTTGTACCGTGATTTTGCTGTGGGAGCAAACAGTCCTTGTACTGATACTCCAGTTGTTTTGGATTGTTATGCTCTTGGCAGCCTCACCGCGAGAAAAGAAAAAAGGCTTGTTTCTTCCAAAATTATTTTCTTTAGTAAATACAAACACTCATTCTTCACGATAACGAATTTAATCTCAACTTTAATTATTTTAGTTAAAAAAGATTTCAAATGATACACAATACTTCAATTTATTAAAAAAGGATTTTATACTTTACAAGACTTTAACTCAACGCAACTAACTTTATTTCATCAAATCACATTTTTTTTATAACAAAAAACCTCTTACCTGCGATCTTATTCTAACTTAGCTGAATCCATTAATAATCTTAGCATGCAATATTTTCCTCCCTGGGAAATAAATTTTTCACGAATTTACTAGATAGAAGTCAAGAAATTTTACCTTATGGGTGTTGAATGGGCAGACGTAATGTGAGCTGCTCAAGCACTGCAACTTGTCAGAAGTGTTTGTGTTGCATTTATGCTGCTTGTTTGCAATAAAAGAATTCCAAGGAAATGAACATCGTGAGAAAGTGAAATTGTTTAGAATATTTATTTTGCTTGTGAAATATCTGCATCATGAAAGAATGCCCAAATGTTAACAACGACAAGAGCTCCGTTGATAACTTGTTACACTATGAGTAGGAGATGAAGAGTTGTAAAACAAAGACCGTTCGATAACAAGAGCCTTACGTTGAGGAACAGTGAGGTTTTTGGATGTCGCGCATTTGAACAACATATGGTTGCCAGAAAAACTAGGACAATTATTGCAGTTTGTGCTCGATACATATGATTGCTTTGCCTTATATTGCTGCACCATTCTCACGTTTGGTTTACTGTAGCTTTGTTTTGAAGCCTGTGTACTCTCTAGTTCTATTTATCGCTTCTCCAGGAATTTAGTAAATTCTTCATAAGAAGGTAAGCTTTCTTCAGATGTCTGCCTAGCCCAAAGTTGACGGAATTCGAGATCCAGCTTGCTAGTGATTACAAAAATGAGTCAGCAATCTCACTGTTCAATAGGTAAGCCTAGTGAGCATAAGGTCCGAACAGATTCGACTATAGTATTATAGAGTGTTTTGAATTCAGTAGAGGACGCCACAGTAATTCCCGGTTGTGACATAATGCCTTTGAGATGTGCATGAACAATGTATCTTTTCTTATCGTGCCTCGAAAGGAGATGTTTCCAAGCCTCTATCTAGTTTGCTTCTGTAATATGGAAATGTTTCGATTGTGAGCTGGCCTCACCATGAAGTGATGTTGTTAGGGAGTTTTTGGAGGTTATAACAAACACAAGAGGTTAACACTTTTATTTGTTGATTTTGTTAGTAAACTATTAATTACTTCCCAGATATTTAGCATTATTATTATATATAATCATTCTTTACACATCAAAACTTCTAGTGAACCAAACTATTTTCCAAATTTGGCACTATTTTATATTCTTTTTAATAATTATTCCTGAACCGACGCTTAAATAGCTTTTACAATACACTGAACTTCCGACAAATTTCACGGCCCGTCCGTAACTTCTTGTCTTAATACCTGCTTCGCTTTTACTCCAAACCGTACTTCTGATCTTACTCCATTATAATACCTCGCATTGAGGATCACTCTTTTGGTTTTTCGCAATCATAAATTCTGCCCAATATTCGAATTTATAAATTTCATCTATAAGAACCCATTAATAATATTAATTAATTTCACTATAGAACAACCAATAAAATTTTATATAATATTAACAAGAAAAGAAACTAAGCAGTACTAAATCTAATTTAATTACAAGTCTACAATAATAAAAAATAAGGCTATGTGACTCGAAATACGGAATCTAGTTTAATTCTTTTTCTTACGTTATTAATGTTCGTCTTTACTTTTCTCAACTAAATTACGAAAGATATTAAAGTTTTTAAGAAAATAAAAGAAAATCTCAACTGAATGTTACATAAAATTCATCAGAAGGCATGCGCATATTTATTAATGTACTTTTGTTGTTATGTATTAGTGGTAATCTTCATAAATTTCTACAATAATTTTGAAATGGAAAGATGTTCCGCTTTGCTCCCTTACATCATGATTTATGTTTATGTGCCTTATATATTATTATTCCTTATTATATCAGATAGAATGGAAGCGTATAAAAGAGCAGAAGGCAGAAGTATATATTAATATATAATTAATAACTTTATTATGGTATTCTGTTCTTGTTTTTGTTTACATTTTCCTAAATCTTAACTTTAAATGAACGTCCTAATTTACTAAACCTGCTAAGTGGCTTTTCTGAAACTGATGTTACTGGTGCCACTATTTCATTTAGTTCCTAGTCTTGTTTATTTAGGTCTTCAGAGCTTTTCGATTCGTTATGGGGGGTTTCTTTCGCTGATTCGGTTTGCTTTGCAATTCTGGTAATTTTAAGGAATCTTTTACGAATTACTGTCACAACCAGAAAAAGAACAATGAAAACGCACAAAATACTAACTGCGGTATTGATATGATTGATATTGTTTAGAATCTCTGGTTAATTTGAGTAAGTTTATATCCTTTTCCAGGTCGTCTATT
This sequence comes from Dioctria linearis, assembly GCA_963930735.1. Taxonomy (NCBI): domain Eukaryota; kingdom Metazoa; phylum Arthropoda; class Insecta; order Diptera; family Asilidae; genus Dioctria; species Dioctria linearis. The sequence goes on along the minus strand of OZ005744.1, from coordinate 94,793,391 downwards.
GCCTTTGTGCTAGACTTTAGTGCACGTAGTTTCGGGATATTTGGTTGGCCTGGTTCCCTAACAGGAATAGCTTGTTCAAATGTTATTTGAAAAGGTATCTCAAACACGCCTATTTGATATGAACACATTTCTTTGAGAGTAAGTATCCCTTGATCGTGTAAGGTTTCACGGTAATTAGCTTCCTTACAACGTACCACGAAGCTTGTCTTCTGCTGAAAATTATAGAGCCACATATATTTTTGTACCATTTTGATAAAGAAATTTTTGCTTTGGTCTGTGATCCGATGCAAACATGACGGCTGATCGCTGAAAGGGTTTTCAAAAACGTTTATTAAGCAATTATTCTTGGCCTATAAATTTAGGTTGGATTTGTTTGCAAATGTATATGCTGGTTTAATTAGCTGATGTGTACGAATCGCATTTAGTTGTAGTTTAGTTTAGTTGTAGTTTAGTTGTGTAGTGCTGTAAAAATGATATCCTCTTCTGCGAGGTGGAAGTAGACTTCTTGGAGCTTTAATAACATGAGAATGGTTATTTCATTGAAATGTGCTTGTATGTGAACCTTATGAATTTCAGCCGTAACATATTGGAGGTGTACGCCTAATCACTCCGAGAAATGCATTAACCTTTGTTCCAGATCTATTGATGATGGGTAAGGTTCTGCAGAATAATATCTACTGTGCTAAACTTTGATTTTACCACTGTTATTTAAATGTAGGTTTTCATTATCATGGGCTTCAAGGTTCTCTAAACGACTGTAAGTATTTTTGGCGTCCCTATCATGAATGGTACCAAATAAAAACTTTGATAGCCTACAAATACCATCGAGTATTTCCCTTTTTCCTCTAACCCTACTTGAATAGAATTCTATGCTATCTAACTTATCTCTTCTATTTTTAACTATTCGCGTGATTTGCTCATGCCAAGAAATACAGGAATTATTTATGTCTCCTTCTTCTCTTAAAACCTTACACATCTCTGTTATAATTTTATTACACTTCTCAATATATCCTAACACTTCTCTTCGTTTGCAAATCTCATTTGGTGGTACACGAAAGCGTTTCCAATTTGCTCGAATAAAATGCCAGCGTTTCTTATTTCTTGGATCTCCGGTCGTAAACAAAATATCCCTGGCAGAAGAAGCAAAATTACCAACAGAATTATTCCTGAAAGTAGCCTGGATTAAAAAAAATAGAAACCAATTGGATGGAGAAAAATAAAGACGTTCGTATACCATATTTGACTAATTCTGAAAAATTTTGAGACGTTTATTGAGAACACGTTGCAATTTTGTACCGATTTGGATAGTGCAATTTATATCATTGTATATTTTCTTGACTACGTATGGCCCTGTCCATATAGGCGATAGTTTGTGTTTCTTTTGGGCGTTTCGCAAAAGAGCATGATCTCCGACATGAATTGTTATCATATTTGTATTACGGTCATAATATTTTTTAGTTACCTCCTTACTTCGTATTAGATTTTCGCGAACCTTTTTGTATATCTTTTGCACTTTGTATTTGATGTAATTACCATAGTCGTCATAATTATAAAGCGGTTCTGGATCTTATTTTAGTTTCGTGGGGAGTGGGTTGCGGAAACCGTACAGTGCTTCAATGGGTGTCATTTTCGTTCCAGTATGAACAGTGTTGTTATGTACGTATTCAGCTTCTGCTAGCCACTCGTCCCATTTTTCAGGTTGGTCATCCACTATACTGCGCAAATAGTCATGCAAGGGGCCATGTGCCCTCTCTAAAAGCCCATTTGATTGCGGGTGATATGCTGTTGTTTGTATGTTTTTAACCTATAGTAATTTACACACGTTCTTAAAGAGACTACTAGTAAAATTAGAGCCTTGATCTGTAATGACCTTTCTAGGTACTTGGTAACGGAGAATTATATTTTTGTAGAAATTATTTGCAACTGTTATTGCTTCTGCATCGGGGATCGCAAAACAGTCGAATATACGGGTCAAATCGTCTACAAAAGTAAGAATATATTTGTTCCCATTTTCCGACGTGGGTAAAGGTCCTACAATGTCAAGGTACACCTTCTCAAAAGGTTTATGCATTATGCATTTTCGTTTGCTTCCCAGATTTATTTTTTTGGCATTTAAGACATTTCTTTACATGATGCGTAATATCTCTTAGCATATTTTTTTCCATTTGAATTGTTTGCTAATGCGTTTACGTTTTGTAAATGCCTTTGTGACCTCCGAGTGCGGAGTTATGGAAATCATGTAAAACAGTTTTAATATTTTCTGGGTTAGTTAGCGTTTGAATCTTTGAATCTCGACCCAGTGGAAAGGGTTCAGTTTCAGATTCAGAATTACTAGTTATGTGCTCTTTGTCTAAACTACTACTGCTAGTAGTTCGAGAAGAAATTAGGCCTACTTCATCACTGTGTTTCGATATCTCAACCAAATCCTTAAGCAATTGCGCTTAGGTTACAACATGGCAAGCTGATGACTTAACTAGATCATTCTTACGGCCCGAGTCCATAGGGTGGTGTACCTGAGCAATTACTATTAGTTGATTTATCGTTCCTACAACCTTATCTAGGGGGTTCATATTGACTTTTGTATTCTGTGAATCATTAATCGATTTAAGGCGGTCTTGACTTAATTGTTCATTGCTTCCCTGACTTTCATTATCTAACAATATTCCATTAGCGTTTTCAGATTGTGGTATTCGACTGAGTCCGTCGGAATTTTTATCGAACTTTTCAGGCTTGTATTTAATGTCATAATTAAATTCTGAAAGTTTGTGGTGAAAGCCCACTAACCGAGATGTTGGGTCTTTTGTGTTAAAGATTCCCATAAGACGTTTATGATCCGTGTATACACTGAATTTCCGTCCATATAAGTAACAACGGAAATTTCACGCAGTCCAAACTATTGCAAGCAACTCTCTTTCAATAGTTGAATAGTTTCGTTCTGCTTTATTAAGTGAACGACTGGCATACGCAATTGGTTTGTCGTCACCTATATCCACTTGGGATAAGACGGTCCCCAGTGCCTCTGCACTAGCGTCCGTTGTAAGTATAAAAGGTCTAGAAAAATCTGGATATCTCAAAAGTGGTGGATTTATCAAACACTGTTTTAAAGATGTGGCACTGCTCGGTCCATTTGAATTTTACGCCTTTTCGGAGATTGAAAAATTAGGAATAAACTTCCTGTAGTAATTTGCTAGGCCTAGGCGAACAGTACGAGGAATTGGGAAATTTTGAACACACTTTGTTTTGGATGAGTCTGGAAAAGTCTCTAGCTCTGTACATATGTGCCCGAGATATACGACCTCTGTTTTTAAAAATTGGCATTTACTTGGTTGGAGCCTTAAATTATATTTGCGCAACTTGTCAAAAACTGCTCTTAACTTTTCGTTATGATCTTCTAGGTTCCGCCCGTATATAACAATATTCTGTAAATAGACGAAACACTTGAAACCTTTCCACCCCGGCTAGAATGTAATTCATCAGTATTTGGAAAGTCGCTGGAGCTTCAGAGACCGAAAGGCATTCGTTTAAATTGGTAATGTCCCAAATTTGTACTAAACGCTGTTTTTGGTCGGTCCTTTTTACTTACTATTACCTGATGATACCTGCTAGCTAAGTCAAGTATTGTAAAATAACGAGAATGGCCAAGCTGATCGAGAATATCTTCGAGGCCCGTCCTTTTTTGGAACTACAAGTAGTGGCGAGTTCCACGGACTTTTACTAGGTTCGATGATGTCATTTTCTATCATTTCCTCATCTGGATTCTGAATAATTAACTTCTATTTTTCCGGCAGTCGATACATCTTTTGATTTATTGGAGGATTATCTGTTTTAATGGGAATAGTGCGCTTAATAGCGTTAGTGTGGGTCTATTTATTACCTGGTAGATAAAAAATATCAGAGTACTCCTTACAAATAGAAAGTAACGAATTTTTCTCTTCTGTGTTCAAATCATCATGTGAAACTTCATTTTATAAAAAGCTTTTTGTCTCATTCGATTTGTTAGACATATTAAATAAATTTATACTACTCGTTTTTGGGTTGCTATAATATTTATTTGTAAACCTGTCATCGAGTATATTCCGGGCTTCCTTAATTTTGAATTATGTATTTAGGTTAATTGATTCAAGGTCATGATCATCTTCTGTTGCATTTAAATCCGATCCGTTTTGCCGTGGTTTTACGGTTCACACCACGTTTTGAGAATCGGATGTCTACTAAGACCAGAAGTCTGGTCATGCCAGAAATCTTTCTCAAAACGTGGGCAAAGCGTTACGTGTGTGGTGATTTACAATATAACGTCGTTTTGCTCGTTCATAATCAAAGTTAACTTAATAATAAGTTAAGAAGCAGGCGAGATTTTCGAGTGCTTTACATTTAAATGTACACGGCAAGAAAATGAAGAAAGAAAGAAAAAAATAATAAAAAAAATCAAAAAATCAAAAAAATCAAAAATTTGAAAGCGCAAATTGCATGCACCGAAACAGAATGGAAAATATTTCTTAAATAAATGAGAAGTGGCGGAGTTTTCACGTTGTACTCTCATAAAATGTTTCCGCGCTT
>OZ005744.1:94666334-94783834 GCA_963930735.1 Dioctria linearis | reverse complement strand
TTATAAGTTTTCCTGTGAAGTGGAAATGCTTTATTTTCAATGCTATAATAAGAAATTGAAATAGTAATTGTTTTTAATTTTTATATAGTTATGTTAAAATAACATAAATATCTCGTAAATTTTTATCAGTTATAGCAATAATTGCTTCAACCCAAAAGAGCTTTGCACATTCTTCTCGAGGTATTTCAATAATCTCTGAAAAATTCCCTCACGTAAAATAGACATAAAAGTGTTTGTCTGTTTAAAATATCTCTGGAAAAATGTTGTTAGATTATTTTTCATTACAGTGCTACGAAAGCCTTAATGCAGACTAACATCCAAATATTTATGGAGTTTGTTCTTATACCCCTTCTCTCCGCAGGTCATTCGAAAAATTTCGATAAACAAAGTGTATTTGAATTTGGTTGAATAGGAGTTTATTGCATTATTCTCCTTTTCCGTTCTAGTCTTTCAGAATTCCGAATACATTTGCATGTCATGTTTTTAAGGGTCACATATAAAGAAACCTATTCGTCGATCTTGACTGTATTTATATTTGTTTAGGTAAATAGTTCACTAACAAAATACTTTATATATACAATATATATGTATACAAGGTGATTCAGATCAAGGTACCGGTATACCACGAGATTCCTTGCGGTTAAGTGATCAAAAAATTGTTCCACATACACCCCCCTAGAAACCTTCCTTTAGGAGTTGTGGCCAGTTGAAGATTTCGCCAATATTTGTGAACCTTGATGGGAATAAACGAGTATAACTTTTGAACTACCCTATAGATTTTGGTTATTGTTGGCTTATTAAATAGTCCAGAATAATAGCTGTCGGAAAGTGTATTATTCTGTATTTTTTAATTAAGCATCTTTAAATTATTTTAAAATATTTCCAAAATTTTGATTTTTATTACACACAAATTTCATAAATACCGTTATTTATTTCAAAAACTTTTGAGATTTAACCTCGAGCAATCGATCATGCCTGATAATAACAGCGACAGTGATTACGTCTTTGGGACGCCAACTTCAATGCGAAAACTCCATCTAGTTAGAGCAGAATAGAAATCACACTCTATGCTTGATACTTTCTCATACATACTTACCCAGATGGCTCCAAATTGGTGCAAAATATTGGAATATAAATTTTCTGTGGAAACCTTGGTGTGGAAACGAATATAAATCTTGTAAATAATGTCACGATATTCCGGACTGAAGTCTTTGCTATCCTGGAAGCTGGAAGGTGTCTCCTCAATCCTGGAATAGCAAAGGAAGAGATAGTCATCTGCACGAACAGCCAAGCTACTATATAAAATTTGTTAACAAAAATATGCCATGAGGCTTCGGCTCTCTTTATTGACAGCTTCAAAGCATCTGTTTTTACCGTCAAAATATTACTGCAATCTTTGCTAAGCTTTCAATTCTTCAGTTTTTTTGATTTATTTGAGCTGATTAAGTTATTTAATGTTTTAGGTGAAGCACTCTGTAAAAGTCTATTAAGTTCTGCTAACTGCCCCTATTTTCTAGCATCTTTAATTGTATTGTTTCGTAACACACATTTTCGTTTCATTTGTCTCAGATTTGTGGCAGTAAGGTTATCCCATTCCAATCGGATCAAAGAATTGAATAGTAAAAAAGTTTCTGATCAATGCTTTTCCTGTTGATTCCTACCCTATTCTCAGCGAAACGAGGTTGGGACCCGAATCCTACTCCTAGGACCTGGTTAATAATTTATTATGGTTTCGATATTGTGATCCAACTTAAAAAAAATACATTAAAAAAACTTTTAAAATAAATAACTTTCGTAAATAAATTGCACTAAAATGTAAATAATATTTTTTTCTTTCTCAGTGATATGTTCAAGAAAAGTATCGTTGCAAAATAAGAAATGCTACTACTGGGATTAAATCTCAAAAGTTTGGGCATCCATAATTATAATAACAATTGTCTAACTGCAACTCATACCCAAAATTTTAAGATTTTATCTGAGTTCTAGCATTTCTTATTTTTCAACGAAACTTTTCCTGTGTATATCACTGAGAAAAATAAAAATATTTTTTACTTTTTAGTGCAATTTATTTACGAACGTTATTTATTTCAAAAGTTGTTTAAATGTATTTTATTTTCTACTCTTTAGTCATAATATCAACACACTCTCTCCATTATCGATTCTCGAATCCAGGGGCGCACCGAGAGGGGGACGAACGAGACTGCCCCCCTCTTCACACGCTTCACGCAAAAAACCAACGTACCAAACAAGCACTGCTTGCTACAGCCTGTTAACCGTTCCTACAAAAACGGAAACATGTTGGTATTGAGAGCTTTGATAGACTGAGACTCTCAAGTTTCATTTTTAACCCAAGCCGCCGCACGTAAGCTGCAATCATCCACTACAAACGTGAAAATTCAAATCACTGGCCTGGGAAAAACTGAAACTACAAATGTTCAAAAACAAACTACATTGAACATTTATCCTTATTCAACCACAACTAAGGCAACCACGGTCACTGCCCTTATAGTGGAAACAATCACGGACATTTTACCTCCTTCAACCATTCCAAACAAAGAATTGAGTCATATACATGAGCTACCACTTGCCGATCCGTTTTTCTTTAAACCAGGAAAAATTGACCTGCTTTTAGGAGCAGATGTATATAGTGAAATCCTCTTGGAAGGTTTACGGAAAGGTCATCCAGGAACACCTGTTGCCGAAAACAGTACGCGCGGATGGATACTCTTCGGAAAACTCCAAAATACTTCCACATTTTTAACAGCAAAAGCTCACTACGACGACGACACTATTAGGTCGAATAATTAAAGTTCATCCAGGTGCTGACAAATATGTTCGCGTAGTCGGTATAAAAACGAAAAATGGTCTTATAAAACGACCAATATCCAAAATATGTATTCTACCAATACAAGAAAGTTAATATTGTAAATCTGAGTAAGATGGCGACAAGTTTCTCCCTCAATAATTGAGCTTAAGATTTCTCTCATAGGGACACGTTAGTTTTAAAATTAATCACTTGAAAGACAATTCCAGTCTTTCAACGGGGGGCAGTATGTTCGAACCAAATCGATTCGAATATATTTTTTAACAGATACCTTTTGAAAGGAAAAAATCCTGAAAACAAAGCATCAAAACTTTTAGGAAAATTAAATCTTATTTGATTAGTCTTAATGAAAAATCAGGTATATAACCCAACAAAGCCATGTATTTGTCATGAACCAGTTTCGATTCATGCTAAAAATAATTCCTGAAAAAGGAACATTCTAAAAAAAAAAACAACAAAAAAACGTGCTAAAAAATTAAGTTCTAAAAAGAAAATAATTTAATTTAATTTATATAATCTAATTGTTATGATTTAATATGCAACTTATTGCACATATATAATCAGATCAAGCAGATTAACGTAAATTAAAGCATTCTGAACACAAACATTGAACGGGAATTTATTTTTCTTCATGAGCTACTGCACCGTAAATTAATTTATCACAGCAGCATTTGTTGCCATCTATCTCTTGTTGCTACGTTTTTGTCCGTTGCTAGGTAAGTTTTCTCGTCACTGGTGTCGTGTGTAAGCAAGGGCTATAAAAACCACAAGCTGACTGATCTCGATCTCTTTTTGCACTTGGAATCGTTTGGGATAAGTTGACTAGGTAGGGACTAACATTTTATATCGGGTATCGACTGATATAGAATTCTTATTAACAAATCATATTATTTAGGGGGTACACTGAAATAATCATTACTAATATACATATTATTTTGGGAGTTGACTAAAATAAAATTTCTTACTTTTGGAGTTGACTGAAGTTAGTTAAGATAACACTTTAAGCCGGGCGTTGACTGACTTAAAGAATATTATTTCGGGAGTTGACTGAAATAATCCATACTAACATTAACACTTTACTTCTACCTTTAACAGAAATAAAGAATTGTTCTAATCAACGATTAAAACAAAGGGTCTTAACATGAGCTTAAAGTCAACCATCTTACGTGCCAAGTTTAGATCGGTGAGTACCAGCCACTTGCAACATTTTATTATTTATTTATATATCTATTCTATAATAAATTTACTCATATATATATATACATATATATATATATATCTACATACTATATACTACGTGTGCATATTTATCAATTATAACAAGTTTAACTCACTCTATATTTATTTTATAAATATATTGCTTTCTTAGCGATCTTATAATGCAATCTTTTGCCAATAAGTGTTTTCTCTGACGAAAACTTATATATTGAGTTTTGTCCCAATACAGCTATTCTTGGAAATCGTGGATTAAAATCTGTGTCAATAAGTGCGTTGTCTAATGTGTTTAAATCTCTGACTCAATCACTTGTGTATTCCTTTCTACTCCAACCATTGAGAAATTGTAGAAAATAATCGTGATATTTTTAGTGATAGTTATAAGGAAGTGGACAGTGTTGAAGGGATAAACCACTGCTTTGAATACAAAATTACCAGTGCATTCATTTCAGTGTCACTTAACTCAAATTCGCGTGTACGTTCTAACTACGGGCAGTACAGCCCCCCCCCCCACAAAGAAAATCCTGGGTACGTTACTGCTCGAATTAAGACTCCTGACTTTCGAATCGCGGCTCTCCCCAAAACACCCCAAAACGTAAGAAGATTTTACCCCATCAGAAAGCTCCCAATTCACTCATTCTAAATCAAAAAAGCCCATGTTAATCATCATCCATGTTTACTACCCTTAAAACCTTTTTTCACGAACGGAACTCTCAGACGCTCAGGCGCTAGACACAAAGTTTTTAGTCAAAGGTTTGTGAGTTGAAAAAAGTGATTTAAAACTGGGCCAAATCGATAACCTGCTTCGTGGATTTGCCATAAGGAAAATTTTGTTTTTCGCGTTACTGGAGAAACGGTCAGTCGGAGACTTCTATAGTATAGTAAAAGTTGATCGAACTCTTAAATATTATAACTATGCGTGTGATAATTTAAACCGTACGTCTAGAGCTTGAAGGTAGAAATGAATAAGAAGAAAAATTTTCGAAATCTAGCTTTGAAACGCAACGTTTTTACAAGCTTTCGTGCAAATTTATTTTATTTATAATAACGCCAAGATTATTAAAATACTTGCTTATAAGTCACACAACACGCGCTATTACGTTAAAGAAGCTGCCGAATAAAATTTTTCAAACAGCATTTGTCTGCAACGGGTTTCCAAAAAATACTATAGATTACTCCTCGGGACACTCAGACTGGTCAGTCTTTATTAGAAAGCTCTTGCTCAGCTTGTTTTTCTCCATAATTTCATATGCTGACTTAATTACAGAGTCCAAAGGATGTCTATCTCTGGTAAGAATCCACACAACTTCTGTAAAATTATCAAAATTGGATCAAAATTATTAATAGTTAAAAGCAAAAACTAAAATAAAATAAAATTTATGTCGTAAGATTACTTCCGTTGACTACTTTGGCTGCTTCGCTGCATGTGAAGACTACTGCATAGGATTTGTAATCCGTTCCAAGAATCCAGTAATTTGAATCACCTTTAACTAAAAATAAAAAACAAAGATTAAAACAAATTGCTTTTGAAAATTTCGCAATTACCTGGCGCACCGGGGAATTTTACCAAAAGTTTACCCGGTTCGATTACTTCAGCAGTACCAGTGATGTTGCTCTTGTTGCCTGTTCTGAAAAATTATGTTTAATTTATTTACGTATGATTAGGATCATATAAAATTTCATACAATCGATTGATCTGAGAGTTAACAACCGATAGTATGCCACTTTCCTGCTCTCCATATTCAGCAAATATACACTTCCCTAGAAGCTCGAACACAAATGGATATTTTTCGTATTCATACCAACTGCCGATGTACTGGAAAATAGGGTTGAATACATTAAAATTAATCTTATGAAAATAATTTAATATAATATAATGTAATATTTTGTTGTACAGTTGAGAGAAGTATAACGGCACGTGCACAACGAAGCGCGGCGAATGAAAAGCAATCGAGATATCTATAGGTGTAAAATCATTACAACTAATATCACAGTGGTTATCACAGAAGGCAGTTTTAACGAAGTCACCAAAAGGATTGGCAGTCTCTAAGGGATCCACACTGTCCAAGTTACCGAGTGGCAACTATGAAGGGTATCCGTCACAGTTGCGCTTAGAGTTAACAAATCTCCAAAATTGCTTTGGTTCAACACGCAAAGCCGATCTCATTCTATATACATAATCGTTCTACGAGTCAGTCAAACACGAAATGTACTGAGCATGCGAATTAGAATAAATAAAGTAATCAGCATCACTTCTTGAGGAACAGAACCTCCTCCAAGCTTTATTCTTTAAATTTTTAAGATGCTTCAAAGAGTCATTGAACCACGGTTGACAATTCGAATCACGTTTCGAACGAACAAGTGGTACACAGTGAGTAAAACAAAGAAATAATGTGTCATAAAACTAGTTAACAGCTTCATCAATGTCACGTTCACCCAGCACACTGGTCCAATCACAATCGGATAACCATTCATTCATTTTATCATTTTATCAAAATCAGGTTTTTTAAAGTTATAACAGTAGTTACTAGAAGCATTAAATGTGAAGTTACAGGATCAAAAAACAAAACTACATCTAGTGCCGGATGATGACTTGTTTCAGGAAACATCGGAGTTAAACAACGCTTAACGAGAGTCCCATTGAGATCGGAAGAAAATATCAGGTCAAGAGATTTTCCAGAGTCATTAATAATGCCGCTAGACTGCATTAGGCCTGAAGAATTAATGTTGTCAATAAAAGATATGGCATGTTGGGGAGTCGCCGAGATAGAGGCAGCAAGCACTCATCGTCTAGATACTGTTCCCAGTTAACACTAGGCAAGTTAAGGTCACCAAAAAGCAATAATTCTTTGGCAGGCAGCAAAACTTCAGCCAGCAAGTCAAATATCTCAGGTGATGAGCATGGAGGGATGTAAACTGTAGCAATTTATACGTTTTTTTGAAAGAGCTTGTGTAGCTCATATAAACTCTAGATCGCTGGACTCAACAAAATCGATTAATGTGCATGGAAGGTTGCGACGAACGGCACAAAGCACTCCACCTCCAACAGGAGCATCCAAAGACAGACGATGGCGGTCACGGCGAAACATTAAGAACTCGGGACCAAAAAGCACTGCATCTGCAATCTTTCCACATAACCATGTCTCGGTCAAGCAGACCACGTCTGCTTGTAAAAAGGCGAGTCATCTTTGAACGAAGACCAGTTACATTGGCAGAGTGGACGGAGATTTCGCCAACAAGTTTTTTGCCTTAGCAGATGATACAGAGCGCCCCTTTGAAATAAATTCACGCACAATAGAATTCTGGGGCCGAATATCAAGACAGAGGACCACCTGCAACAGATTTTCCGGACCCAAAATCCTGAAAGACGCTGAAAATGAGCGTTTCTCATGATCATGTCGAGTAGATAATTTTTTGCAGGCAATCAAAGAGGTCGAAGTACCAACACGTGATGAGATATGTCTAGTAATCTCATCTTCGGTAGTTTCAGAATCTACTCTAGATACGAAGACACATCCTGGAAGCCTGGCTGGCCGCAGCGAAATAACGTCTTCAATTACAGCCGGAGTATCCTTGGTGGAGGCAATATCCGCAACTGAAGCAGACCGCAATTTACCGACATCCGAAACTGAAGCTTTCGTCCCTTCATCAAACACTTCGCCCACAATCGGATGAAGATCAAGTCCCGCCAATGGAGACCATATTTGTATCCAGAGAAACCTCATGTCGAACTGAAGAAATACTTGAGGCAGTAGTAATATGATTTGGGCTGTTTCGCTGGTTCCTTTGTCTCTGACCACGACCCACCTTCGCAGAGGAAATATTCTCAGAGGAGGCAAGAGTTAAGACATGCGAATCCTGCTGAGTAGATCAAGACTATTGGGGCTCAGGCTGTAGAGTTTCAGAACTGCGAGACTCTCTTATAGACAATTTCCCAATACCATAGAGCCCAAAAGCACAGAATTTTGCAAAACGGCCGACGAACAGGAACCAATATCACCCTTGACCTGTTTAAAAGTGTGCCTGGTGTCCTGGTTTTTCGTCTTCAGCCACCGAATTGATATGTAGTTTTTTTTTGGGCAGATGTCAGCAAGTGAAAGCGAATAATGTTATATCTAACCTTCTACCCATCCGGTGTGGAGTTCCACAAGGTTCTATATTGGGACCTCTATTGTTCAGTACTTTTATAAATGACCTTCCTAATATTATTGAAGACGTGAAAATTCACCTGTATGCTGACGATGTGCAGCTTTATTTCAGTAGACCAATTGGGCTGATGGAGGATTGCTTGGAACGCATAAATGATGGTCTTAATAGAATATACCATTGGTCTATGAGAAATCAACTCATGCTGAATCCTGCCAAGTCTCAATACATGGTCCTTCAAAACAATACTAACTTCAGCATCAATGACTTTCCAGGGGTGAAGCTAAATGGTTCTATCCTCTCTAGAGTGCACCGCGTCAAGAATCTGGGAATAATCTTAAAGAAAATATATGGAGGCCTTCGTCAGGTCTGGTTATCAGCTGATATTTTATAGACAGATATACGTACGAGACTAGTTAAAGCACTTCTTCTTACCCATTTTAATTTTGGTAGCTTAATTTTTTGCAAAGCTCGATAGCTCATGCGCTCACAGGCTTAACGTCGCTTTTAACGACTGCATTCGCTTTATTTTTGGACTAAGGCGCTTTGATCACGTCCAACACTTGAGATCCCATCTGATGGGATGCTCTCTAGATGACCATCGTGAGATGAGGATGCTGGTCTCTTTGTACATTCTGATTCACTCTAGGACTCCACGTTATCTGTATGATCAATTGCAATTCTTGCATACCTCTCGAAACTACAATCTTCTCATTCCTCGTTTTCATCGTTCCATTCTGGAGCGCTCTTATTTCGTTCAGGCTGCACGCTCATGGAATGAGCTACCTGTAGCCTTTCAAGGTGCCGGTTCCGTCGATAAGTTCCTCAGCATTCCCGCTGTTAGCACTGGACGTCAAAGGCGCATCACATGTTTCTATCACAGAGTGAAGATCCGTCCAAGGTGCTCGATGCAAGAGATATTTTTGATGATATTTCATGATATTCAGTATCGCAATCGAATTAGAGTCCAACGTATCAGTCAAGCTTAGAACGTTCTCCATCTTACAATTCAATATGCTTACATCATCATAAATTTGTTGAAAATTAGACAGATTGGCTGAAAACTGGCTAATTTCATCGAGCATAAGAGACTGGTCCCCGGAGAATGCCTCCAAAAAACTTTTCATGAGTCGTAGGACGTGAAAAGGCTGGATATACACACATGCGAGCATTGATTGGAAAATATAATGAAAATACAGATTGTCTTAGTTACCTGCTAATGGAAAGTAGAATAGAGAAAAAATCATCACCACTGGAGATATTTTGATGTTGTTGTTTCTATTACCGCAGATCAGATTTGTATTGAAACTACAAAAGATCCAATACTCAGCCGAATACAACGTTGAATACTTCGTAGATGACCACAGCTATAGGAGGATGATGGAACTAATTTTCTACCATTTTAGAGGAAGTGTACAGAATTTTCGACACCTACGGATTATCTGCTATGGGGAAATCGTGTGGTAATTCTGGGCAGGTTTAGAAAACACACCCTTGCGGTTGTGCATGCCAATCATCCTGAAATAACTACCATGAAGGCCTTCGCATGAAATTACATCTGGTGGTCGAAACAAGATTAGAGCTTCTGTGTCCGAAAATGTAAACAGGGTCACATCAACAAGCCAAATCCAAAGCACGCACCACGTTGGTTTACACCAGTGACAGTAAATCCTTCGCATCCTTCCATTCCAAAGCACGATATTTTTAATCATTGTCGATTCCAGGATAAAATCGGTAGAAGTCAAAATAATAAAGAATCAAACACTAATAGAATGTTATGGAAGCATAGGAGTGAGTATGCTGTGAACGTGAAGTTCCAGGGTATATAGACGACAAGGTATTCCAATTAAAATTTTGACAAACTGCAGCTGATACCCTGTGATGTAATTCTGTGACTAATGCATATACATTTTTATAGGAAAGACGGAGAGAAGAGAGAGTATTGTGTTCTATGTACCATACTTTCCTATACATTTCTCGATACTTCGTGACGTAATGGTGGAACGTGGTTCATAATGGGAATACCTTGTATTCTACCTTGTGAAGTTCATTACGTCAGCATGAGTTGACAGCTCACTCTGTGAAGAGCGTGTTATCGTCGTAGTATGCTGCATGCAGCAGTATGCTACACTGATGTTAGCAGCCGTATGCACTGTGTGCTACACGACGATTGTGCTGCCACTCTGAACAGATTGCGTGAGTGAATCCTGGCTGCACAGAGTACGAAAAATTTTGACCGGTAAGATGAAGCTTTGGACAAGGATGTGACTTAAAAAGAAAAAAGGTTTTTGGGGAACAACGTGTTGTTGCGAGCAAGAAGGCAGGGTGTTAAAAAATCCAAAAGTAGTTATCTGTTAAATCCGGCCAAAAGGAACAAAATAAAGGTTATTTAGAAGCTAATAATTGAGTATTAATCGCTGCACCTACTGTTCTGGAAAACAGATCGAAAAAGCATTATACGATAAAGCAGAGGACAGCAAGCCAGAGAGGTCGAGCGTCAACCTATCTAATAGTCTGCAATCTTTGGGAAAAATTTAAAAATTCTCGGTATCAGAAGGCGATAAGGAAATATTGCCTGATCTCAATGTGTAGTGATTGGGTAAAAGTAGCGGCGAAGAATTATCCCAAGGATGGTTCATTGGAATGACGATTTGTGAAAGTCATCGTTTGCAAGGATTATTGCCCAGGAAATTTTTTAGGCTCGTTGCGGTGAGAGAAAATTAATCTTTCTTTAACATTTTGACTTGAGTCAAAAAGAGACAAGACGCATTGGTGCGGATAGCTTGCCAAGATGTGATAAATTAGTTGAGTAGTTTTGTAAAATATCAACAAAAATTAGAAATTTTTCAATTTAAGGTGGCATTTGTCAATTCGCGGAAATACTTGACAAGCTGCGAATATTTAGTAGACTAGTTGCATAGGAATATTAACTAAAAAAATAAATTTTAAAAGGAGGATATAATTTACTAGCTTTAACTTTTAAAATTCTTATTTGCTGAATTAATCTGAATTAATTATAAATTACATACAAGTAATGTGCAAATAATAGTTTCCGAGTGGTTATTTACGTAGTTTGCTCAAATGATCATTAGAATAGTTTTGTTGAAAAGTCAAGTAGGAATAGTAATAAAGAAAATTTGCTAGAATGAGATGACATCTAAGTATACTTTTACAAAAGGAAAGGAAACATTTAAATTCAAGATAGTTTACTATGATTTTCATTTCACTGAAATTAGAAATCATTTGCACACGAAAAGTTTGTTTGCTGAAATAAAAGAAACAGGGTAGTAAATTTTGCGATTTCGGGGTGTGCGATGAGAATGTGCTTGAGAGTTGTCCGTTTGTTTTTGGCTGTTGCAACTAATCAGCTGACATATTAACAGTGGTCCCCACCGGCCACCCTCATATTTCTATATATACATGCATAATGTGTTACATATTCAAATAGCAACATAGCGGAACATTCCCGGAGGCGCCTCTGCGAAGGACCCTAACCCAATAATGTAAGTGATTGCTTATTTATCCTTTTTAATTTTATAGATTTATTATTATATATACGTTTCAATTCCTGCTTGTGCATTCGCAAATGTGCAGAGTTTTGTTGTATTCCCGCGCGAAGTATAAATAACTCATCGGGTCGAGTTCGGATTTTCATTTGAATTCACGAGCCTATAAGCAAATCTACTCATTCGAAGCAAGGTACGGAACAATAAATGAATTGAAATTTTTAGAGTCATATATATTTATCCACTCTGAAAGATCATTTACACAGTACAAATACAATGACCCGTACATAGAACGTAAATACCCCAGGCAAGAAAATACGGAAATATAAAAACAGGAAATCAAACTTTTTGTAATGATGGAAATGAAACATTTTTTTTCTCAATGAATCCTTATATGTATATTATATGAGGAGCTTCAATAGAAACAAGAGTTAACGAACTTTATTGTTAGATAATAGTACGTTAGGCTATAGAATTTCTGTCATTGTATACTCTTTGTAACCTTTGTGGATTGGAATAATGCTTATATCGTTATAATGCTTTTAGTCTTATTAATCTTCCTTCGCTCTCCTGGAGCCCCTCTCGGAATCATGGTCGATTAGCTCCGCTACTCCTCCTTTTTCAGGTCAATAATGAGACAGTGAAACAAATTTTGCCCTTAGTGTCATTGGGCGGTTGGGGCGAGCAGCAGAGGGCTGAACATCAGCTCCTTCGACGTAAGAGGGTAAGTGGTGTAAGGCCCCCTTCAGTGGTGGAGAGTGTGCTTCGTTTTTGAATAGGCACTAAATTTTTTTGATTAAGGCAGGTGGCAGCGGCAGGTTATTGGTTAACCCCCCCCCCCCCCCCTATAACTCTTCCGCAATAGCAGAGATGAAAGCGTGCCACTCTGTACTACAACGCTGTCCACCGAGTGATCTGTCAGCTCATACTGGCAGTTGGGACTTAACGTCCAGTCTTAATCACTCAGCATAGTTCCATAACAAAATGGCGCCCAACGTGGGACCACCACAGTTAGACTTCGGTGGTCTAACTGTGACTTTTGCTAGGGACTGGGACGTCGAGAGATACGGTCATCTGGTATGTGCTAGTTGATTGACCTCAAGTCTCATATCTAGTAGAGGTTACATGCGGACCTGGATCTGACTGTGTTGAGTAAAGACAAAGTTTATCAAGTTTTCTAGTTTTGCTTCAAGTTTTCGAGTTTTTATTTTGGAATTGTTTGAAGTTATTTGATATTTTGAAAGTTTAAAGTTTTTCGTATTTTTGATTTATCTGAGGTTCGGCTTCAGGTTTGACTTTGGTCAAGCCTCAATTTTGGAATTTTTTTGGATTGTTTGAATTGTTTATCTTTCCCGGTGGCCTTCTGCCATGGAAATAGTAGGTGGCCTCATGAATGATCTTCGCTTGCGTTCTCACGGAGGCGTGTCTTTGTTAGCCAACTGGTTGAACTGAGTCATGAGTCTGTGGGATGCCTTTTTGCCATTTTGCTAACTAGTTGACCAGATTCATGGCTTGGCCCAGCTGGAAAGTTAGTTAGACATCGCGATCAAACGAGGAGGAAGGAAAGAGTTCTTAGAGGATGGAAGTGATGCTGAAACCTTCAGTAATCAGGAGCTGGCATACTGCTAACTGCCTGGTTGAAGAATCTCTAGCAACATTTTCAGTCTTTGACATCTCCAACTCGACTTCTCCGAGATTTCGTTAAGAACTCAAACTTTTTCATGCACACATCCACACTACTTGCCTTTGACTTTTGGCCCGATCTGAGACAGTGGACTTGGGCGACCATTGCTTTAAGAATTGGCTCTTGAAGGGAGGGGGAGAACTTTAATGATTTTTTATGATTTTGTAGTTGAGACAACGTGAGTTTAGCTCATAGAGGTTTAAGATCGTTTTGATTTTTGCAATAGTAGAGTTTAGCTCACCGCAATATTTCTGTATTGCAGAACAGTGTTTCTGTCCTTTTTGGATTTTCTTTTTGCTAATGCGATTTTGTGACGTTGGCTTCCAGCGTCGACCTTCAGTACGACTTCGACGAGTTTTTTGAATGAAGAGTATATCCATCGTGGAAGTATAGACCAATATCTTTCGTGTTTAAATTCCTCCTAGGATTAGATTTAGTAGAGGTCTGTGCACGAGAGCTATCCTTGGATTTTTTGTGCTTTTTGATTAAGTGGCAACACTAAAGTTGCAAAATATTTGAACATCAGCCCTGATGAAACATTTTTTTGAATTTCAGGATCAGTAAGATCTGGCTCTATTGATTTTGACCACCCCGAATTTTCTTTGGATTTTTTTTCAAATTTTATACAATGGCTACTATGCGAACACCACCTCAGGCAACGGACATTCCGGCACCGCTGCCCGGATAATGCACCATCTGTCAGAATGGAGACTAGTCAGTCAAAAGGAAGCCAGTAGAGACTGTTTGTGGACATGTGGATAGGTGAACAGTCTAACTGCCCGAATTGTAGGTGTCGTCTCACACAGTACGACTTCACGGTCTAAACAGGTGCCGGTCCGGAAAAGACTTCTACGAAGCCTGTAAATCAAGAATTTCGACAGTCCGTGCCTGCATTCAATCTGCCTCCATTAACGATTCCACCGCCAAATCGTGGATCTTTGTCTCCGAATGTACAAAATCAACATTCAGCAACCTTTCACATCCGAATTCGAGGATGAATAGTCCAGCACCTGCTACTCCGGGTGAGGGCCTAGTTGCTTCAGAAGTATTGATGAGTGGCCTTCAAATTTAGATGCAGGACCTAATACGAGAAGAAATCACACATAGTATGGGTATTCTGAGAGATGAAATTTTTAACCATCTTAATCAGCCAGCTCCTGCTGCGCCCATTCCGCCCGCAGATACTACTAGACTACCACCACCTAGATTCGTGGGCAAGACGATCAGGAAGCCTTATACGAAGATGGAATATTTCGTATAGTGGGAATAGTTCCAAACTCTCAATAGATGAGTTTACCTTCCGAGTTGAAGCACTCACTTACTCAGCGCTCGAAGGAAATGTTGATCTCCTAGTTAGAAATATGAGCACGCTGCTCGCAGGTCCAGCCATGGAATGGTACTGGTCACTGCTCCGACAGAATTCCACGCAATCGTGGGAGTATATAAAGACTCTTCTGTCTGTTCCGGTGCGAGTACAATTGATGTCCCGTAGACAGAGAACTAGCGAGTCCTTCAGTGCCAGATAGTGAATTCCTGCAAATAGTTAAATCTAACCTGCTCCCCGAAATACAGAATAAGATCTGCCTGCATCCTACGAACACCATTCTACAGTTGAGATCACTCGTAGCACAGATTCAAGCTACGCAATTGTGGATTGCAATTGCTATTAGCCTGAACCCCTACCGACATTATCGAGTGAGTGAAGTTGAGGATGCGCGGAATTTCTATCCTGTTGTACCCATGTCACCCGGAAATGACAATAATATCATAGACTTATCGGCTGTCACGAATAGACCAGCAGAAAACTGTTGGAATTGCGATCAGCAAGGCCACTACTATCAAGACGGTATGCAAGAAAGACAACAAGTGTTCTGCTACGGATGTGGACACAAGAATGTCTTCAAAATGAACTGTAGACACTGTCTACAGAAAAACGAGAGACGGGTCTGGAATCCCAATACCTTTTCTGGACCAATTTCGACGTCTCGAACGACAATAGCCTCAACGACTCCAGTTCAATCCTCGAGCAGGGAGGAAGATCCGCTCCATCAGCAGACTTCAGTCACGAACCATTGAACTGTCCATTGATATCATTCATTACTTTGCTGATACTGGTCATCCATCTAACAGTCACACGACTTTTAACAAGCCTTTAGTAAAAGCGGAGAACCTGATTGACTTCTCTGCAGAGTTTCAAGCTCCCGTTTCCACCCGTAGGGAGCCTTCGACACTTTTACTAGACATTTCCTTAGAAGAATCTTTAATTTTTGACGTTCCTTTGGAACCAACAGTACTGTCTTATGGCGACGTTGCTGAATGTGAGGTTCAGTCTCCTGTTATTTCGATACTAAAACGGCTACCAAGCTCTGTTATGACGAGTGGGCGTGAGCCTGTTTTGTATCCATTGACGCCGTATCATACGCGTTTACAAAATTACAATAGAGCAAGAGACCGTATTTTCTCCTCAGTAGCTGAACTTGTTGGATTAATGTATTCCGATTTGGATTTATGTAAAGGTAAGAAACGATCAACTGTTCATTGGCGTGAATATTGTCGACGAATTAAGTCAGAAAGAAAGAAACTGGCCCACATTGCAGTGTCAATGCCAGATGAGATTCGGCCGTGTGCCGAAGTTATGTTGCTAGGGCAAACTGTGACCGGTTTGCTTGATAGTGGCACCACTCTCAGCATCCTGGGCCCGGGAGCTCTAGAGAGTCTAGCTGAAACAGATGTCGAATGGAGGACATATCGCACTAAAGTGCAGGTAGCTAATAGTGCCATGCCGAATGTTCATGGTCATGTGGACTTGGACGTCACCTTCCATGGTAGGACCCAAACCGTGTGTTTTTACGTGGATCCTGGGCACACACAAGCACTATATCTGGCTGGGAAAAGACTTCTGGCGCCTATTTGGGTTGGCTCCAGATGTCCTGGGTATAGTTGCCGAAGTGATGCCAAGCCAATCAGCTGTTCTTTCGGTTCAAGAAAGTCAATGTTTAGAAGCCACTAAACAGCTTTTTCTTCCTTCGCCTCTGTAGGCTTGCGAAAAACATCTTTGGTCACTCACAGGATCGAGACGAATGACGCAACTCCGATTTCACCGGCAGTGCAGAGTTTGATGCTGAGCTAAGACAGATGCTATCGCTGGTTGTGCTAGAGGAGAGCTAGAGTCCTTGGAGCCCTCCAATTGCTCTAGTGCGGAAGCTTGGAAAGGTTCGGCTTTGTTTTGACGCCAGGAAGGTCAACTCAGTTGAGTTACCAGTAGGACGCCTATCCGCTGCCGCAGATAGACGCACTTCTGAGTCGACTCCTCTGGAAGATTATATTTCAAGCCTGGAATTGAAGGACACTTTCTGGCAGATCCCACTAGACACTGATTCCAGAGAGAAGACCGCTTTTACTGTACCTGGTCACTCTCTCTATCAGTACACAGTGATGCGATTCGATTTATGCAACGCTCCACAAACTGTGCCGCCTTATGAACAAAATCATTCCGTTCGATCTTGCCTGATCTCTAATTGCCTCCATTACAGATACCCAGAAAAATCCCTGTCAGTTCCAATGAACACCTGAAGCCCAGACGTCTCTGGAATTGTTGAAACAGAGACTTACCTCTGCTCCGTTGCTAGTGCGCCCGGATTTCACCAAACCATTCATTATCCAGTGTGATGCGAGCCAGAAAGGTATTGCTGGAGTGCTATTACAACTAGATGACGATGGCCACGAGAAGCCGTGGCCTACGCCTCGAAAAAATTGAACTCAGCGCAGCGAAATTACACAGTTACAGAGCAAGAATGCTTAGCAGCAATGCTGAGCGTACAAAAGTTCCGACCCTTCATCGAACTCATGCCTTCCAAGATAGTGACTGACCATGCGAGCTTGAAATAGTTGATGACTCAAAAGGACCTCTGCAGTAGGCTTGCTCGGTCTTTGATGCTCTGTCACGAATCCACTGTAACAGCTTCTCACCATCTGAAGATCCTGGTCCGGAAGTTGACCTTAGCTCTCCATATTTCAACTCCTTGGAATATGAGGAGCTAAGGCAGAAGGTTAAATCAGCTTCTGATAAATTACCAGATCTTTGTGCCTGTGACGTGTGTAAGGAAACCAAAGCCACCCATACTATTTTTAGACCACTAATGGGAGTTCAGTCTGTAACAGAAAGACCTTGGCAAAAGCTGTATATAGATTTCTTAGGTCCATATCCCAGATCAACGAATGGAAATGTCTGAATATTAATAATCCTTGACCATTTCTCGAAATTCCCGATTCTAAAACCGATGAGAAAGGCATCTACTCTTAATGTATGTCAATTCATTGAAACGGAAGTGTTTCATACGTTCGAAGTTCCAGATACGATAGTCCCTGATAATGTTTATCTATTGTGTCCTTCTCCAGAGTGGTTAGGCAGTCTAGCATTTTTAGGAGCTCGATTATTGTCCTTGGGGATTGGATTGTTAACTTCACTTGAAGAGATAAGTGTTTCTCCTGTGTTTTGAAACCTTAAAGCTGCAAGCGCGGATCACTCAAATATGATATGCTTCAGTTCAGTTCTGCTCTGTTCAATTTACAAAACTCTTGGAAAAATATGGCGTCAAGAAATTCCGAACAGCTGTTTATTCACCGCAAGCTAATGCGTCAGAGCTAGTAAACCGGTCCCTGCTGTCCGGATTTCGAGCGTACATTCAAAAGGAACACACTAAGTGGGATGAGAAGCTGAGTCATATCGCTAGCTCCCTAAAGAGCTCTATTCACCAAGCAACTGGCTTCTCCCCCTACAGAATATTATTCGGTCAGCAGATGTTTGACGACGCGAGCTCGTATCCATCCTTAAGATCTTAAGAACATTGAGTGAACCTTTAAGAGTGGATGCTGAAGAAAAGCTAAGATTAATCCGTGCGAGAGCGCAGGAAAATATGAACTACGCGTTCGAACAGGGTTCAGGGGCTTATAATCTTAGAGCGAAGCCTGTTAGTTTTAGAATTGGTCAAGAGGTATACAGATGGAGTTTTATACAGAGTAATTTCCAACAACAGATTAGTGCAAAATTAGGACGTAAATTCTTAAAGTGTCCTATTAAAGCAATGAAAGGAAACTCCTTCTACGAGCTTGAGGATCTGCAGGGGAGGTCAATAGGCGTTTACCATGTAAAGGATATTAAATCCTGATTGCTGTCATGGACTAAAAGACCTGCTATACTTACCTGATATTCTTTTTTCTCCAGGTAGCTCTAAAAAGGCATCCAGCCAGCTTAACTGGTAAACCACAGGATGCTAATTTGCTGCTTAGGACTTTCCCAGGCTAGCGGCCGGTATACCCTTCGGTAGTAGATCCACTTTTTCACACTTCCTCTCCTGAAAATGCGTCAGAACCCCTCCCACATGGTACCCTACGAAGGGTATACCACTGTAGAAATTCGACTTGCACAATGTCTTTGAAAATTTTAATATCGGTTATGTCCATACCTTTACGACGACTTGGGGACACACCCTGGAACGAGTGTGGGTCTGCAATTAGAGGGAAATGTCAAGAACGGATGAAGCTGTACTTTCGGTTGGTTAGGTTACTGTCTGTGTAGGCTTCTCCGACTCATCTTGGTGGAAGGACAGAGAGGCGCTGGCCGACTGGATTCTTTGGATTGCTAACCTGATGGAGCACCTCTGGCTTTCAATGCCAAGACTGATGTCAAACTCTGTTCAAGGACTGACGTGACTTCGGGCATGTGCCTCCATTTCATCAACCTCAGCGCATTTTGAATAAGCCTTGGACGATATTCTTCATCAGTACAGCCTCCCTGTTGGAATAATGCTTCCATGGGTCGTGAATCGAGTCACACAAATTTAAAAGTCGACGATTAATCGCTGCATCTGCTAGAATTCTGGAAAACAGATAGAAAAAGCATTATACGATTAAGCAGAGGACAGCAAGGCAGAGAGGTCGAGCGTCAACCTATCTAAAAGTCTGCAATCTTTGGGAAAAATTTAAAAATTCTCGTTACCAGAAGGGGATAAGGAGATATTGGCTGATATCAATGTGTAGTGATTGCGTAAAAGTAGCGGCGAAGAATTATCCCAAGGATGGTTCATTGGAATGACGATTTGTGAAAGTCATCGTTTGCAAGAATTATTGCCCAGGAAATTTTTTAGGCTAGTTGCGGTGAGAGAAAATAAATCTTTCTTTAACATTTTGACCTGAGTCACGAGGAGATAATTCACTCGGAGTATAATTAACTGCAACAGCAGTACTCTAACACGCATTGGTGCGGATAGCTTGCAAATATATCATAAATTAGTTGAGTAGTTTTGTAAAATATCAACAAAAATTAGAAATTTTTCAATTTAAAATGTAATTTGATAAGATTTTTCAAATTCGCGGATATACTTGACCAGGTGCGAATATTTAGTAGACTAGTTGCATAGGAATATTAACTAAAAAAATAAATTTTAAAAGGAGGATATAATTTACTAGCTTTAACTTTTAAAATTCTTATTTGCTGAATTAATCTGAATTAATTATAAATTACATAGAAGTAATGGGGAAATAATAGTTTCCGAGTGGTTATTTAGGGAGTTTGATCAAATGATCCATTAGAATAGTTTTGTTGAAAAGTCAAGTAGGAATAGTAATAAAGAGAATTTGCTAGAATGAGATGACATATAAGTATACTTTTACAAAAAGAAAGGAAACATTGAGATTCAAAATAGTTTACTACGATTTTCGTTTCTCTGAAATTAGAAATCATTTTGCACACGAAAAGTTTGTTTGCTGAAATAAGAGATACAGGGTAGTAAATTTTGCGATATCGGGGTGGGCGGTGAGAATATGCTTGAGAGTTGTCCGTTTGTTTTTGTCTGTCGCAACTAATCAGAAACATAGCGAAACATTCCCGGAGGCGCCTCTGCGCAGGACCCTAACCCAATAATGTAAGTGATTGCTTATTTATCCTTTTTAATTTTATAGATTTATTATTATATATACGTTTCAATTCCTGCTTGTGCATTCGAAAATGTCCAGAGTTTTGTTGTATTCCCAGCAGCAGAGGGCTGTAGATCAGCTCCTTCGACGTGAAAGGGTAAGTGGTGTAAGGGCCCCTTCAGGGCTGGATAGTGTGCTTCGTTTTTTAATAGGCACGAAATTTTATGATTATGGCAGGTGGCAGCGGCATGTTATTGGTTAACCCCCCCCCCCCCCCCCTATAATTCTCCCGCAATATCAGAGGTGCTAGCATGCCGCTCTGTACTACAACGCTGTCCACCGAGTGATCTGTCAGTTCATGCAGGCAGTTGGGACTTAACGTCGAGTCTTAATCATTCAGCATAGTTCCATAACAAGCGTTGAAACAGGGCGGCTAGTGCGTGAGAGTTGGGTGGGGTGGGTAAACCAAATACCTGGCGCTGTCGCAGTCCATACACAAAAAAAAGTATCGTGCCTGCACAAAAAAAAACACGCAGCACCACATCTGGTCCAAAAGGGACCCTTACACCACTTACTTTTGCTTACTGAGAGCCCCGATATCGTGGGCTCGTGCCATCGCCCCATCCACCGACAGGCATTGCGGGCAAGATTTTGCAATATCCCTAGGAGGACCTGAAAGGAGCAAACTTGTGAACCTTGTCAACCTTCATAGTCAGAAAGAACCTCGAAAGCGAGAGCGAAGATAGTCTGAGGCTCTACCAGAACATTATCACCATTAAATAATCATTCGACCATGTGTACATATCACGAACGAAAACGCTGTACTTTTCTTAAAGGTTATTTAATTTATTTATACGGGCTAAGATTTATCTTAAAAATTCCCATTGAAAAAGAAACAACTAGTTAAATAGTCCAGAGACTATATATTCATTACATCTTAAGTGTACGTTATTATTTATTATTATTTTTCAATGTCTTTCTTTTTCCCTTTTTTTTATATATGTTTTAAGACGTGTGTTCATTTTCCTTTTTTTTAATGTCTGATTAGGCTACAGTATTTTTTTCTTTAACTTCAACTCTTTAGTTATCGCTTTTTATCACATTCCAAATAGTTTACTTCGTTCACTTCACTGCCTGAAATAAGACTCGCTTCCTGGATCTCAGAAGCGCCGTATTTTTACTCTACGAGTTATCCTAGAACCTTCTTGAATATTCCGTTCTCCGAACCCAAAGTTTACTAAGATGTCACTAACCTAAAGTTATGTCTATTTCCAACAGGCATCTATATTATCGCCGGACAACGCCTAAACTAGTTTAATATTAAAAATACCGAATAAGTTATTAAATTTTTCGGAACAATATGTAGTTGATTCAACCTCATGAGTAATTTGATCTTTAAATTTTGCAACTCATTTTAGGCCTGATTTACAATTACGAATGATCCGACTGGCCTATGTAAATTGAAGTTCGAAAATGGGCCTAATTGGACATGTCCTTCCAAGGGTTGCGTCGTTTTTCACTATATATTTGAACACTGCCTGAGAACGTGTAAACGTAGAGATCTCAAATTTTGTACACAAGATTTTCATAGAAATAGTAATTATAATTTCGAAAATGGGCTAAATCGCGAAACCTCTTCTTGGTGTTGCCATATAAAAACTTAATTTTGTTACGTATACGGTAAAAACGAGCAGGCTTAAACGTTTTTATTGTACTGAAGAGTTCTTCAGAATATGAAGTCCTATGCAATTTGTCATAATCACTCTTACCGTCCGACGAACCGTTCTAGAAATATATGCGAAAAACCACTTCAAAAATCCAACATCCAGAGATGGGTGACCACACAAAATTACATATATTCATCTAGGGTACCATTGGTCATTGGTCTTACACCGATTCTAGCTTTTTATACTTGTTGACTATAGGAATTGGATAGAAAGGCTCAGTCTATTCTTATTATATGTCAATGCCTGGCGTATACAAAGTATTATGAGCTCCCCGCGACCAGAAAGCTGCGCTGTGGTCGCGCGACCCAATTCAGTCTGGCGTTCTCCCCTCATGACGCGAGTTACGCATCCAGCCTAAACATCTTTTAACCAAATAATCTAAACCTTCATACATAAATCTCATAGCATAATTTTTCATATCACAAATTCATCTCTCAGAGACAGAATTACAAAACGCTTATCATCATAATTGTATAATTCTTATTTTCGAGTTCATAATTTTCACATAGAGGAAATAACAAATACATCGCTAGGCGCAACCTCAGCAAAAAGAGATTTCATAAACGAGGTACCAAATTAGATCCAAGCATTCTTAGTTGGATTATATAGTGTTTTTCATTAAATAAAGTAAGAGGGTTCTAACCAGTCGAGTCTTTTATTGGACTATAACTAGGCTTTTGCATTGACACACAAGCTGCCAAGCGGTCGCGCACCATTTGAAATTAGTAGCGTAGTGTTTTTGATATGGTGCAAAACTTTTAAATTATGAATAGGCAAATTGATGTTGTTAGAAGAGATACCCCAGAGACTAGATTTTTGGGATCCTACCAATGAAATATACAAAGATCATAATAAAACATATGATAATAGTTTACATTTTTTTCTGAAAATTCCTTCAATTTAGGATGTTTCAAAGAGAAATACCCGGCCAAATATCTTCCGCAATGGTTACTCTTAAAAGCTCTTTCCTTTTTGGTTTTTTTAAAAGTTTTCAAAGAGAATATTAAAATAAAACATTATTTGGGACATTCATTTTCATCAAAACTTAGAATCAAGCTAAATAACTAAAAGGAAAGAGCAACATAATTTTCCTTTGTGCGACTAAAGTTACGCTGGTGTGACACCAACGACTTTTTCATCATGCCGCGCGGTCATTTCGGAGCTCGTGTGACAACAACGAGATCTTTTTCATGACGCGCACTCATTTTGAAGCTCGTGTGACATTGGCCTAAAAGTACTTGTATACAAAATTACGAAAAAATCGGTGTCAACCTTTCGGAATTGTATACATATTACTCGCATTCTCAAACAAAGAAGAGAGAGGATTTTGGGC
This sequence comes from Dioctria linearis, assembly GCA_963930735.1. NCBI lineage: Eukaryota > Metazoa > Arthropoda > Insecta > Diptera > Asilidae > Dioctria > Dioctria linearis. Next base: position 94,760,484 of record OZ005744.1, on the reverse strand, counting down.
CGAAATACTAACAATATCATCACGCTCCCACATTTCAATAGAGATAAAGAAATATTTGAAGACGTACGTGATTTGGAAGTGACTATTGATGACGTCTTTATATTGAAATCGAGGGGCTCAAAGACGTCGATAATCTCGAAGATCTTTCGGAATTTGAAAATTTTATTGATGAAGAAGAAGAATTCATTTAAAATTTTATAATTTCTCATAAATTTTTTATTTTTATAAAAAATATCAATAAATTAATTGTTCTACTTAATAATTACATATTCAAATTACTTTATTCAAATATACCTAAAACAGATTACTCATCGTTATACTATTTATTTAGTGAAAAAATAGTAAAATATACGTTAATCAAATTGCACACTGGGCCAGCGGGTCTCAACTCTACCTTACGACTTTTTGTACGGTACGGTGCATTGCCATGAAAAATGTAAGTTTAAGGATAATTTCCGCCTCTGTCTTCAATTAAATTGAATCAACTTTAGTAATATTGTATTAAAGTAAATTCTGTCATTGAAATTTAATCACAAAAAAAAAATGAAAAATTCGTGATCCGAAAAGTCATTTTTTTTTGTTTTTCTCAATTTTAAATGGTTTCTTCGAAAATAAACCATCAAGATATATAGATCATTTTAAACGGTTAAAATGAGCCCAGATAGAATATTTAAATCGAAAAAAACACCAATAAAGTTTTTCGTGGAAGAATTTGTTTTTTTTTCGAAAATTGTAAATATATCCGAAACTACATTCTTTCCAGATTCCAAAAAATTGTACTTATTCAATGCAAGAAAAGGTATACTTTCGCAAAATTCCATGTAATTTGAATGCTATTTACGAAAGCAAAAAATAAAAATATAAAAATCGGTTTTCGGGCATTTTCTCGAAAAATTTGAAGATATGTTGAAAAATGCCTTTGATGAAATTTTTAAATATTTTTATTATCTATAACTTTTGCGAAGAACATCTTCCGCTAGGAAGTCACATTTCGTCGAAAATCGCAAAAAAACATTTCAACCATTTAACACCCCCCCCCCCCCCCTCCGCACCCACCCATTTTTGTAATTTTACTTTATCTCTTGTTTCATTTTTGTTTTTTCTCTTAATTGTGACCTAACCTAAATTGTCGGGCTGGTCCTTGCCTGTTATTATTTTTTTCCGTTCTAGCCTTCACAATCCGTTTTGGCACCAGCTACGCCAGTCAATAAAGACAATCAATTCACATTAATTACAATTTTTTTAAATTTTGATGGAATGTTGGGTGAGGTAAAATAACTACAAATTTAAATTTTGCAACCATCAACGAGCTCTGCAACATGCGCGAAATTGCAAGAAAACAAAAGTTCTTATAACATAAAAAAATTCCAAAACTCCTACAAACTTAAAGCAATGTTTAGGTACTCTGATATTTTCCACAATGTGTTAAATTTGCAGCTCATTCCGCCCCCGCAATATAATTTTTTATTGCAAAATAATGCTTCTATTAGTATTGAATATAAAAAAAATTATAAAAATGCTGCAAAACGATCGAATAGCTGTTGTAACTTACCTGAACAGCTGTACCAATTTGCAACCTTTTATGTTGCCCGTAACATTTTTTTTTAAATCGACGGAGCAACAATTGTTTTTTTTTTGCTGCTATATTTTAAAAAAAATTACGAAATTTCTGAAATTGGGTGGCAAACATTCAAATGGTCATAATCTGCTAAGGTCCGCAACCTAAAAAAAAATGAGCAAAAATGATCAACAATAATATACATATATATAATTATAGTATATTTATATCTTCAAATTCCTTCAAATTTGTATTGTATAGGGGTGGTCTCATTTGTACTTCTTGTATTAATGCTTCATTATTTATATCTTGCTCTCACAATATCGTTGCAGCAAACATTTAAAAAAAAATGCGTAAGTTTTTTACTAGCTCTAAACGTCTCCCAAAACAATGGCAATAAAGCAGCGTGCACATTCATATTAACGTGAATGCGGGGTGATAGTTTCGTCACCCAAAAGTTGCTAGCCGGAGGAATCAAAAAGTCACAATGCTGTCACGTCACTTCATGCACTCATTAAGAGTTGAATGGTGGAGACGAAACAGTCACTTGACGAAAATTATCCAATGCGCAATGGGTCTCAATATACTTTACATAATTATTCCTGTTGATAACTAAAAAACGTATTTTAGAAAATAATTTGTCAGGGGGCCCCATATCCTAAAGTGCTTGGCTAAAGACGGCCAGGCATTTCATAATATTATTATTTTCAAAAGTTACTAAATACTTAATTTAATCATGCCACTTTTTCTAATGAAATGAAATTATTCGGCGCTGTTAACAGCGCTTTTTCAGCTGAAAGAAACAATGACATAAGTACGCAGGAGTAGGTAGGTAATTATTCTATTCATCTCTTTATTTGCAGAGAATTATCAAAAATTTAAGTGAATTAATACAAATATCTGCCGTGACATACTCGTACATACCTACTAATCTGTGTCGGATGGTCGATAATTATAGACAATTGATAGCGGCTGCGGTCTGTAGTGCGTTAATGAACGACTTCAAACAAGTAGCGTGATATATAAATTTGTTATATGTAATTATGTAATATGATGTATACATAATATGAACCACTTCACTTGTCAAGGTCGTTACAATGTCGCAGCGCAGTGTTCGTATTGTGGCATGTTGTGATCATACTTATATTCGCTGTCGATTCGAAAACTTTGGCCCTGATGAAATTCCAAGAATAATAAATCAATAAATCGGTACAAGAATGGAACGTGAAAATATTACTAGGGTCCCAGCGGGGGAAATATGACAAGCGCTTGCAAAGGCAAGCGGTTCATACCACAGCCAGAAAATATCTTTTTTGATGCGCTCTTTTAACATACCCAAAGGAATCTTTTCGGAGGCAGACCTCTTCACAGATTTTACGCTTAAGCCAAGTACTAAGGTCCGCGCTAAGCAAAATTTTGTATGAAAATTTAGCAAGCTAAAAGATATTGGCGAAAACTTATCTTGAATTTTAGCGAGAGCGGTACTAAGGTCAACACGCTAAATTTGCCTTTAGGTTTTGATTAGAGATGGCACCACCAGTAAGTCTCCAAAAAATTTAGCCTGAATTTATCCGCCCGGGTGGTTCTTTAGCGTGCTAAAAATATTTATTTTAGAGTTCTGAGATTTGATAAATTTATTGACCGGATTTTTGTAGTTAACGTAGTACGTCTTTGCTGTAAGTACGGATAAATTAGATTTCTTGTTGGGGTCGTATTTTCAATATCATGTTTTTTTTATTATATACATTATGCATATTTTATACCTTAGATGAAATCTATAGGGTATACTAAGTTTGTTATTCCGTTTGTAACACCTCGAAATAATGATGGTAGAGCAAAATGGATTGGACACCCATGCATAATATTAAAAGTTATTTTGATTATTGCATGTCCGTGCGCACGATAACTCGAGAACGCGTCTACTTAGAGAGCTGAAATTTTGAACACGGACTTTAAAAAAAAAAGTAAAATTAAGTTTGAAAATGAGACAAATCGGGAAACTCCTTCGTGGGGTTGCCATACAAAAATTTCGTTTTCCGTTATATTTGAACACTCCTGAGAACGCGTCGACGTAGAGACATGAAATTTGGTACGTGGTGTTTTTATTGTACTAGCAAATAAAATTTCAAAAATGGATTAAATCGGGCAACCCATTCTTGGTGTTGCCATATAAAAATTTAGGTTTTTTATGTATACTCTGAAAACGATTAGTCCAAGACCTTTTTATTGTACTAAAATCTTCTTCAGAATATGAAATCCTATAAAATTGGTTATAATCATTTTTTCTGTCCGACGAACCGTTCTAGAAATATATGCGAAAAACCAGTGCAAAAATCAAAATTGCTCGTATTGGTATCCATAGGAAATTTCATACGGACATTCATCTAGGGTATCATAAGAATTGGTCTTAGACCAATATTAGCTTTTTTACTTGTTATATTTTTAATATTTCCAATTAATTTTAACAACCCGTTTTTTGAAATGTTATGTCCGCGCGTTTTCCTATTCTTGTTTTTAATATATCTTTTCTCTCAGTCTCCGCTGTCATATTTTAGCTGCTAAAGAACGGCCCGATATTGGAGACCCGCTGAAATTTAGTTTAGCGCGGACCTTAGTACTAGTCTTTATTCATGAAAAGATGGCTCATATGCATCTCACAAAGAAGAAGATGGAGAAGAATTTTCATTCTTGAGTACATACATAGTTAGTTGAATTGTGTAGTTTCGTTTTGATTAATAAATTGTTGACATTATTTTTCTCTTTTGCTTAGCAACATGTCGTTGCTGATTCCCTAGAATCTCCACGTTCCCCCTGCGGACATGCACGCGTTAAAAATACATGAACGAGTAATCGGCGGGAAGCACCCAGAGCTTCCGCAGAAGCGGTGCTGCTTTCTTCTTTGAGCGCATTTCCCGCTGGGCAAAGTTACCTAATAACAAGTAAAAAAGCTAGAATTGGTCTAAGACCAATTCTTATGATACCCTAGATGAATGCCCGTATAAAATTTCGTATGGTCACCGATTTACGCAAGTTTGATTTTTGAAGTGGTTTCTCGCATATATTTCTAGAACGGCTCGTCGGACAAAAAAAATGATTATAATCAATTTTATAGGATTTCGTATTCTAAAGAAGTTGTTGGTACAATAAAAATATGTAGGACTGATCGTTTTCACAGTATATATGTAAAAACCTAAATGTCTATAAGGCAACATCAAGAAGGGGTTGCCCGATTTCGTCCATTTATGAAATTTTATTTGTTATTAAGGCCTCGGAAGTTGATGAAATGGCATCTTTTTTTATGTGTCGCCAAGTGATGCTACAAACTTATTTTATTGCATTACTATTCTACAAACATGTTTTTTATTTTTCATTTTTTGTCGTATTGTGCATTTTCTCACATCTGTGAATTTTTCCCAACTTTTAGGTCATTTTCCCTTTATTTTAGATCATTTTTTACTTTTTATATTGTTTTTCCTAATGTAACTATACTGAATATAATTTACAAGTATTTACTTTATGTTTTAAGATAAAATGTTATTTTCTGGCAGCATTTTTTATTAATTTACTGGAAGGAGAGAATAATTGAAGTTACTGCTTGCATATTGCTTTTAATTCTAGGAAAAATAAGAATGTTCTCGAATTCTTATTGTTCTGAAAACTGTAAATGCAATGTTGTTTTCCGACCATTCGTTTACTACGGCAAATTGTTGAGAGAGTGATAATGGCATCTCTATTGTGTAATAACGAGTGTATACATATTTGTATCTTAGTGCGCGAATTATAAAACGGTAACCCCAATTAATTAAATTTTTGGCGAAAATAAAGTAGACAAAATCTAGCCATTTGAGAGAGCTTGTATCTTGAATTTGGTGAATTTGTGAGACAAAAGTTACCGCAGAAAACTTTTCTGCATTCAACAACACATTGGCCGAGAGAAACACAAGCGAGTTTTGGAGAATTTTAATGCAAAAAACAAAGTTTAGCATCACAATGTTCCTCAAGCCAAATTTCCATATATTCAAAGGACCTATACGAGACATTATTGTCAGCTAATATTCCCTTAAATAAAATCAATCATCCAAAGTTTCGAGCCTTTATAGTAAAATATACAAACAACGCAGTTCCAGACGAGTCTACGTTAAAAAAAAAACGTACTTATCACGTTACTTGAAATGATAAGCCTGATTACGAACATGGCAAAAGAAAAAAAAATTTGGATTTCTATCGATGAGATATGTTATCGTAGTATTAGAACCTAACGAGGGAGACAAAATGTTTTATTTTTTACATCAGAGATTTTAGAGACAGCTTATTCCTCAACCATATGTAAGCTGTTTGATAAATCTCTTTTCCCTTTCCTGCCAGATAGCGTTCAGCATAACAACGTCTTACTCTTCTTGGCGGATGCCGCTCCGTATATGGTAAAAGCAGGGAATAGTTTGAAAGGCGTGTACTCTAAAATAGTGCATGTGCGTATTGACGAAAAAGTTCGACGAAATTACCCAGAATGGACTCACTGGAAGTGTAAAGAAGATTTTTTACAGAACAATTTATGTTGAAGGCTCCAGGTATACCCCTTCCACCACACCCCATCTTAATTCGTTAGGGAGCGTGGTTAAAAGCTGCCATGTACTATTCTGAATATTTTGAAATTCTCAAAGATATAATGTCCAGTTTTGACTGTGAAGATTCACCGGCAATTAAAATTGTACAAGAGGAAAATTCACACAACATAATTCAAAGTGGTCTATATGTGTATATAAAATATGTATATGTATATAAATACGTATATACCCACTGGGAAAAAGTGCGCTCTAAGAGCCCTCCTGAAGCGCATCTCTGGAAGCTTCTAGCGCTTTTTTCCGTATCCCAGTTCATTCCTACTGGGAAAGAGAGCGCTCCAAAAGACTTTTTGAAGTGCTTCCATGGAAGCCATTCTTTGGAAGGCTACCTCTTCACTCCACAATGAACTTCACTCAAAATGAGAAATGTGTTTCTTTGCACAATAGTGGAAAAATCCACACTTTAATCTCTTGGAAACGGCTCTAAAAGTACTTGAGTTATTTACTTGCTCCTTTGCTTATTTTTCTGTCAGTGAATCTGCTTCTACAGAGCTGCCAAATGATGGCTAGAGATGCGCTTACATTGTGCTCCTTTCAGAAGTGCTGGTTTTTCCTCCCACTGGCACTGGGTTGCTTTTTAACATAGGAATGACCGCTGAGGCAAGCGCTTAAATGCTGCTCTTAAGAAGGGTTCTAGCCTAGGAGCGCTCTAAATGATGACCGAAGAAGCTTTTTGAATGTGTTTTTTCGAAACCTTTAATGAGCTTTTTGGATAATCATCGCAGTGCTTCTTCCTTAATCTCATAAGAGGCCTTCAAAACAGAGAACAGTAGAAATGCGCTTGCGTTTGCTCATAATTATTTGTGGTATTAAATTTTATGAAGTTGATTAAATAAGCCAATATTTGCCCTTTTATTCTGACTTATATTAACCAAAACTTCAGATTATGTACATAGTTCTAACCACTCTGAACATCACATGGAAAATGAGAGATGAGAGTTACTTCGTACAATAGTGGAAAAATCCACAGTTTAGATTCGTGGAAAATTAGATGAGATCACCTCTTGCTGCACTTCGATCTGTTGGAACTCAACAAATAATCTTCTATAGAGCTTCCAAGCGATGGCTCTAGAAGCACTTAAGTTACTTACTTCGTCTTTGCTTATTTTGCATGATAGATCAGTGAATATGCTTCTAAAGCGCTTCTAAATGGTGGCTATAGAGAAGCGTTTAAATTGTGCTCCTTTCAGAAGCGCTGGTTTTTCGTCTCAATGGGTAAAATCAAATTTTTCGTTTTTATCAGAAACTATTAATAAATTGGAAAGGAAGGGCGAAAAATTTATTGATTCCATTCATCTAATAGAAAAATCCCAAAATTAATAAAAATCGGCTCCGAGATATGTCGCTGCAAATTTATATGGGAAACTTCTCAAAGTTTTAGATAAAAATTCGGGTGTTAAAACGATGTCCAAGATATCCCAACTACTAATGGAGATACCATTGTATGGGATTTAGATGATACAGAGGATTTACAATTGTCTGATTCTATTTATTTCAAATACGCTCCAATTACTTCTGTGGCGGTGGAGAGATCTTTTCCTATGTATAAAAATCTTCTGTCAGAGAATCGGCGTTCATTTTCATTTGAACATCTTAAAATAACACTCGTGATTCATTTTAATAGCTCAATATAAGTAGGTAAATACACAGTAAAAATTTTAATTATATCCATATCCTGATCTTTTAAATTTTTGCGGATTTACTTCGTTATTTTTTTCCAGACGGGAATAGATTCGATTTTTTTTATTTATGTTTAAAAAGTTAATTTTTGTTTTTCTTTTTACACTGTATGTATCTATGTTACATAGTTTCGAAATACAAAAGTATTTTTTAATTATATAAGTTGCATTTTTCGAAATTTTTAAAATTATTGTTGTCACTTTTTAAATGCATTTTTTATGGTCATTTTTCTAAATTTAAACGTCATCAACTTCCGAGCCCTTATAAAAACACCATGTATCAAATTTCAGCTTTCTGTGTCGACGCGTTCTCAGGCAGTGATATATAACATTTTTGTATGGAAACCCCACGAAGGAGTTGTCCGATTTGTCCCATTTGTACAAAATTTCAGCTTTCTACGTGAACGCGTCCTCGAGTTATCGTGCGCACGGACGGACGGACAGACGGATGGACAGATGGACGGACATGCAAAAATCAAATTTTTTCCTTAGAATTGTTATGCATTATTGAAGACTATAATGGGTGCTTGGGCGGACCTCTAATAGTTCAGTGTAGCAATGAGGGATGAAAGTTTTACTCTACCTGCAGCGCCGAAAACTAAAAAAAAGTATATGTAAGTAGTCGCCACAGGGTTACTATACATATTACAGTTTTCAGAAGGTATTTATTTATAATATCTATTAACTGAACTCGATAAACTTCATTATATTACTGCCAACGTACAAAGATTCTAAAAAAGTACTATAAAAAATACTTCAAAAAGTACTCAGTATTTTTTATAGACTTAGTATTTAGTTACAAGTACTTTTCACACATGCGGTACTTGTACTTACGCTGAAGTACTCAGGCCTTTGGTACTTGTACTTAAGTACTTTTTCTTTGGTACTTGCCCAGCTCGGACCAATACCATACGTAATTACATACGGGCATTCATCTAGTTAGGGTATCATATACCAACATGTTTTCCTTGTTATTGTCGTTGATGTTTAATTAAGAAATTTCATTTTGATCATGTCTGTTAGTATTTCAAGGAAATTAAATATTATCCAACGTTGCTGTGTTCTGAATTGTAGGAATACAAACCAATAACAACAATTTGTCTCAGAATAAAATTTTAACATTTGTAAAAAATTGGTTATAGAGTCTTTGCCATGCCAGTAATCAGGAAATAAAATTTTCTTTTTCTTTTTCAGGATTTTGACATAATCCTCCATATTCTAACATGCATATTTATTTGTATGAATTATTTACCTGTTTTGGTTGAAAATCAGTCATTACTTGAACTTCTGGACATTTTCCAAAAGATGGTACTTGCGCATTTACATTTACCGGACTAATAACTATAGTCAATAGAGCACCAATCAGCGACCTGAAAATTGTTATTAAAATTAATTTGTTTTAACACTTTTATACGTTTATTTAAGTTTGATTCAGTCTATAATTTTTCTATCTGTTATATTGAAATGCATGAACCCTAGTCAAGAACTACCATATCTAACGCCTTAGGAGCTGCAGTGTTATTTGAATTAAGTGTGGAATTCCGGAATACGAAATCTCGAATTAAAAATCCCGGAATACAAAATCCGGAACACAAAACCCTGAAACACGAAATCACGGAATCCAGCCATGTTTTGTGTTTTGGGTACATTTTCAGCTACCGAGTCAGCGATAATCCAAAATTCATGATATCATCATAATATATATACTGGGTAATTTTTTTAACCTGGAATTTTTAAATATCTTAATATTTCCGCAAGAATAATTCATTAGTGCCGAAATTGATCTATCGCCGCCAATCTTGTATTTGGGGCGGTAACTTTGAAATTTTAAAAATGTGAAACTATTCGAAAACATTATTATAGCGTTCCGTGGTTTGTGAAAGCAGACTTGTCAGATAATAATACGTTACGAAAGAAATTCTGCTTTCTTCATATTTGCTTCCGTACCCAAAAACAAATTTTTGCAATAATCACCATGAAGCTCTTGGTTCGAAGACAGATGATATGGATTATGGATGATATTTATGACGCTTTAAAATTTTTATAATATTGCTCTGGGACAACCCGAAACCGTGAGCTATTGCTCGCATACTGACATGGGGATTATGAGTCAATATCAAATGCAGTTTATACAGAAATTTAATTATTTTCCTCAGTGACAGTTTAACGGGTTCTTTTTATACCCTAGAATAGGGTATACTAAGTTTGCCATTCTATTTGTAATACCTAGAGCAAAATGGATTGGACACTCATGCATAAAATTAAAAGTTAATATTGATTTGTGCATGCCCGTCTGACCGTCCGGCCGTCCGTCTGTCCGTCCTCATGATAACTCGAGAACACGTGTACCTAAAGAGTTTAAATTTTGGACATGGGTTTTTTAAAAAAAAGTAAAATTAAGTTCGGAAATGGGACTAATAGGGTAACTCCTTCGTAGGGTTGCCATACAAAAATTTCGTTTTTCATTACATATGGACACTACTTGAGAAGGCGTTGACATAGAGCATTGAAATTTTGTGCAGTAAATATAATTTCAAAAATGGACTAAGTCGGGCAACCCCTTCTTGGTATTGCCACATAAAAATTTAGGTTTTTTACGGATACTGCGAAAACGATCAGTCCTAGACATTTTTATTGTACTAAAAACTTCTTCAGAGTACGAAATCCTATAAAATTGGTTATAATCATCTTAGACCAATTCTACCTTTTTTACTTGTTCATTATATACCTATTTGAACACTGGCTGAAAACGCGTCATGTGGAGAGCTCAAATTTTATACATGGCGTTTTCATGAAAATTGCAAATACATGTTCAAAATGGACCAAATCGGGGAACCCCTTTTTGTTGTGGTCATACAAAACTTTGGGTTTGCACTTTATTTAACTTTTATTTTCATCTAAGGTATAATATTATTGCTCTCAGACCAATTAGAACTTTTTCTCTTGTTTTATGTAAGTTGAACACTTCCTTCGGCCGTAAACTGTTAAATAGTACGTTAAAACGAAGTCCGTGACTACGAGCCCTATTCTTGAATAACGAATGGTTTTTACGAATCCGGTAAATAACATATGGTTGATAACTAATCGAATACCCCGCGCATATTCTCTTAGAATATAGAGATCATGAAGTAGGAAGACTATATTGAAGAAAGAGATACCTAGACATACATTATGACAAATGTATTTTCAGCTGTCAAACGTCGTTTTGTGCAATTAACTAAAAAGTGAAAGATATTTTGGTAAAAACTATTTTTAAATGAAGTAAAGTATGGAAGTAATTACCTGTTGATATTAAAGTGATAAACTCTCAAGTGATGTTCAAGTATTTACACAATGAAATGTTTCGTGTAAAATTGCCACAACAATACAAATCTGCGACGTGGAATTCATTTTTCAGGCAAATATATTTTATGTACTTTACACACATATTTATATTAAATTGAATTGAAAATCAATAAAAAAAAACAACGATGAAATATCGAAAAATCCTTTGGCTAGCTCCGCTCTACTGAGATTTGTTTACGTTTGTGACAGCAGAGAAATTCTTGAGGTTCTTGGCGTGAGTCAGTGTTCCCAGATTCTTACCATAAAAATCACTTAAAATCCTCTAATACAATATTTCAAAAAAATGCTTTAAAATACCCTAAGAATGGCTTTGAAAAGTGACATACAATTTTGAACAAAATCATTTATTTCAGAACGAAATTATCACATTGAATAAATCTATTGTAAATAAAAAAGTAACAAAATAATTAAATAAATATTTTTTGCATTTGCGTAAAAACCTTGACTTTTTGGGACACTCATAGTTTTAAAATTTTCTTGATGCATATTTCTGGTAGAATGTCTGTCTAGTTCAGATGTGCCACAAATTAGAATTTCATTGCAAGCCTATAAATTAGGTGAAAATTTTAATGATAACCAAATTTCAAAACCACACACCTTACATTTAGCTTTTTTTCGATCATTGAGCCTTTGAATCCAGGCTTTATATTTACTTTCGTTTTCCAACAAGCAATCGGAAAATTTCGTGACATATGTTTTGTTTTAAACTGACTTATTTTTAATTTTTTGTTTTTGTTGAGGTGTTGAAATTTAGAATTCCCTATTTCCTTTAATGAAGAAATATGTCATATTAGTATCTAATGTTTCTTCCACAATTTACTATTTGAAAGTTTTGTCCCTCAACCGAACTTTCAAGGAAAAATCCCTTAAAAAAGGTTTTAAGGACTGCACAATCACCGACTGTAGTCTGAGACTAAAAAGTCAATTGACTTTGCTCGTTACACGTAACATCATTCGGTACCGCAAACTGCTCTATTTTACGTCAGTCAGCAACTAAATAATCAGAAGGGAGTTGACGACTGGCAATTGACTGAATCGAACCGACTGTTGTGTTCTGTCTGCATCAGCAACCTTAAGTGGTAAACAGAATGTGCCACTTTTGCCAAATTTTAACTTTTTGTGCGCGCCAAGATTGACATTTGTAATTTCGAAGCGGTTTGTTCGAGTGAAACAAAATGAAAAATTTTGATACTGAACAAATCATCGAAATAATGAAAAGAAAATATGTACTGTGGGATATATTGCATCACCTGTATGAAAATTTAAAAAGATAAGCAGAATTATGGAATAAAATATCAAATTAGTTTTGACAGAACTAAGCTCCAGCATTGTATTCATATTCAGTTACAAGGTAAGCGGCAGAGTTTGCGCCAGCGCCAGCTCCAAGCGCCAGAACCAGCGCCAGCACCACATTCTGTTCCAGCCTTTAATATCAATCAGTTGATTGTTGTTGATTGCTGCCGCATAAGTAAAGGTTTTTCTTTTGTTAAATCGATATAAAGATTGTCCTGACCAGGGTGACCGTTTGGAAATTTCTTAGCGTAGCAAATTGGCGTAGCACTACCTTAAGGTGCGTAGCACTCAGTAGCAAAACATTCTGAAAGTAGCAAGGTTTCCATAGATGAGATTGTATTGGTCACATTTGTATTGCTATAGATATTACTATAGAAGACTGATATATTATATCGACGGTGATACTATGTACATAACCGCGAGATTAGCAATATCATAACCGCGTAACTGAATTGAGGTGCAAATTCCAATTTTGAAGTTAATGGTAATGTAGCTATGAAACTACAACTTTTTTTTTAAATCTTATGTCTAAAATCCAAAAATATGATATTTCTCGTCCTATCCTAGAGTTCAGTAGAAATAATTTTGTCATTGTAATCGAAAAAAAAGAAGTTTAGTGTTTGCTGAAAATTTTATTTTCACTTTAACTTACGCGGTAGTGATATTAATAGTCTTGCGGTTATGCAGTATCACCGACGATATGTAGGTGTACTAAGGGTTTATTATATAGTCGTTCAGAAATAGTGTAACTAAGCTCTACAATTAAAAAAGCGAACCTCCATTTTTCAATTTTTATTATAAAATTAACAAAAAAATTCAGTTAAAAATTCAAGTAAGGAACATGATGCTACAATATTGCTTCGTTTTATCCTCGGTACAAATAAAGCTTGTGCTTTAATGTTCAATTAACAATTTATAATATTGTTAGCTAATTTATTAGGATTGAAATCCATACATGTGTCTTTATTTGCTTTAATATATTCTTTATGCAGCATTTTGGTATTAATAGCGTCATAGTTATAGCGATTACTTGTTTTATTTTTTCGTTTAAATACGAGAAACATCTTTCAGCAGCTTCGCTACTGTGAGGAAGTGACAATAAATTGAAGGCGAACTCAGCCAAATTTACAAACATACTGTTACCAGCAGTTTTTTTTTTAATTATATATTCCCAAAAAGTTACAGTACTTGTGAATTCGGTTTCAGTTAGACGATTTAATTCTAATAAAAGGCCCATTTCAGAGAATATTGTCTCAATATTTTCTATTCGAAGGTTTTTAAACCGATGAGATAGAAAGGCTAAATCTGTTGTTACTTCAGGGAAAGATTTATCTTTTAAATATTCTGGATCAAGAAGTTTCATCATCATTAAAATTTATGCGCTTTTGGATTTGTACTGTTAATTCTATATAAAAGTTTCTATATAAAAGTTTTGATGTTGATCTAAAAGTCGGGGTTTTTGTTGAACTTTCCCGCACAAATTTTCTGCGATATAGTTGTAGCAAAGCAACACAAAACACTCTATTTCGTTTATGAAACAAAGGCTAAAATAAAATAAATGAATATCGTAAATAATAATGTCTTCCAAATTGAATTGTTCAGTACTTGTACCATGTATTGTACTGTACAATGAATTAAAACAGATTCCAGTCAATAAATTAAAAGCAATCTTGATTGCCGAATGCCGGTAGCTGGCACAACAAAACTTAGTTTAGGGTTTTTCTTGAATTTTTCGACAGAAATTCTCTGCTATATAATTGTAGCAACACAAAATACCTATTTTATTTCGAAATTGAATTTTTCAGTGCTTGGCTTGTACGTGTACCTTGTATTGCACAATTTACAATCACTTAAAACACCTTTTCAATAAAATCAGATTTGAGTTGTGGTGAGTGAATTGTAAATATAAGTAATGTGTGTTAGGCTCGAAACACGAACTTTATGAAATGAACAATGAAGTGAAGTAATTGAAGCGAGTTACGTTCTAGAACGTAGGAGGGAGTGGGAGAAAGAACGCTCACCGCTCCCACCAAACGAAGCGCAGCCAGAAGCCAACGCCGCCACGTCATATCGCCGAACTTCTCTTGTCAATGAAAATTGTTCTTAGCCGAAAACGAAAGAAATTATAAGATAAAATTATTACTTCTTGATTTGTCAAAGAAAATTATTCTTAGCTAAAAACTAATGTGAAATTAGAAGATAAAATTAGAGAGTAGCAAAATTTTTTCAGGGGCGTAGCACAATTCAGAGGGTAGTGACATTGTAGCCCAAACAAGCTGATTGTAGCACTTTGCTACCATCGTAGCTCTTGCGGTCACCCTGGTCCTGACTAAAGTACACATTTCTATAAACATTTCAAAAAGGGATTTACATATTTAGTGACACTCGCGCGTAAAAATCACAACTATTCTTCGTTAATAGATTACCAAACGATTTAAGAAGAGAAAAACTTAATTAACCAACTCGCACCATGCCCAACAGTAATCTGGTCTTCAGCTCATCAACCCTTAATATCCTACGTCTTCTTCCTTTCACATACAGAACCGGTTCTTCATCATTCACATTTTGTTAGTCATTCACACCTACACTCTTTCCGGGTTATTTGCATGCATTTTGGGTTGATGATGCAGACACACAATTACTCATAGATACGAGAAGGTAGAGAAGTAAATCACTGACCTTTATTTGGAGATCTGAACATTTCTTCAGAGGGATTTGCTGAATGTTCACTATACATATAATATTTACGGGGTGAGATCTCATTGCTTTTCTGAAGAAAACATCCTCAAAATTGAAAGTGGAAAAAAACTGAAGCCGCCAGCAAATTAGGAATCTTACAGCTTTGATGAAATTTTCAACTTTTAACTAAAGTTCGGTTTATTTTATTATATTTTAAAAACATTCATATCTAAGTAATTATGTTTATGCTCGGAAAGGATGGATGGATTGGATCGAAATACCACTCAAACTCATCGTCTTCGACTGGATTTCTAAGCTGGCAGAAGACGATGCAATATGCGCACATGCTACGATAGTCAATCAGCAACGATTAAAAATCAATCAGTCGGTCACAAGTCAACAGACCAGTCACTAACTGGACAATCAATTGACTCGGTAGTGTGTGGTCTCCCTAATCCCTCAGATCTGTGAACACTGGCGTGAGTGTGACTAAGAGCATTTGCGGTGGGAGCAAGTGCAATATTTTCAACCATATATCTTGTTGCCCCGCTGCCTATAATGGTTCTACTACACGGCTGTACTGTGCTGTACTAACCCAACCATAAGTTGACTAAGCTAAATTTGGCTTATAACATTTCTTGTATTCTGTAAGCATATTCTTGAAAGTCATCGTTCTAAAGTCGAAGTGGTGAAAAGGTTTTTCAATAAATGAGTGTGGTAAGATTTCTCAATTTACAAAACAATGCTATTATGTTAACGTGTTAAGTGTGTCAGTTAAGTTTTTCTTGTGCTTATTAAATTTGTATGATATTATTTTTAAAATAGCTAGCTAAATTAAGAAAATATAATGCGTACCTATGCATTTATATAGAATGAGCAATAAGGAGAAGAGATGTCTCTCGGTAGCTCCAGTTGCTCAGTTGTTAGAACATAACCATTTAAAAGTAAAAGCCCGAGTCTTCGAGTCACTCGCAAATAATTACTTTTTCCTTTCCTAAGTATATTTTATCCTTTCTATGCGGCCAATATAATAGCAGCCAGCAATTATTGCTAATAGTCAAATTCATACAATGGTGCTAATTCCATAGTAGCGTATACCTTACACAACTTACACTGATATTTTTGCCCTTAGAATTATAGAGATAACAGGAAGTGTTGATACCTATAAAATTCGTGAGTGTAACTTTTCTTAGAGCTGTTTGAAGTTTGGAAATTGGGGAAATGTATATTAGCTGGCTATATTTGAAACAGCTGAGAAACTCCTGCGGTGCTTGGCGTAGTGCAGCGACAGCATTTTCGGTGGGAGCAAGCACCACATTTTCAACCATATATATCTATGTTCATCCTACTACACACCTGTACTGAGCTCACACCTAGCTGCAACATACTCTAACCATAGATGGCACAAGAACTAGATGTTGCATGTAGTACCAAAGAAGTATACACAATTTATATGGCTAGGTGGTCCATTTCGGAATGCAGCACGGCATTTAAAATGATGTAGGTATACGTCGAGTGATTCATATTTTTTCGTATCCGAAGTATTGAGGAAGTTGATTAAATATATACCAAACTGCTATTATAACAAGTAAAAAAACTAGAATTGGTATAAAACCAATTTCTTATGATATCCTAGATGATTGCCCGTATGACATTTTTTTGTCACCCAATTGAGCAATTTTGATTTTTGCAGTGGTCTATATGTCGACGCGTTCTCAGGCAGTGTATAAAAAATATATAGGTAGTGGAAAACGAAATTTTTGTATGGCAACCCCACGAAGGAGTTGCCCGATTTGTCTCATTCTAAAACTTAATTTTACTTTTTTTTTTAAAGTTCACGTACAAAATTTCAGCTCTCTAAGTATAAGCGTTCTCGAGTTATCGTGCGCACAGGGAGACAGACGGACGGACAGACGACATGCAAAAATCAAAACAAATTTTAATATTATGAGTGGGTGTTCAATCCATTTTGCTCTACCATCATTATATCTGTGCGTTAGGGGACAAGATGGGGTGAACGCCGCATCAGGGGAGAACTTTGCTAAGCAAGTCCCTTGCATTGCAAGTCCCTCTCTCAAGACCGTCTGTACGTGACGTAACAGTCACATCCAGCCCGAGGTGTTCCTGCACAGGCAGACGGTGGCACTCCTTGGAGTGAGCCAGATGCCTGACTGAATACGGCGGATCTAGAGAGGAAAACTCGATAAAACCCGCAATCCCGGGTGTAAACAATCGTGCCCATGGGATGAATGGCACTGCGTGAGCGTGTCTTCTAACGATGAACTCTGGATACCAGGCGACATCCAGTTTAAATTAGCCTTCCCACGGTATACGGATCTCTGCCGTGGGTGACTCTCCTTTCTTCGTAACTCGTGGGAATCACATGGATATAGTTATAAAAAAAGAAGAGGGTGGTGCCCCTCCCAATGCACCAAAACCAAAGGCAGCTACGATGCCTCAAATAGTAGACATAGAAGACGACCTGCTCATGGAACAGGACTTCGAAGGTCTCGAAAGTCTAGCGGAGATTATGCGAAAAGACTGTGCTCTCTCTGATGAGGAGGTCGAGCTAATCTCACAGCCGGACCGTGAGAGTGAGAAGAATCCTGCTGAGTCGATCGTAACTCAACCCTCTACATCTGGTGAGGTAAAACAGATGATCCGACAGGAATCCAGAGCTCCGCTAAGGACTCAAAAGGATCCATTGGGGGCTCAAATGTATCTGATAAAGATACAATAGGCCTCACGAAGGTTATAAAAAGGAAAGCCGTAAATTGAGCGGAGCAGCCAAGAAACGGGTTCAGTGGCTGGTGAAACACGGGCACAGCCCAGCTGAGGCCCGTGAGCTAGCAATGAAGCCAATGCCGGAAAAGGAGACCGTCAAGGGATCCAAACGGAATCGCTCCGAGGACTCTACCCCTAAACCCACACAGGTCAAGAGGTTGAGAACTCAACAGGGTGAAGAAGCAGAAAGAAAGCAGGAGCAATCCAAAAAGGAAATAGCTCCCAGGTCCCTCTCCTACAAACAAGTGGTTGTAGGCATAAAATTGGGAATCCTTTTAGCGAACTTCCCCGAAGAAATGCTGACGGCAGAGCAAATTATATCTGTACGTAAAGCGATCCTGGGAAAGATTCTGGAGATGAAGAATGACCAGCTCAAGCCGGCATTCCTCGGATACAGTGCTAGACCAGGATGGCTAGTTCTCACCTGCTCTGACAAGGCTACCTCGGAGTGGCTAAAGCAGATAACGGGTGAGATAAAACCATGGGAAAATGCCAATCTAAGGGCTGTAGAGGAAAGTGAAATTCCTCGAGCAAAGATCCTGGTTGGCTACTTCCCTGAAAGTACAGAGATGCCTGCTGACGAATTATTACAGTTCGTACGTGCTCAAAACCATGAACTTAAATTAGCTGAGTGGAAGGTCCTAAGGAAAGTGACTGAAGGGGTTGTCTCACAGGTCACTCTCTCAGTGGACCACTGCTCGGCGGAAAAGCTCTAGAAGTTAAACTTCAAGATTAACTTCCTTTTTGGACAGGTGCAGCTTAGACCGAAAGGTGATCTAAAGCTGCAAAAGGAGCAAAGCAATACAACAGAGGCCAACTCAAAGGCTGGGGCGTCCAAGACTGCACATCGGCCATTAGGCCCAGCAGCTGCGGTCACCTCAACCTCGAGCATAAACCTCGATAGTAATGCTGATGCTCCTGAGAAAAGGGAAGTGGCTGAACCGGAGCCACCAAGGGCGATAACCCAAACGGGAACCCCAAGACAGGTTGAGAAGGTAGCCACAACTACCAGTGGGCCTAACAGGCCGGTAATTGCGACACCCTCAACCTCTAAAAAGAGCAACAGGCTGTCCAGTACTGCTGGGGAGCAGGCAGTGGTTAAATTAAAACCGCCCTGCAAAACCACAGTACCCCCAAGTTTTTATTTAAAAGGGCCAAAACCCTTAAACGAAAACCAGGGGGCGAAAGCCCGTAAAAGCCTGAAAAAGGGAACTAAAAAGAGTTCCAGAAAAGAAGGTCATCCTTAATGACCAGAAGCAGGAGTGATATTAGGCTACTCCAAGTGAATCTTCATCATGCAAAAGCTGCATCAGATGTGCTTAGCAGAAGATTCATTAGGGGAAGTATAGACATAGCACTCCTGCAAGAACCTTGGGTTCTTGGAAGTCAAGTAAAAGGGCTTCCAACTAAACAAGGTAAGTTGATTTATGATAGGAACCATGCCACTCCAAGGGTAGCAATGCTTTTTAAACCTAATATCAACTTCCTTCCTATTACAGAATTAATCTCTCGGGACCTAGTGGCTGCCCTAGTGGAGGTGCCAACAGATAAAGGCAAACATGAGGTGGTAATGGCCTCAGCCTACTTCCTGGGTGAGATGGATCCACCTCCTCCAGAGGAAATTACAAAACTGCTGGAGTTCTGCAGAAAAAGGAATAAATCCTTCATCATTGGGTGTGATGCGAATGCCCACCACATCGTATGGGGAAGCAGTGACACCAACAGACGAGGTGAGTACCTTTTTGACTACTTAGTTAAAAATAATGTAGACATAGCAAATATAGGGAATGAACCAACATTCTGCAATGCTATTCGCCAAGAAGTGCTGGACTTAACACTTATCAGCCCAAATATGGCGGATGGCATTGTGAATTGGCATGTCTCAAGCGAGGCCTCGATGTCGGACCATAACCATATCATGTTCGATATTAAGGCTTCCCCTATGCAAAGGGAGGAAACAAGAGTTTCACGACTCACTGATTGGAATTCCTACAGGGAATACATCAGAATGGGTCTGGAGGAACTCGATAACGGCCAAATAGAGACCCGTACGGATCTAGACCGTATCTCCTCCCAGTTGCACAGACTGATAATCTGTTGCTATGAACAAAGTTGTCCTGCTAAACAAAGGGAAACAACGCGAGCTGTACCCTGGTGGAACAGGGAACTAGATAGATTAAGAGCCAAGTCCAGAAGGCTCTTCAACAAGGCAAAAACAACTGGTGCTTGGCATGAATACAAGCGCGCCTTGACTGAGTATAATAAAGAGCTTAGGAAATCCAAGAGGAGAACTTGGAGAAATCTGTGCGAGGGTATAGATGATCTACCCACAAGTGCAAGACTTCAAAAGGTTCTCTCTAAGGATCACTCCAATAGTATCGGCCTTCTACGCAAAGTCGATGGCAGCTACACGAGTAGCCGGGAAGAAACAGTAAGTTTGTTATTACAAACTCACTTTCCTGATTCAAGAGTTATGCAAGATGACGACGGAACCCCTGAAGAGCTAAGACTTGAATGCAGGCCTTCCAACAGGATTAAAAGTCTCTCTGACAGAATTTTCACTCAAAAGAAAGTTAAATGGGCCGTCAACTCCTTTAAGCCATTCAAATCGCCTGAAGCTGATGGCATCTTTCCGGCCCTAATTCAACAAGGGCTAGAGGAGATACTGCCAAATCTCATTAAGACCTTTAGAGCAAGCTATGCTCTAGGGTATATACCCAGGACGTGGAGGGAAGTTAAGGTATCATTTATACCTAAAGGGGGAGGGCGTTCACCTGCACTACCCAAATCCTACCATCCGATCAGTCTAACGTTATTTCTCCTCAAAACAATGGAGAAAGTGCTAGACAATTATATTAGGAGCGGTGCACTTAAGCGATCACCGCTGCACCCAAACCAACAGGCTTACCAAGCAGGGAAGTCTACTACAACTGCCCTACATAGTCTTGTTCTAAGACTAGAACAGGCGGTAGAGGATAAAGAGACAGCCCTATGTGCATTCCTAGACATCGAAAGAGCATTTGATAATACCTCCTTTGAAGCCATTGAGAACGCAGCTACCAATAAAGGAATCGAACCTTCCTTGATAAAATGGATAAAAGCTATGCTTGAAAGCCGGAGAATCACAGCTAACCTGGGGGAGGACTCTATAACAGTAGTGGCCGCTAAGGGATGTCCCCAAGGTTGGGTTCTGTCCCCTCTACTATGGTCACTGGTTATAGATGATCTTCTACAGAAGCTAACCAACTCCGGCTTTGAAAATCAGGGATATGCAGATGACCTGGTTATTACAATTAGGGGCAAATATGATCAGATAATCTCTGAACTATTGCAGAATGCCCTAAACATAGTCTGCAACTGGTGCCAAACAATGGGACTTCGAGCCAACCCGGGCAAGACAATAGTTGTTCCATTCACAAGAAAAAGGAAGCTTTGTTTGAAAGCACCATCTCTTGAGGGAACAACAGTGGAATTTTCAAAGGAGGTCAAATATCTGGATATTACCTTAGATAATAGACTAACCTGGAACTCTCACTTAAAAAGAATACTAGATAAAGCTACAGTGGCAACATGGACATGCCGCAGGCTTTTTGGCAAAACTTGGGGTCTAAAACCAAAAATGACTCTGTGGTCATATACATCTATTATAAGACCCATGGTCACATACGCTTCACTCATTTGGTAGCCAAAAACAGAACAAAAGACGGCTCAAGCTAGTTTGCAAAATCTACAACGGCTTGCATGTCTAGGGGTAACAGGTGCCATGCGTACCTGCCCAACCACAGCCTTAGAGGCTATGTTGGACCTGCTACCCTTACATTTGCATGTGAGAGGGCAGGCCATACATAGTGCAATAAGACTGCAAAGGGCAAATCTCCAAAACACAAACAATTTGGCTGGCCACCTGAGAGTCCTCCAGGAATTCGTAGAGGACCCGATGACTAACCCAATTTCAGATGTTATACAAAAACGCCATAACTTTGAAACGCCATTTAAGGTGATCTTGGGGGACCGTCAATGGTGGCACACTGGGGACCTACCCTTTGAAAAAGGGTCTCTTAAATGGTACACGGATGGGTCCAAAATGGAAGGTAAAGCAGGCGTGGGCATATATGGGCCAAGGTGCCATCTCGCAAAGGCACTGGGGGCCTCACCAACCATTTTTCGGGCAGAAATACACGCAATAGAACGCTGCGCTCGCGAGATAATCCATAAGAATATGCGTGGAGCAAGAATATACATAATATCAGATAGCCAAGCAGCACTTAAAGCGTTAAACTCGTTTACGTTTGAGTCTAAGCTGGTTTGGGACTGTCTTACTGTCTTGAAGCAACTGGCTGAGACAAATAGGGTGACACTAATATGGGTACCAGGACATGAAGGCATTAAGGGGAACGAGATTGCGGACCGCCTTGCAAATGAAGGAGCCAAATCTCCATTTATTGGCCCGGAGCCTGTCTTTGGACACCCAAAGAGTCACCTCCTGGCTCAGATCAGGCTTTGGGAGGACAGAACTAAAAAGGAATACTGGGAAAACACCCCGGGGCTGAGACAAGCGAAAAAATTTATAAAGTATTCGCAACAGAGGACAAAAGAACTCCTCACACTCAGCAGAAAGGAACTAAGGCGCATAACGGGCCTACTTACTGGGCATTGCCCACTTAGATACCATCTCAAGAAGATGGGTAAGGTCGATGATGAGACCTGTCGATTCTGAATGGAAGACGATGAAACTGCTGAGCATATCCTGTGTGATTGTGAAGCTCTATGCCGCATAAGGCTAAGACATCTAGGAAAAGCATTTCCAAATCCTGAGGATGTTGTTAAAATGGCCCCCAAGGACATTATAGGTTTCATTAAAGACCCTAAGTTCGAATGGGCGCCCTAGGGCGTTTAGGGGTAATGTCACAAAAGATCTCCTATGTCGCGGCGGCAGGATGAGAGGCGGGAGTCCTGTCTGCATCCCCCGGAATAATAATAATAATAATAATAATCTGTGCGTTACAAACGGAATGACAAACTTAGTATACCCTATAGATTTCATCTAGGGTATAAAAACATTTGCTTTCGCCACGCTGTAAAACATGTTATGGTCCATTTCAGAATGCACTACCCATTTCGCAATCTGTATATACTCTGCTCTAGTTATGCCATGCGACATCTTCTGCCATATGTTATGCTCTAACGAGGTAAGAACTAAAGGAGATAAAAATGAAAAAATATCAAGTACCAAAACCCTCGAGAATACTTCCCAAGCCATGAAACAGAAATCTATATATAATACAATCTATATGTATGCGTATGATAATTACATGCCGATGTGCAGGAGTCTGAATCTGTAGGCAGCGGCATTCAATATGCAGCCCACGGCATCCCATGATGGCACAGCGACATTACAATGATTACTCAGCTGAGAATTTTTGTTTGAGGAATCGTAGTCATTTGTTAAGATAAATTTTTTTAAATAGTTTTGTTAGGAAAGCTATGAAAATTTTATTAAGGTTCGGAAGATAAGAAAGCTAGCTTAATATTATCAAAACACAATTTTTCTGTAGTTTAGGGCGGAGGAGCTATTCAAATCAAACGTTTGTCAGTTTTACATAAGAACAATGCAAATATTTTAGAATGTAAGGACTCCGTTGGCCTCGCATGAGGTAGAGAGGGAGTCTGTTTCATGGCTTATGAAGTATTCTCGAGGGTTTTTTGGCTTATCACAATTCCTGTACTTTCTATATTCTAAGTTTTTGCCACTTCACGTACACCTTGCTTCTCCATTTTTCATCTGCATAATACTAGCTGATTCATTCTTCGTTTAGCATAACCAATTGTTGAACCTGTTCTTTAAATAAATAAGGAGGAGTTTGCGTGCGGAATATAACGCATTCGGTCGGATTTCAAGAATACCACATGTGTCGATTCCGATTGGTTTTCACACCACAAGGAACATGGGAATCTGCCTTCGTTTTTCAAGAATAGGCCCCACACCCTACCCCGAAAAGGCCGAGCATAGAGATTATCAGCATCATCAAGATTTTTGCCAGATTCTCAATAAATGAAACCATTTCTATTTTCTTTTTTAAAGTTAAATACAATTTCATACTAAATAAAGTACATATATTAGAATTATTATTAGAATTGGTCTAAGATAAATTCTCTTGATACCCTAGACCTAAATGAATTCCCCTAGTAATTTCATATCATGAACTTTCTGTGTAAGTTTGATTTTTGAATTGCTTTTTCGCATATATATATTTCTAAAACGGTTCGTCGGACAGTAAAAATGATTATAACCACTGTCATAAGATTTCCTGATTTGTCCCGTTGTCGAATTTAAGTTTCTTTTTTTTTAAAAAAAGCTAGTGTGCAAAAATTCTGCTCTTTAAGTAATCGAGTTATCTTGACTGATGAACGGACAGACAGACATGCAAAAATCAAAATAACTTATAATAGCTGTGTTCTTTTGTGCCCGCAGAACAGAGCAGAACAAAAGAACACCTCATACATTTTCATAGAAGATTTAAATAAAGCGAACAGTACAAATAGTTTACTTCAATCGGCAGAACAATTTGTTCTCTCCAGTATATGGGAGTTCTAGAACAAAGTACACAACAGAACACAGTTACTTTTTACTATGCGTGGGTGTCTAGTCCATTTTGTTCTGCCCACTGACTTATAACAATGGACTCAGCGATTTGCTATTTCAAGTGGCACAAAAAATATTGTGTTTCTGTATATCACCGTTAGAGCACCCTTTAAAACGATTACATAAAAAACATGTAAAACTCAAAAATTTACACCCGTAAATCGAATTTTATTAAGAAAATATATTTTCTTGTACCCAAGTGATATTTTAATCGCTTATAAGGAATAAAAATCATTCCGACTATAATTTTCAAAAGTTATTCTTAACTGAATCCTGCTTATGGGCAAGAGAGACGGAGCACGGTAAACACTATCTTTACCTTATTCCATCTGAGGTGAATGATCTGTAGCCAACATAAAAACATCAAATGGCATAAGCAAACGTTCCAGAATGCTATATTTTGTGTTGGTAGCTCCAACTCTGCCATAGGGCGAAAGAGAGAACTATAAAACTTGTGCCATGCTTTACTATAGGAAAATGACAATACGCTCAGTCCATTGTTATAAGTAAGTGCTTCTACCATAATTATTTCTATGCGTTTCAAACGGAATGAAAAACTTAGTATACTCTATGATTTCATCATCTAGGCAATTAATCATGAACTAGATTACCATTCGGTATAATATTATATTTGATACTGAAGCTGTCGTAGCAATTAAAAATAATTGTAAGTATTGGAAAAGAATTGAAAGGAATTATACAATAATGCCCAAGTAGTTTATACATTTGGGCATTCATAAGTATTTTTGTAATGGTACCAAATTTTTGCCAAATTCAATTACTTTTCGGAATTTTAAAGGATTTTTTGCAATTTTTGGAATAGTACTGTAAAATTTCGCTCTATTCATCGAAATTGTCTTTCAGATTTGATTTATGAGTAAATTCTTAAAGAATTTTAGCTATGTGTGCTGTGCTATACTTTTCCCACTGTGTCGAATTTGTATAGAATTTACGTACACATAATTTTTTTTAAGCAAGCAACCACTTCAAATCTGAAATATGTATATTTACGTAACTATTTGCAATCCCCCGCTAGTTTCATAATACTTTTGCTAGTTTTTGTCACGAGTTTTACTCTTAAGTAGTACATTCAAGGTAAAGCCTTCCCAAAAGTAGCCGGCTAACTTTACTTTGTTTAGGTCATCTCTTGGCGAATATTTTTTACAAGTGGATTTGTTTTGACTGTGTTTTATGTTATATTGACTGAGAGACATGATGAATTATAGTATTAAGCTGCAAAAGCAACACGCGGTTAAAAGTATTTAATAACAACTTGAATTTCTTCTCCTTCATAAGAATAAATCGCTTCGGGAAAAGTGAATAAGTCATTGTGCAAAAGCAAAAAAAAATTCCAATTTGAATATGTTCTTTGTATCCTGGTGAGAACGCTTAAAATTACATCGACCGATATTTCCACCATTTATAACGTGTTGCCAGCTAACCGTTCAGAAAAGCTATACTTGTTATTCTTTATACCATGAGCAGTATCTGTGTACCTACAGGGGCGGATTTGATCACTTGGCCGCCCTAGGCCTATGGAAGATTGCCGCCCCCCTACTCCCTGTAAAACACGAAAAATTGAATGATCTATATCCAGTGAAGGGACCCCAGGCTAGAATTAGCGAAGTAGTCTGCCTCATAAATCGGAGTAGATTTGAAAAAAATGGAGTAGAATTAAAAATAACACTTTCCAACGAATTATTTTATTTAAAAAAACGAAAAAGTATAAAAATGTAATGAAATACCCACAACTACAAGAAAAAATCACCAAGTTTTGCCGCCCCCTAAATCTGCCGCCCTAGTCCCGGGCCTACTCGGCCTATAGGGAAATCCGCCCCTGTGTACCTACTGCATGATCTCACTCATTGTTATAATTGCTTCTTACAATATATACAATTTTTGCAGACAGTAATAACCATTAGGTAAAAATTAATTGATTACCCAATTATTTTTTTCCGTTTGGAATAAATTTTTTCAGATCCAGATCATTGTGCTAAATAAGAGTATATATGAATTATCATATTGTTGGACAGCATAGTTGCAAAATTATTTTTCTTTATTAAAAACACTTATACATAGTTTATTTTGAATGAAAGTTGTTTCATTAAAATATTTGAGAATTCAGAAATAAATAACTACTTCCAGCCGATTTTGTTAATCGAGTGCAAATTACAGAAAGCACATTTTAGTGCCTTGATTTAGATTCAATAAGCTTGACCTTCTCATACCTTCTTAGATAGTATAAACATTCATAATGATAATGTCGCACGTATTCAAGTACTGATTGGCCTATTTTCAGGATTCATAATTAACTATATAAATTTGTTAAGCTTGTTAATTAAAATTGAGAACCGTATATCATTTTCTTCAATAGTAATATTTTCTACTGTAAAGATATTAATTTAATTGAATGACAAAAATCTTGTTCGCACTCTAAATTTACTGAATTTATTACGCAATGCAAACTACGATGCAGCTCGTTACAGAAGGAATAATGTAACTCGATTATATTGTTTAATGTCACCACACGCACTTATTATTTAATTACATACATATACTTGACTCATATAAAAGAATGCACAAAATGTAAAAAATATATAAAAGCTCACCACTTGCAATACATTATCGTAACAAAAAAGTGAAGTGTAGTAACAAATCGTGTAAAACGTATGCTGTTCTTTCCGAACTAAACAGAACTAAATCGAAAGTTCAGGTTTTAATTCTTTTATAGCTTTTATAGCATTTCAGTGCGAAATTTTTACATGTGTCTAAGCCCGTATAAAGCAATGTTTTCGAAGATATATTGATGCTTTAAGCTCAGATTAATTCAATTCATAGCAAATGCGTCTCAGTCAAATTGATTCATATTAAAAGCACTAATATCTTTTAATATTAATATAAATTATAAAGACTCTCACGAATGGAGTTCTAATTTGCTTGTGATCGTTCATATTGACGGTAAAATTTACTGTTTACTCCATTTTGAGCATTAAATGCGAATGACAGTGAAAACTTGTTATAGATTGATTAAAATTTTTGCTTTACTTAG
The DNA here is from genome assembly GCA_963930735.1 of Dioctria linearis. NCBI lineage: Eukaryota > Metazoa > Arthropoda > Insecta > Diptera > Asilidae > Dioctria > Dioctria linearis. Next base: position 94,732,832 of record OZ005744.1, on the reverse strand, counting down.
AAGCTTTAACCGTTTCAATGATAATGAAATAAAGATAAGTTATTGTTGCATCCTTGGTTATATCATAATGTTATCAACATGTAATTTGTTTAGTTGAAAATGAAAATTTTTATAGCTTTAATGAAATAGTTTATCTACATATATGTATGTAATATGGTCATTTTGAAATCCAAGAATTTAAATTTTTGTTATCATAGGTATAATAATATTTTTTGAGTATAAATAACCTTATTACCTATAGCATTTTTAGCCTCATTGTTTGACACAAACTTATTGCGCCAACCGTAACAAAGCAATTTATTCCATTAACTAATAAATAGTAATTTTAATTGCAAAGCAATAAAAAGATTTAAGTTTTGCAGTTCAGCAGCACGGATGAAGACGAAGATGAACATTGAATTAGGATAGGTTTATAATATGCTTCTTGAAGTGAGAAGCAAGTAAGCAGCAAATTTATTTTCAACATTATAACTATTATAATTCTGTGGTTTTTTTTCAAGTAACTCCTTATCTGCAAAATTTACGAGCTTAAACTAAATATACCATTCGACACAAAATTTTACATTTTATAATCCTGCGTACTCTGTTATAGCAATTATACTATTGTTAACAAAAGAATACCACTAAAGTACCCAAAAATCTCAAATTTTTCAAGCAACAGCAGAAGTAAACAAATTGGTCAAACAGCAATGCAGTTATTTTAAAATTAAATTCCGACTTCACATTCAAAAATATTTTCAGATAACACAATATGTACACAAATACACATTTCAGGTTCTGCTTTGGCCAAAATAATGTTAAGATGGTTATCAGAATTCAAATGCAGTCATGGCTTTCGCAATTTTTCTTATTTCAATAAACTGCATCAGTGAACTTTTCGAGTAAACCGTAAATCGATGTGTAGCGATTACTGATTTCAAATAACTATTCATCTTCACTTGAGTCTTTAATTCGCACACAGTATATAAAAAAAAAACTGCTATAATTGCGAACTAAGAGTATTGCATGTGCAACTTCTTCCCTATATTTAACATTTTTTAAAAAAAATAGTATCAATACTGTTACTAAAATTTATTTCAAAACGTCCTGTGTGGAAAAGAAAAATATTCCACAAATTGATGATATCCCAATACTTTTTCTCACTTTTTTGCAGTTTTCCCTCGTTTTTTCAAAACTGGCTTTTAGTAGATAACGGGTTATTTGAAAAAACCACAGAATAATTCTTTTAAGCAAATACACATCAAAAATTTCAAATATGTGAAAAGGTTTTATTCACAAAAATGTCTAGGTAAATCTAAATTCAATTATTGAAAACACTGAAACCACATACATATATCCGTCTATTTGTTCTCTAATTTTCATTTAAACAACTGTCATATGTATGTCAAAACGAAAATTCGGACACGGAACTCCAATTTTTTGATTTCGCGTCAATTTGTTTGTAAGGAAAAGTGGCACTTTTTTAATTTATCGACATAGTAAGGGTGATAATTGCTATTGAGACTATTGAATAAAATGAATAGATCGAGGTAAGAGGAGGCTTGCGAGCGGTTTATATGTTGGTTCATGGGATGATTCTACTCTGAGGTCGTAGATGAGACAGGTGTCTATGATCCATTTTTGTAGAGTTTTCTGGCTTGGTTATCGGCTATCTTGTTGATATTCCAGAGATGCTGTTTTCCTCCTAAGATTCTTTTGTTCATCTTTGGTTGCTTACAGTATTTTTTCCAGGTCTGGTATGGTTAAAGAATCCCAGTCAGTTCAAATGGATACAGGGAGACCAAACGGCATTGGAACAGTTGAAGCAGGAACTTACCTCTGCTCCGCTGCTAGTGAGTCCAAATTTCACTAAGCCATGCGTTATACCAGCCAGCAGATGGAATGCTTTTACAATTAGATGACGATGACCATAAGAGTCCTATTGCCTACGTCTCGAAAAAGTTGAATTCGGCACAACATAACTACAGTGTCACTGAGCAAGAATGCCTGGCAGCTATGATAAGTCGTCAAAAGTTCCGGGCTTTCATTGGACTTATACCATTTAAAATAGTAACAGATCATGCTAGCTTGAAATGGCTAAATGTTTCGAAAGGACCTCAGCGGTAGGCTTGCTCGGTGGAGTCTTAAACCTCAGAGTTTCGACTTCACAATTGAACGCCGAAAGGGAAGCCTTAATGTCGTTCGTATACCACTGTCACGGATGCACTGTGATAGCTTAACACCAACTGAAGATATTGTTCTGGAGGTCGATCTTAACTCTCCATATTTCGACTCGTTGGAATATGAAGAGTTGAGGAAGAAGGTTAAATAAGCTGCCAGATCTATGTGTCGGGTATGGATTCATCTACTTTCGTACAGTTCCGAGGACATGTGACCCAGTCCAGGAAGCAGCAGCTTGGAAGCTTTGGATTATGTGATGTGTGCAAAAAAATTAAAGTTCCTAATACCATTCTTAGACCACCAATGGAAGTACCCAGTTTTAAAACCGATGAAGAAAATCATAAAAAAAAATCACAGAAAAACTCCACACATCTGTCAGTTTGTAGAGACCGAGATATTCTACATGTTCGGAGTTCCGGAGATGATAGTGACCGACAATAGAAAGCTGTCTTGCTTCTCGCCGTTCACCAAACTGTTGGAGAAATGTTGTGCGTAGCATTTGCGAATGGCAGTGTATTCGCTCAGGCCAACGCCAAAGAGCATACCAGGTGGGATGAGAAGTTAAGCTACATTGCTAGTGTAGTGATCTCATTAGTGCTCTTTTAATCTCATCATAATAACATCACGATCATTAAACCACAGCCTTCATTTAAATCAACGGTGACCCACTATCAGAACGATATTATTCAACAAACGAAATACCCATAGAAGCGAGTGTCCACACGTCGAGTTATCATTCCTGCAGGCGCGACAAATATTATGAAACCCCATGCACTGGGTCAAGTAAATTAGAAGCGCTTGCGTAATATGAATGACGTTGTGGTGTAATGATCGTGATGCCATTATGATGAGATTAAATGAGATCACTAATGAGATCACTACACTAGTTCCCTCAGGAGCTCCGTCCATCAAGCAACCGTCTTTTCACCCCACAAAGCATTATTTCCTCTCCAAATGATTGGGCATGCTAACTCGTATACTCTCCTGATGGACCTAGGGACTCTTAGTGAGCCCATAACGGTAGATGTGGCTGACAAGATGCAGTTGATTCATACGAGGGTACAAGAAATCGTGAGTCACATATTCGTGCACGGTACCAAAAAATTATAATCTACGAGCAAAACTATAGTAGTAGTATAAGTAGTTCAAGAGGTATACAGACGTAACTACATACAGAGCAGTTTTCAACAAATTGGAGCGAAAATTTCTGAAATGTCGCATAAAATCTAGAAAAGGAAGCTCGCTTTATAAGCTTGGGGATATACAAGAAAGAGAAGTCACTCGGCATCTTCCATGCTAAGGATATTAGAATCTATTAAACAACTGGAGCATAATAGAATAAAAATAGATACTTACCTTATTGTCTTCCTTCACTGACATCATTGGCTCTGTACATGCCAGAATGTTAAATGAACATTCAGCTCATACACTTCCTGAGAGATCCGAATATTGCCGAATTTGTCGAGGCACTAGCCTCTATTTATGGATGGTTGGAGGGGGGGGGGTGGTAGTAAATGCTCCCATGGTATGTTCTACTTGTCGTAAGAGGCGACTAAGGCAACACAAATCCTTCACTGGAGCTATACCGTCATATTTGCGGCAAGGTCCAGTGTTCAGGATCTTGTAGGTAGAATTGGCGGCGGATGAGCGTGTGGTAGAGCCAACTACACTGTAAATAATATTAGGACTATTCTCTAAATTTAAGACACGTTTTTCCCTAAAAATAAATGTAATCTTCTCTGATAGAAAGGGAAAATCAGTTTAATTTCCCCAAATCAAAGGAACATTCAATGAATTTATGTACTTGGGACCAGAAAATCTATAAAGTACGTTAATTTCCCGAAATGTTAAGCTCTCTTGGATATAAAGAAGAGAACATTCAATACATTAGGTATTATGCTACATTTATACCTTTTTATATTTTCGTTTATATAATTCACACATTGTTTTTGAAAACAAGTTATATATTGTTTTTCAATATTTTGATTGAGCGTGCCCAGCGCACCAACATAAAGGCTGGAACACAATGTGGCGCTGTAGCTCGAGCTGGTGCGGTAGCTGGTGCTGTACCTTACTGGCGCGTGATGTAGCTAACATTGGTTACAATGATGCAGCTTGTAGCTAATGATACTTTTACTTTGATCTATGGAATTTGAAAATATTATTCAATACGGAAAAATTACGAGAAATGGCCTTTTTAGCATGTGTAGTGCAATTTTGCTTTTTCACTATAAATATTTAAAGGAAAAAAACGCAGACAGTGATGGCTTAGACCTCTATATCAACAGAGGAAGAGTTCAGGATTCTAATAAAAAACATTTAAATATATAAAGGAGCTTGATTCAATAAAAATATTAATTTCCAACGACTGTTAGATTTGGCGTGCGCCAAAAATTAAAATTTGGCAAAATTGAGCTACAGCGCCAGCGCCAGCGCCAGCTATACATTGGAACGCCATCATAGATTTTCCGTGCTTTCAAATTTTGACAGGTCTGGCTACCGCGCAACATTGTGTTCCGGCCTTAACTTCCATACTACTTAGTATGGGCCATAAGAAATGAGCTATTGAGGTCATCCTTATGTTTTTTAAAGGGGGTGGTCTTCTATATCCTTCACCTATGGTGGAGAGTGGTGCGGTGCTATTACCTATTTCCTACATTATAGGGAATATTCCTAAATTTTGGGGAATAGCCCCACATTTTAGGGGAAAAAGCAAAACAACAATTTATAATTCCCTGTATTTTAGGGAATGTTCCCTACATTTTAGGGAATATTCCATAAAATTTGAGCTATTCAGGTCATTCTTATGTTTTTTATTATATATTTATATAATATTCCTAAATTTTGGGGAATAGTCCGTACATTTTAGGGGGGAAAACAAAACAACAATTTAAAATTCCCTATATTTTAGGGAATGTTCCCTACATTTTAGGGAATATTCCAAAAAAATTTGGGACAAAAATAAAAAAAAAATGAAAATTCCCTACATTTTAGGTAATATTTCCTAAATTTTAGGGGGGTGTTAGAACGCAATTATAACATACATATACGCAAGCAGCATTTATCTACAATCAACACTAATGAGTCAAAATAAATAGCATTTATAAACCTACTTCCTATAAAACTACATTCATACTAGTGATTCTCAATTATACACATATACATAAATTATTGTCTAACTTGCATTCACTCAGTTCTTTTGCATTTTTCATTTTTATAACAAAAGGTAACAGTTATCAAATTTTCTAGTTTTGAAGAGTAATTGACTTGCTGCTATGTAATTTTTAGTTCTGTTAAAACCGGGGCGTGCAATAAAGATATTTAGGAAAAACATATATCGAGAGTTTTAATTAAAGCAATCCGATCTCCTATTTAGTGCAGTTCTATAATTGCGGGGACATATCCGACTACGCGGAAACATATTTTGGTGCCGAAACCCGGGAAGGAGTATCGGTTTAATAATTAAAAATTGATTCTAAACATAGCGGGAAAGTTGTGCATAAAGATTTTCAATTGGGAACACAATTTTGTACTTAACATACATATCGTGCTATAACGGTGAAGTACATTGTGTGGTGCTGTGATAAACAACAAAAGAATTAAATGCAAAATATCTTGTGTGATTATTAATACATTGGTTGAATTTACATGTATGGTGACTTGCCGTGGTTCTATCTGTTTAATATGATTTATTAATCGGGATTGTTTGAAGTGCAAATCTCATGTAACTTGAGATACTCACATATTGTGAAACTTATTTTTCTCATTTATTAACAAATCGGTATCATAACGTGGATTACAATAGAAAAGGGAACCTAAGGCGATCAGCGAAAATCAATCAGAAAGGTCAACCGGTGCAACACATACACAAGTAAGTCCGTTCCATTTATCTACTCATACGAATTACTAACATGGAGAAGCTTGTTAGAGAGCAGAACACGCTTATGACGTATATCAGCAATTTCTTAGATAACACCAATCGTGTGGGTAAAGACAAGCACACTCAGGGTTATTTACAAGCGCGGGTGTCTCTCCTCAACAAATATTGGGATAAATTCCAATTATTAAATGACCAATTTCTTCAAACATGTACTGGTGAAGAGCTGGAGCACGACTATTTTAAAATGGATTTTTACACTACTACAGAGATAGCATATACTGAAGCTCTCGGTACCTTAACCGATATTTTGAAAGAGAATGAATACCTCAATAATTCTAATTTATTATTAAGCAACCAGACCCTACATGAATGCTCCCAAACACAAACAAATTCTTGTAGTTTTTTGGAAAAAATCAAAATTCCTCGTTTCGGAGGTGATCTACGAGAATGGCCGTCATTTTGTGACCTATTTCAAAGCCTAGTGCATACTAGTACGGGACTAAGTGCGTCAGCGAAATTTTATCACCTAAAACTTAGTCTTTACGGTCACGCTGAACAGCTTCTACGAAATACACCTATGTATTTCTGACGCGAATTATACTTCCGCTTGGAAGATTTTATGCGATCGTTATCAAAACAAGCGCTTGCTTGTCAACAGAAACCTTAAATTTCTAACCTCATTACCTACTATGAAGACAGAATCAGCCGAAGAATTGAAAAGACTAAACGATGGGACTATTGAAGCTATCAAAGCGCTAGAGGGTCTTAAACGACCAGTCGATCAATGGGATGATTGGCTCGTCTTTATCACCGTTCAGAAGTTGGATCCTATACCGCGAAAAGACTGGGAATCTTCTATTAGCAAGGATACTAAACTTACAGATTTTAAAACTCTGTCATCATTTCTACAGAACCGCATTAACACATTGGAAGCTGTTGGTGTATGTAATCAAAAACAGAAGGATTTAATTAAAAGTCCGTTCAATAAATTCCAAAATAAGCCTACAGCACTGAAATCTCATGCAGTAACAACCGGAAGGTGTGTAGGTTGCTCAGGGAAACAGATTCTCCTGTTTTGCCCTGATTTCAGACAAAAATCTGTTTTGCAGCGAAGAGAATATGTTTCGAAACATTCACTTTGTTTGAATTGTTTGCGCTCTAATCATACACAAAGTAATTGTCCGTCATCTAACCGTTTTAAACACTGCAAGCAAGCACATCATTCGACTCTACATGTCTTCTCTATCAGTGGTGTGCAGGCAAGGGACACGCTAATTGCAAAAGGGACGGAAAATTCGACACCTGCTTGTACTGATTCCTCTTGTAATCAATCAACCACATCTAATGCATGCACTTACAGAAATTCTACTTTGTTGGCTACAGCTATAGTGAGATTGAGCTCACTTTCTGGCAGAAATATAACGGTTCGAGCACTTCTCGATCAGGGCTCACAAGCCACCTTTATCTCATCTTCTATTGCAGCCTGCCTGCAACTACCAAAATCGAGGGTGAATATTCCTATCACTGGAATAGGAAATACTAACGCTGGTGCCGCAAAATCTGCGGTTGAAGTCAAACTACAGTCATGCATAGATTCTGATTTCGAGCTGAACATAAAAGCATTGATTCTTCCCAAACTAACTAAGTTGGCTGCCTTGCCAAGAACTACTGCATTTCTTAATGCAATTCATCTTCAAGGAATAAAACTTGCAGATCCTGATCCTACCGATAATAAGCCAATAGATCTACTCCTTGGCGCAGACTTATTCTGTACAATTTTAAAGCAAGGATTACGAAGAGGACAGCCAACTGCCCAAGAAACTACTCTGGGTTGGATCTTGTCTGGTCCTACTGTACCAAATTCCGATTACATCCGAGCTTCTTCATTCAACTTGAATGTACACTTTACGATTTCTAATACAGATGCTGCTGCTAAATTGGATTCATTGATCCAAAAGTTTTGGGAAGTTGAGGATAACTTTCAGCCTTCTCCACAATTCTCCGAAAAAGACCAAGCCTGCCTAAAATTGTACAAGGAAACTACTCGGCGAGACAAAGACGGTCGCTACATAGTGCGTCTGCCAATACGCCCAAACTATCAAGACTTGATGCATTTTAAGGAAACGAAGCAAGCTGCGGTCAGAGCACTTCTTAGAATGGAACATCAATTTCAATACAATGATTCGTTTTGTTCTCGTTATAAAGATTTCATGGAAGAATATTTCACACTTTGTCATATGGAACCTGTTCCAGAAAATACTACACTAACCACTACTTCAAGATTCTATCTACCACACCATGGAGTTCTGAAAGAAGATAGTGCTACCACAAAACTAAGAGTTGTCTTCAATGGATCACAGAAATCAAAAAGTGGACTTTCGCTTAACGACTGCTTGTCACCTGGGCCTAAACTTCAAAACGATTTGCGAACCATTATTTTGAGATGGAGAAGACATACAATCGTCTTTGCTGCAGACATAGCAATGATGCTTCGCCAAATCTGGATCGATGAGGCAGATAGGGACTTACAACGGATCGTGTGGCGAAAAGATTCTAGTGATAACATCAACGAATATCGTCTTCGCACTGTTACATACGGTATAACAAGTGCACCGTATCTTTCCATACGTACGTTGCAACAATTAGCAGATGATGAGGGTTCAAAATTTCCGCTAGCAGCAGAAATCTTACGTAATGACTTTTACGTTGACGATGTTTTGTCAGGAGGCGACGATCTTTCTGAAGCAATCAAGATTCAGCAAGAACTTACAGAACTTCTCAAAATTGGCGGCTTTCTTCTACATAAGTGGTCCTCAAATCATCCTCAACTGATCGAATCTCTACAGAATCACTCGTCTCCTAGCCTGGTCAATCTTGATAAAGATGGAATCATCAAAACTTTGGGTCTCCGATGGAAAACAGAGACAGACATGTTTGAGTTCCAAGTGAATATCACAGATTCGCCTCAAATAGTCACCAAGAGGAGACTTTTATCTGATGTGTCCAAACTGTATGATCCGTTAGGTTTCTTGGCCCCAACAATCCTATTAGCGAAGAATTTCTTTCAACAACTTTGGCTGCTAAAGTTGGAGTGGGATACGCCTCTACCAGAGTCTGTTTCACAAGAATGGCTGGTGTTTCGTTCAGAGCTACCAAAACTTGAAATGATTTCAGTACTCCGTTGGATAGGTATACACTCAGCGAGTCTTTCATATGAAATACACGGATTCTCAGATGCATCGGATAAAGCATATGCCGCAGTCGTGTACCTTAGGGTCATACATAGTTACGAGAATATACAGGTGTCTCTTCTCTGTGCAAAAACCAAGCTTGCGCCAATCAAACAACTATCGATCCAAGGCTCGAATTATCTGGTGGTCATTTATTGGCTCGCCTGGTACATACTGTGCAGTCTTCATTGGAACTTTACGAGGCTCCCATCATCTGTTGGACTGATTCACAAACAGTACTCACCTGGTTAAAAGCACATCCGTCGCGTTGGAAAACGTTTATTGCTAATCGGGTCAGCACTATTCATGATCTTCTACCATCAGTGAAATGGAGACACGTTCCTGGTTCATGCAATCCAGCTGACTGTGCCTCTAGAGGGGTTAAGCCATCTATGCTAGCCAGCCATCCTCTATGGTGGCAAGGTTCTTCGTGGCTAAAAGGTCCTTCTACATTCTGGCCGGAACAACGACTATCAAAACCTGACGAAAATGATTTGGAAGAACGGCAACATACAGTCCAAACTTTGGCGGGCTATGGGAAGCGGGCGTTAAAGCTGCAAAGCACCATCTGAAAAGAGTCATCAGTGATACCACTCTAACCTTTGAGGAGCTGTATACGCTTCTGACACAGATCGAAGCGTGTCTTAACTCGAGGCCACTATATCCTATGAGCTCAGATCCCAGTGATTACGAGGTAATCACGCCAGGACATTTCCTGATTGGCACAGCACCGCTCACAGTTCCCGAACCTAGTCTAGCACTTCTGGCGTCGATGGTCATCGGAATACCTAAACAATCTTCAAGTGAGAAATAAATGGACTACTAATAAACCAAATGTAAAGCTTGGGAGCTTGGTCCTTCTTCGGGATGATCGATTACCACCATCACAATGGGCCCTAGGACGCATAATCAATATTCATCCAGGACTTGATGGACTTGTCCGCGTCATCACTGTAAAAACTAAGGACTCTACCTTCAAACGACCAGTCAACAAAGATTGTCCACTACCAATTCCAGAAGATGACACACCAGTCTCGAATTCTGTCAATACGGTGGGCGGCCTATCTACAGCGGCAACCGTGTATCGTCCATTGGACGAAGCGGGCGGTGATGTTAGAACGCAATTATAACATACATATACGCAAGCAGCATTTATCTACAATCAACACTAATGAGTCAAAATAAATAGCATTTATAAACCTACTTCCTATAAAACTACATTCATACTAGTGATTCTCAATTATACACATATACATAAATTATTGTCTAACTTGCATTCACTCAGTTCTTTTGCATTTTGCATTTTTATAACAAAAGGTAACAGTTATCAAATTTTCTAGTTTTGAAGAGTAATTGACTTGCTGCTATGTAATTTTTAGTTCTGTTCAAACCGGGGCGTGCAATAAAGATATTTAGGAAAAACATATTTCGAGAGTTTTAATTAAAGCAATCCGATCTCCTATTTAGTTCAGTTCTATAATTGCGGGGACATATCCGACTACGCGGAAACATATTTTGGTGCCGAAACCCGGGAAGGAGTATCGGTTTAATAATTAAAAATTGATTCTAAACATAGCGGGAAAGTTGTGCATAAAGATTTTCAATTGGGAGCACAATTTTGTACTTAACATACATATCGTGCTATAACGGTGAAGTACATTGTGTGGTGCTGTGATAAACAACAAAAGAATTAAATGCAAAATATCTTGTGTGATTATTAATACATTGGTTGAATTTACATGTATGGTGACTTGCCGTGGTTCTATCTGTTTAATCTGATTTATTAATCGGGATTGTTTGAAGTGCAAATCTCATGTAACTTGAGATACTCACATATTGTGAAACTCATTTTGCTCATATCATTAACAATCGGTATCATATCGTGGATTACGATAGAAAAGGGAACCTAAGGCGATCAGCGAAAATCAATCAGAAAAGTCAACCGGTACAACACATACACAAGTAAGTCCGTTCCATTTATCTACTCATACGAATTACTATTATGGAGAAGCTTGTTAGAGAGCAGAACACGCTTATGACGTATATCAGCAATTTCTTAGATAACACCAATCGTGTGGGTAAAGACAAGCACACTCAGGGTTATTTACAAGCGCGGGTGTCTCTCCTCAACAAATATTGGGATAAATTCCAATTATTAAATGACCAATTTCTTCAAACATGTACTGGTGAAGAGCTGGAGCACGACTATTTTAAAATGGATTTTTACACTACTACAGAGATAGCATATACTGAAGCTCTCGGTACCTTAACCGATATTTTGAAAGAGAATGAATACCTCAATAATTCTAATTTATTATTAAGCAACCAGACCCTACATGAATGCTCCCAAACACAAACAAATTCTTGTAGTTTTTTGGAAAAAATCAAAATTCCTCGTTTCGGAGGTGATCTACGAGAATGGCCGTCATTTTGTGACCTATTTCAAAGCCTAGTGCATACTAGTACGGGACTAAGTGCGTCAGCGAAATTTTATCACCTAAAAGGTAGTCTTTACGGTCACGCTGAACAGCTTCTACGAAATACACCTATGTATTTCTGACGCGAATTATACTTCCGCTTGGAAGATTTTATGCGATCGTTATCAAAACAAGCGCTTGCTTGTCAACAGAAACCTTAAATTTCTAACCTCATTACCTACTATGAAGACAGAATCAGCCGAAGAATTGAAAAGACTAAACGATGGGACTATTGAAGCTATCAAAGCGCTAGAGGGTCTTAAACGACCAGTCGATCAATGGGATGATTGGCTCGTCTTTATCACCGTTCAGAAGTTGGATCCTATACCGCGAAAAGACTGGGAATCTTCTATTAGCAAGGATACTAAACTTACAGATTTTAAAACTCTGTCATCATTTCTACAGAACCGCATTAACACATTGGAAGCTGTTGGTGTATGTAATCAAAAACAGAAGGATTTAATTAAAAGTCCGTTCAATAAATTCCAAAATAAGCCTACAGCACTGAAATCTCATGCAGTAACAACCGGAAGGTGTGTAGGTTGCTCAGGGAAACAGATTCTCCTGTTTTGCCCTGATTTCAGACAAAAATCTGTTTTGCAGCGAAGAGAATATGTTTCGAAACATTCACTTTGTTTGAATTGTTTGCGCTCTAATCATACACAAAGTAATTGTCCGTCATCTAACCGTTTTAAACACTGCAAGCAAGCACATCATTCGACTCTACATGTCTTCTCTATCAGTGGTGTGCAGGCAAGGGACACGCCAATTGCAAAAGGGACGGAAAATTCGACACCTGCTTGTACTGATTCCTCTTGTAATCAATCAACCACATCTAATGCATGCACTTACAGAAATTCTACTTTGTTGGCTACAGCTATAGTGAGATTGAGCTCACTTTCTGGCAGAAATATAACGGTTCGAGCACTTCTCGATCAAGGCTCACAAGCCACCTTTATCTCATCTTCTATTGCAGCCTGCCTGCAACTACCAAAATCGAGGGTGAATATTCCTATCACTGGAATAGGAAATACTAACGCTGGTGCCGCAAAATCTGCGGTTGAAGTCAAACTACAGTCATGCATAGATTCTGATTTCGAGCTGAACATAAAAGCATTGATTCTTCCCAAACTAACTAAGTTGGCTGCCTTGCCAAGAACTACTGCATTTCTTAATGCAATTCATCTTCAAGGAATAAAACTTGCAGATCCTGATCCTACCGATAATAAGCCAATAGATCTACTCCTTGGCGCAGACTTATTCTGTACAATTTTAAAGCAAGGATTACGAAGAGGACAGCCAACTGCCCAAGAAACTACTCTGGGTTGGATCTTGTCTGGTCCTACTGTACCAAACAAATTCCGATTACATCCGAGCTTCTTCATTCAACTTGAATGTACACTTTACGATTTCTAATACAGATGCTGCTGCTAAATTGGATTCATTGATCCAAAAGTTTTGGGAAGTTGAGGATAACTTTCAGCCTTCTCCACAATTCTCCGAAAAAGACCAAGCCTGCCTAAAATTGTACAAGGAAACTACTCGGCGAGACAAAGACGGTCGCTACATAGTGCGTCTGCCAATACGCCCAAACTATCAAGACTTGATGCATTTTAAGGAAACGAAGCAAGCTGCGGTCAGAGCACTTCTTAGAATGGAACATCAATTTCAATACAATGATTCGTTTTGTTCTCGTTATAAAGATTTCATGGAAGAATATTTCACACTTTGTCATATGGAACCTGTTCCAGAAAATACTACACTAACCACTACTTCAAGATTCTATCTACCACACCATGGAGTTCTGAAAGAAGATAGTGCTACCACAAAACTAAGAGTTGTCTTCAATGGATCACAGAAATCAAAAAGTGGACTTTCGCTTAACGACTGCTTGTCACCTGGGCCTAAACTTCAAAACGATTTGCGAACCATTATTTTGAGATGGAGAAGACATACAATCGTCTTTGCTGCAGACATAGCAATGATGCTGCGCCAAATCTGGATCGATGAGGCAGATAGGGACTTACAACGGATCGTGTGGCGAAAAGATTCTAGTGATAACATCAACGAATATCGTCTTCGCACTGTTACATACGGTATAACAAGTGCACCGTATCTTTCCATACGTACGTTGCAACAATTAGCAGATGATGAGGGTTCAAAATTTCCGCTAGCAGCAGAAATCTTACGTAATGACTTTTACGTTGACGATGTTTTGTCAGGAGGCGACGATCTTTCTGAAGCAATCAAGATTCAGCAAGAACTTACAGAACTTCTCAAAATTGGCGGCTTTCTTCTACATAAGTGGTCCTCAAATCATCCTCAACTGATCGAATCTCTACAGAATCACTCGTCTCCTAGCCTGGTCAATCTTGATAAAGATGGAATCATCAAAACTTTGGGTCTCCGATGGAAAACAGAGACAGACATGTTTGAGTTCCAAGTGAATATCACAGATTCGCCTCAAATAGTCACCAAGAGGAGACTTTTATCTGATGTGTCCAAACTGTATGATCCGTTAGGTTTCTTGGCCCCAACAATCCTATTAGCGAAGAATTTCTTTCAACAACTTTGGCTGCTAAAGTTGGAGTGGGATACGCCTCTACCAGAGTCTGTTTCACAAGAATGGCTGGTGTTTCGTTCAGAGCTACCAAAACTTGAAATGATTTCAGTACTCCGTTGGATAGGTATACACTCAGCGAGTCTTTCATATGAAATACACGGATTCTCAGATGCATCGGATAAAGCATATGCCGCAGTCGTGTACCTTAGGGTCATACATAGTTACGAGAATATACAGGTGTCTCTTCTCTGTGCAAAAACCAAGCTTGCGCCAATCAAACAACTATCGATCCAAGGCTCGAATTATCTGGTGGTCATTTATTGGCTCGCCTGGTACATACTGTGCAGTCTTCATTGGAACTTTACGAGGCTCCCATCATCTGTTGGACTGATTCACAAACAGTACTCACCTGGTTAAAAGCACATCCGTCGCGTTGGAAAACGTTTATTGCTAATCGGGTCAGCACTATTCATGATCTTCTACCATCAGTGAAATGGAGACACGTTCCTGGTTCATGCAATCCAGCTGACTGTGCCTCTAGAGGGGTTAAGCCATCTATGCTAGCCAGCCATCCTCTATGGTGGCAAGGTTCTTCGTGGCTAAAAGGTCCTTCTACATTCTGGCCGGAACAACGACTATCAAAACCTGACGAAAATGATTTGGAAGAACGGCAACATACAGTCCAAACTTTGGCGGGCTATGGGAAGCGGGCGTTAAAGCTGCAAAGCACCATCTGAAAAGAGTCATCAGTGATACCACTCTAACCTTTGAGGAGCTGTATACGCTTCTGACACAGATCGAAGCGTGTCTTAACTCGAGGCCACTATATCCTATGAGCTCAGATCCCAGTGATTACGAGGTAATCACGCCAGGACATTTCCTGATTGGCACAGCACCGCTCACAGGTCCCGAACCTAGTCTAGCACTTCTGGCGTCGATGGTCATCGGAATACCTAAACAATCTTCAAGTGAGAAATAAATGGACTACTAATAAACCAAATGTAAAGCTTGGGAGCTTGGTCCTTCTTCGGGATGATCGATTACCACCATCACAATGGGCCCTAGGACGCATAATCAATATTCATCCAGGACTTGATGGACTTGTCCGCGTCATCACTGTAAAAACTAAGGACTCTACCTTCAAACGACCAGTCAACAAAGTTTGTCCACTACCAATTCCAGAAGATGACACACCAGTCTCGAATTCTGTCAATACGGTGGGCGGCCTATCTACAGCGGCAACCGTGTTTCGTCCATTGGACGAAGCGGGCGGTGATGTTAGAACGCAATTATAACATACATATACGCAAGCAGCATTTATCTACAATCAACACTAATGAGTCAAAATAAATAGCATTTATAAACCTACTTCCTATAAAACTACATTCATACTAGTGATTCTCAATTATACACATATACATAAATTATTGTCTAACTTGCATTCACTCAGTTCTTTTGCATTTTGCATTTTTATAACAAAAGGTAACAGTTATCAAATTTTCTAGTTTTGAAGAGTAATTGACTTGCTGCTATGTAATTTTTAGTTCTGTTCAAACCGGGGCGTGCAATAAAGATATTTAGGAAAAACATATTTCGAGAGTTTTAATTAAAGCAATCCGATCTCCTATTTAGTTCAGTTCTATAATTGCGGGGACATATCCGACTACGCGGAAACATATTTTGGTGCCGAAACCCGGGAAGGAGTATCGGTTTAATAATTAAAAATTGATTCTAAACATAGCGGGAAAGTTGTGCATAAAGATTTTCAATTGGGAGCACAATTTTGTACTTAACATACATATCGTGCTATAACGGTGAAGTACATTGTGTGGTGCTGTGATAAACAACAAAAGAATTAAATGCAAAATATCTTGTGTGATTATTAATACATTGGTTGAATTTACATGTATGGTGACTTGCCGTGGTTCTATCTGTTTAATCTGATTTATTAATCGGGATTGTTTGAAGTGCAAATCTCATGTAACTTGAGATACTCACATATTGTGAAACTCATTTTGCTCATATCATTAACAATCGGTATCATATCGTGGATTACGATAGAAAAGGGAACCTAAGGCGATCAGCGAAAATCAATCAGAAAAGTCAACCGGTACAACACATACACAAGTAAGTCCGTTCCATTTATCTACTCATACGAATTACTATTATGGAGAAGCTTGTTAGAGAGCAGAACACGCTTATGACGTATATCAGCAATTTCTTAGATAACACCAATCGTGTGGGTAAAGACAAGCACACTCAGGGTTATTTACAAGCGCGGGTGTCTCTCCTCAACAAATATTGGGATAAATTCCAATTATTAAATGACCTACTTCTTCAAACATGTACTGGTGAAGAGCTGGAGCACGACTATTTTAAAATGGATTTTTACACTACTACAGAGATAGCATATACTGAAGCTCTCGGTACCTTAACCGATATTTTGAAAGAGAATGAATACCTCAATAATTCTAATTTATCATTAAGCAACCAGACCCTACATGAATGCTCCCAAACACAAACAAATTCTTGTAGTTTTTTGGAAAAAATCAAAATTCCTCGTTTCGGAGGTGATCTACGAGAATGGCCGTCATTTTGTGACCTATTTCAAAGCCTAGTGCATACTAGTACGGGACTAAGTGCGTCAGCGAAATTTTATCACCTAAAAGGTAGTCTTTACGGTCACGCTGAACAGCTTCTACGAAATACACCTATGTATTTCTGACGCGAATTATACTTCCGCTTGGAAGATTTTATGCGATCGTTATCAAAACAAGCGCTTGCTTGTCAACAGAAACCTTAAATTTCTAACCTCATTACCTACTATGAAGACAGAATCAGCCGAAGAATTGAAAAGACTAAACGATGGGACTATTGAAGCTATCAAAGCGCTAGAGGGTCTTAAACGACCAGTCGATCAATGGGATGATTGGCTCGTCTTTATCACCGTTCAGATGTTGGAGCCTATACCGCGAAAAGACTGTGAATCTTCTATTAGCAAGGATACTAAACTTACAGATTTTAAAACTCTGTCATCATTTCTACAGAACCGCATTAACACATTGGAAGCTGTTGGTGTATGTAATCAAAAACAGAAGGATTTAATTAAAAGTCCGTTCAATAAATTCCAAAATAAGCCTACAGCACTGAAATCTCATGCAGTAACAACCGGAAGGTGTGTAGGTTGCTCAGGGAAACAGATTCTCCTGTTTTGCCCTGATTTCAGACAAAAATCTGTTTTGCAGCGAAGAGAATATGTTTCGAAACATTCACTTTGTTTGAATTGTTTGCGCTCTAATCATACACAAAGTAATTGTCCGTCATCTAACCGTTTTAAACACTGCAAGCAAGCACATCATTCGACTCTACATGTCTTCTCTATCAGTGGTGTGCAGGCAAGGGACACGCCAATTGCAAAATGGACGGAAAATTCGACACCTGCTTGTACTGATTCCTCTTGTAATCAATCAACCACATCTAATGCATGCACTTACAGAAATTCTACTTTGTTGGCTACAGCTATAGTGAGATTGAGCTCACTTTCTGGCAGAAATATAACGGTTCGAGCACTTCTCGATCAAGGCTCACAAGCCACCTTTATCTCATCTTCTATTGCAGCCTGCCTGCAACTACCAAAATCGAGGGTGAATATTCCTATCACTGGAATAGGAAATACTAACGCTGGTGCCGCAAAATCTGCGGTTGAAGTCAAACTACAGTCATGCATAGATTCTGATTTCGAGCTGAACATAAAAGCATTGATTCTTCCCAAACTAACTAAGTTGGCTGCCTTGCCAAGAACTACTGCATTTCTTAATGCAATTCATCTTCAAGGAATAAAACTTGCAGATCCTGATCCTACCGATAATAAGCCAATAGATCTACTCCTTGGCGCAGACTTATTCTGTACAATTTTAAAGCAAGGATTACGAAGAGGACAGCCAACTGCCCAAGAAACTACTCTGGGTTGGATCTTGTCTGGTCCTACTGTACCAAATTCCGATTACATCCGAGCTTCTTCATTCAACTTGAATGTACACTTTACGATTTCTAATACAGATGCTGCTGCTAAATTGGATTCATTGATCCAAAAGTTTTGGGAAGTTGAGGATAACTTTCAGCCTTCTCCACAATTCTCCGAAAAAGACCAAGCCTGCCTAAAATTGTACAAGGAAACTACTCGGCGAGACAAAGACGGTCGCTACATAGTGCGTCTGCCAATACGCCCAAACTATCATGACTTGATGCATTTTAAGGAAACGAAGCAAGCTGCGGTCAGAGCACTTCTTAGAATTGAACATCAATTTCAATACAATGATTCGTTTTGTTCTCGTTATAAAGATTTCATGGAAGAATATTTCACACTTTGTCATATGGAACCTGTTCCAGAAAATACTACACTAACCACTACTTCAAGATTCTATCTACCACACCATGGAGTTCTGAAAGAAGATAGTGCTACCACAAAACTAAGAGTTGTCTTCAATGGATCACAGAAATCAAAAAGTGGACTTTCGCTTAACGACTGCTTGTCACCTGGGCCTAAACTTCAAAACGATTTACGAACCATTATTTTGAGATGGAGAAGACATACAATCATCTTTGTTGCAGACATAGCAATGATGTTTCGCCAAATCTGGATCGATGAGGCAGATAGGGACTTACAACGGATCGTGTGGCGAAAAGATTCTAGTGATAACATCAACGAATATCGTCTTCGCACTGTTACATACGTGCAGTCTTCATTGGAACTTTACGAGGCTTCCATCTTCTGTTGGACTGATTCACAAACAGTACTCACCTGGTTAAAAGCACACCCGTCGCGTTGGAAAACATTTATTGCTAATCGGGTCAGCACTATTCATGATCTTCTACCATCAGTGAAATGGAGACACGTTCCTGGTTCATGCAATCCAACTGAGTGTGCCTCTAGAGGGGTTAAGCCATCTATGCTAGCCAGCCATCCTCTATGGTGGCAAGGTCCTTCGTGCCTAAAAGGTCCTTCTACATCCTGGCCGGAACAACGACTCTCAAAACCTGACGAAAATGATTTGGAAGAACGGCAACATTCAGTGACAAATATAGCAACAACGACATCGCCTCTATGGGATCTCATTTACAATTATTCATCCTTGAACCGATTACTACGAGTAACGGTCTATTGTCAACGATTCTTCCTCAATGCGAAAGTCGCTCCAGAAAACAGAGCACTGAGTTTGCCTTCTGCATCCGAGCTTTCTAAGGCTCTACTTTTCTGGATACAACATTGCCAGAAATATGATTTTCCAGAGGAATACAAACGGCTGTCACAGGGAAAACCAATCTACACAACCAGTGCACTACTGAGACTATCACCATATCTAGACACAACAACAAAAACGATTAGAGTTGGTGGACGACTCCAGTACGCTACTTTACCGGATGAAGCACAGCATCAGTACATGATCGGGAAAGATAGTCCGCTCGCAAGTTTGATCATCAACGATGCCTCCATGGCGGTGTACAGTTGACAACGAGCGTAATCCGGCAAAAATTTTGGATTCTTTCCTGCAGAGAAAAGGTACTACGTTTAAGTCGACGCTGTCTGGTATGCTTCCGTCTTAGAGCATCTGCATCTGCATCCAATCAACTGATGGGTCAACTACCAGCTGCCAGAGTCACCCCTTCGCGGCCGTTTCAAAATACTGGACTCGACTACGCTGGACCCGTCTTGGTTCGTTTTGCTCCTGGAAGAGGACGTCAAGCCTACAAAGCCTACATCGCTATCTTCGTTTGTATGTCTACCAAAGCAGTACATATTGAGCATGTTTCGGACTTAACCACTGCTGCCTTCCTCAATGCTTACAAACGCTTCATCGCTAGAAGAGGCTATCCTGAAAAAATATACAGCGACAACGGGAAAACGTTCAGCGGTGCCAATACTGAATTCAGAAAATCTTGGTTCCTTTTGAACTCGAAACTTCCTGAGAAATTAAATTCGTTTGTAGTGAAAAATGGTACAACTTGGATCTTCATACCACCATATAGTCCAAACTTTGGCGGGCTATGGGAAGCGGGCGTTAAAGCTGCAAAGCACCATCTGAAAAGAGTCATCAGTGATACCACTCTAACCTTTGAGGAGCTGTATACGCTTCTGACACAGATCGAAGCGTGTCTTAACTCGAGGCCACTATATCCTATGAGCTCAGATCCCAGTGATTACGAGGTAATCACGCCAGGACATTTCCTGATTGGCACAGCACCGCTCACAGTTCCCGAACCTAGTCTAGCACTTCTGGCGTCGATGGTCATCGGAATACCTAAACAATCTTCAAGTGAGAAATAAATGGACTACTAATAAACCAAATGTAAAGCTTGGGAGCTTGGTCCTTCTTCGGGATGATCGATTACCACCATCACAATGGGCCCTAGGACGCATAATCAATATTCATCCAGGACTTGATGGACTTGTCCGCGTCATCACTGTAATAACTAAGGACTCTACCTTCAAACGTCCAGTCAACAAAGTTTGTCCACTACCAATTCCAGAAGATGACACACCAGTCTCGAATTCTTTCAATACGGCGGGCGGCCTATCTACAGCGGCAACCGTGTTTCGTCCATAGGACGAGGCGGGCGGTGATGTTAGAACGCAATTATAACATGCATATACGCAAGCAGCATTTATCTACAATCAACACTAATGAGTCAAAATAAATAGCATTTATAAACCTACTTCCTATAAAACTACATTCATACTAGTGATTCGCAATTATACACATATACATAAATTATTGTCTAACTTGCATTCACTCAGTTCTTTTGCATTTTGCATTTTTATAACAAAAGGTAACAGTTATCAAATTTTCTAGTTTTGAAGAGTAATTGACTTGCTGCTATGTAATTTTTAGTTCTGTTCAAACCGGGGCGTGCAATAAAGATATTTAGGAAAAACATATTTCGAGAGTTTTAATTAAAGCAATCCGATCTCCTATTTAGAGCAGTTCTATAATTGCGGGGACATATCCGACTATGCGGAAACAGGGGGGGGAAACCAAAATTCCCTACATTTGAGGGAGAAAACCTACATACACTTTAGGCATAAAAATGTAATCTTAATTTCCAAGGTGGAGCTTTCCTTAAAATTATCGACAAATGCCTAACCTGTGTGGCACAAGTTGTTGCCACTCACTTTAGTGAATTAGTTTTTACTGTGTACGTGACAACTTACAACTAGATGTGCAAAACCACTCAAAAGAATCGTACCAAAAGCTTTATTTTACAACGAGCTGATGGCCCACTGATAGAAAGCTGTTTTCATATTTGTTGCCAGCAAACGATAAGAACGTATCTGCAATATTGTTGCCGAGAATTTTGTTGATTATTTACGATTCAAATATTGTGTTGAGAAATTTTTGTCTCGAAGCTGAGACAACTTGTTTTTGATGTTGTCTCAGCTGGAAGACTTGTCTGGATGATTTGCGATTGCATATGTTACATTCTGTAAAGACATATGAAGCTGGATATACCAATTTGTAGTAGTTGTAGGTTTGGTTTTCTCTAAGTTGATATTCAGTATCAGGATATTGTTTGTATATGTCTTTTTGCTAATTTTTTTAAAAAATTTTGTGCATCTTAAACATTTCCTCCGATAGCAGCAATGTGGCATTTATGTTTTGGCACAAGCCATTTAAACAGTTGATTTTTGTTTTTTTAGAAATATATATAAACTCGAGACCTTTTATAAACTCTTTCATTTCTAACAAATATTTATGCACTTCACTGCCACTTTGGAGCGCTACCTTATGTGAATTCGACGAGTAATTTTTAAACAAATTCAACTGTATACACGTCCTTATCCCAGCGCAATTGTCGTTCATATCCCTTAAATGGTAACATCGAAAAAGTAATAGATTTTTTCTTCTTCACATAAAAAGTAAGGCTTATCCTTCAAATCTACTAACTTTTTATAGAATGATTTATTAACTGTGCTCTGATCGCAAACTATGGCGCGGACAGTTAACCGTATAGCTTTGCAAGCTTTAATATTTTCTTGCACTAACTTTTCTGTGTACTTACAGGAATAAACGACGTAACTAACCACTTGCTTCCATCCACCGCATAAATAGGCAAATATTTTTACCAATTTTTGAATTTCGGCCGGAATTACCGAAACCGTAATCAACGTAGCCATCTATTTTGCCGTGTTTCTCATTATATTTTAAATCCTTTTTAATTGCCATCTCATCAAAAACTAAAAGAACCTCACTGCTGTTGCAGTTATAATCTACGCAAAAACATCAATTTGAATTCCTGTTGTTAAATTATGTATGGGTAACCAATAATTAATTGAGCGGACAGAAGGTAAACGGAGCTCCAATTTTTCCTTCATGAAATTGTATGTAGCAGCCGATTTAAAAAATATTTATTGGGAAATAAATTTTTTCTTATCTGTATAATTTCTTGCTTTTCTAAGGAGCATTTTACAAAATGTTCTTGCGAATTCGGAGGCATTTGAAATAAAATCAATAATTTGGTAAATGTAAGGGATCATAGTAACAATATTACTTGATTTATTTTTACGCTTGTCTACTTGAAATTTGAAACGCAGTAATTGTTTTTTAGTACTTGAATATTGCTTATGCAAAACTATATTAATATTTTGCAACTTTTTTATGTTATGTTTTAATTTCCCATTTTCCATTCTAAAATATTTTAAATTTTTTTCCCTCAAATAACAAGATGAGCAGACCCCATCATTATTTTCCGCTGGCAAATTATTACCTTGAATATTATAATTTGGATCTTCAAATTTGTATTATTTAAGATTTATAACAACTGATCACTGTTAATTAATCATTTATTTAAATTGCAATGGCATGGTACAGATTAATATTAGCGTAGGCTTTAGTGCTGTGTAGAGGCTTACAGTTTGAGCCCTGAAGTGAAACTGCTGGATCACTAACTACTAGCGAAGCTAGAGCTACATACATTTATACAAAAGTGCGTCTCGAATGAACTACATGTATAAGCATCATGTGTATATACTACATCTCTCTTTTTTTTTTCTTTTTTTTTCTTTTTTTTCTTTTTATTATTATTATTAATATCAATTCATTGCTGAGTTACAATTCATTTCTATTTCTTATGTACTATAATACGTGACTAATTTGCCTAATACAATTCATTAATCTTAATTTATAAAATTTCAGTTACTTCATAATTTGAGTTCAATTGTGGAAAAATGAGGCAATGCGATTTATATGTAGTAACGTTTTCTTAGAAACTTTGAGTTACGCCTCAATACCTGTCCATTGGTTAATTCAATCCAATATGAGCGAGGACTTGCAGTTGGTCCGGTAATGTGTGCCTTTACCCATCCTTCTCTGTCAATTTTAACCCATATTTTCTCTCCTTTTACGAAAGTTTGAGCTGGTCTACTATTTCGATCATAATACTTCTTGTGTTTTCGATTTTTTAATTCAATATTTTTGTTAATATTTGGTATGATCTGCGGTGAAAATAAGTTTAACTTTGCTGGAAGCAATGTTCTTGTTTTACGGCTCATCAATAATTCTACAGGAGATGCATTGATTTCTTTTAATAGGGTGTTTCGATATTCAAGTAAGTTCAGTATTGCTATCTTTTGACTTTTTTAATAAGTTTTTAGATATATTTACAGCTTTTTCGGCAAACCCGTTTGCTTGCGAATATAGTAGGCTTGTTGTTGTCAATTTAATATCATAGAGATTACAGAAACTTTTAAATTGAAACGAGTTAAATGGTACATTGTCTGCGGTAATTTCATTCGGTATTCCATGATTTGCAAAACAATGTTTTAAATGTTTTATGACTTCATTTGCTGTTTTATTTTTTAGGTCCAGAATGTCGATATAGCGTGAATAATAATCGGAAAGGGCTAAGTAATCTTTGTTTTCAAACTGACAAATATCTATTCCTATTTTTTGAAATGGGTACTGTGGAACTATGTGTGAGACACTGACATATATATAATGGACTGCTGATACTACTGAAATTCCTTACATTATTTGACATTATTATGGGATCACTTTTCTATAGTTGTCCCTTTTTGGTTTAACTACTTTATTCCGCTGAACTACAAATAATAAGTTCTATACAAAATACACCATAGTCCAGTTTCAGTTCAGTGGTTTTTCAAATGAATATATAGGATAGAAATAGATGGCAATACAATATTTGTAATCCTTTCTCTGTCCCCCATAGCTACTTTTAGGGGCAGGTAGACAAAAATTGCTTAATTTTATTTCTTTAAAAATCAAGTTTAAAAAATATTTGATGTTGTAGGAGATAAGCTTCCAAGAACAGAAATAATTTCGAGTGCTTCTATAATTTTTTGAACTTTTAATATGAATATTAAAGCAAAAGTAAAACTTGAAATTAAGATAATTGTCATACTCTGCCAAAAAAAGTTGACCCATATGAAATAGCAAATCAGGCAGTCCATGTTATATATGTCAGTGGTGTGAGAGCATTGTTTCTTTTGTGTTACATTTTATAATTAAATTTTCAATATCTTCGTTCATTCTTGGCCAGTAAACTAGCGTCCTGGCTCTTGCTTTAGTTTTCTCAATTCCTAAATGCGACTGGTGCAATGAGTTTAATATTCTCTTTTTAAGGTTATTCGGTACTACGACTCTCTCATTTAAAAATATTATATCATCATCTAGAAACAATTCATTTTGTAATTTGAAAAAGAATCTAATATTTTCAGGAACTTTACTTTTGGATGTTGGCCAACCATGAATTAAAGTTTGTTTCAATGCCTTCAGACATGTATCACGATCAATTTCTCTTTTAAATTCGTCTTTTCTGGAATCACTTATATTTAGAGAGTGTACTAGTTCATTCAAGTCTTCAATCTCTACTTGCTAGTCATCTTTATTGAAGTACCTTGATAATAGGTCGGCTATATAAAGATTTTTATCAGGGCAATATTTTAATTCAATTATATATTTACCTAATATCAATTTCATCCTTTGGAGGCGAGGAGACGGAATGGTATTTAAATCTTTTTGCATTATGCTGACTAACGGTTTGTGATCACTCCTTACAGTGATTTTTCTCCCATAAATATAGTAATGGAATTTATGGCACGCAAATACTACTGCTAAAACCTCTTTTTCAATTTGTGCGTATCTAACTTCCGCGTCAGATAGGCTTCGTGAAGCAAATGAGACTGGTTTACCTTCTTGCATTAAGCAACATCCTAAACCAAATTTCGAGCATCTGTTTCTATTGTAATATCTTTTTGTGCATCAAACGTCTTACGAGTTTGTAACGTCGGTAGTTGGTGTGCGGGCAGTCAGGAGATTGTCCAGGGCCGTTTTCCGACGTTGCACGATTAACGTGCGCTTGTCGTTAGGAGTAGCCAACACGGGGGATGCGGGACGGAGCGTGCGCTCGCTATTCTTCTGACCAACACGATGACGTGCGCTTGTCGTCAGAATAGTCAACACGGGGGTACGGGACGTAGCGTGCGCTCGCTATTCTTCTGACCAACACGATGACGTGCGCTTGTCGTCAGAATAGCCAACACGGGGGTACGGGATGGAATGTACGTGTGCGCTTACTACTCCTCTGACCAACACGATGAACGTGCGCTTCGTCGTCAGAGTAGCCAACACGGTACGGGGACGGGATTGATATTCGTGCGCTCGCTACTCTTCTGATCAACACGATTAACGTGCGCTTATCGGCAGAGTAGCCTACACGGGGGTACGGGGACGGAATGCGTGCGCTTACTAATTCTCAGGCCAGCACGATTAACGTGCGCTTGCCGTTGAACTAGTCAACACGACTTGCGGATAGGACTGGACAGGAGATGTGTCTAGTCGAGCTGCTGGGAGGCAACTGACTAATCTTTCGGTGCTTGACTGTCTTTTATAGCCAGTCTGCTGGTAATCCACTGGTGGGGTGAACTCTGTTCACTTTGGAGTTGTCCTCTTGCGGTCGGATATTTTGCTGATCGGTGACTGTAATTTTCGGTTGTGTTCACTTCGATGCTTGCTGATCGACTGAGTGATCTTGCTACTGGCTGCCGGCTATTTATAGGCAGTCTGGCTGATGGCGTCGGGTGTAGAATGCTCCCTTCTACTATCACTCCACCAGCACGGGACACTACTGAGCTGCTTATCAGTAGTGTGCTCTCCTCTCGGCGGCTGGTTTACATTGTTGCGGCTGCTAGACACTCATTTTCGCTGGTGTCTAGCTATAATGTATGTAACTTCGTTACATCTCCCCCTTTCTTCGCAAAAAAAATAAATGGGTAATGATTTCTTTTTTTTTCCTATGCGGACGGACTCTTCTTACGGTTGGTATTCTATTGCCACTCCAGGAGCAAACGGGTGTTGTGTTGACTCTATATATTTCACTGCTGGTGTCCGGCAGTGGTTGTCGGGACGGTGCATCGGCTACAATATTTTGCTTTCTTTTTCGGTATTTACTGCTGGTATCTTGTAGATGTGATGTCTGGCTACATCGACAGTCTTTTGTTAGGACGCCTTGTTTTGTGCATCGCGAACGGAATATTTTTGCTGGGTTTCTACAGTGCATGCGTGTATGGCCTCTTTGTCCACACCTCCAACAACACTCATTTCTGGAATACTGAAATGTGATCGAGAATGCGTTATGAGGTGGCCCGGAGCGCCTCTTTTCCTCTGGCGGGTTGGCTTTCGGTTTCATCTTTCGTTTTTCTTCTCTTACCAATTCATATTCTACGGCTAATTTTACTAGGTCTGCTAGATTTGTAAAATCTCGGGGTCGGATATACAATCTATACACTGGTAATAGATTCTCATATATTCGGTTTAAATTTTCATCGGTAGTACTTCTCTGTTTCCCTCGCATCAATGATTGAATCGCTGTGATGTATGTTTTCGCCTTTTCTCCGGGTTTCTGTGTTCTGGTTCTGATTTCATCTGCCAATTTGATTTCAAATCGAGGCGGCAGAAAAACTGCTTTTAAGTCCTCAGTAATTATTCTTTGCCGGTTCTGGCCCACTTTTTTAAGCCTCCAGGATTTCACCACAGCTGGCGCCACCGTCGCTAGGTGGTTTGAGTCCATACTAATGTAGGTTTGTGCCTTGGCTGTATTGACTTGTGTCTTGGATACACCATTGCGCCTTGGATGCACCATTCTGTCTTGGGTGCACCATTGAGTCTCGACTGCACCCTAGCGGGATTAACCGGTACTACCGGTATATGTCATTTGGTCTTGACTGCCCCCTAGCGGCATTAGCCGGTACTACCAGCATGCTCCGGCACTACGGTTTTCTTGGATAGATATGTGGTGCGCCTAAATGTAGGCTTTTGGTTTTGAACTAATATTAGTAATAATTAAAGTTAACGCTAGGCAATTTTTGTTCATGCCAATGGATTCTAGATGGTTGTGGTGTGGCTATTAGGGGGGACGAAATTTTCATCAGAAATCCTCTACGGGCTCTGGTTTTCGAGATATTAGCTATTTTACCTCTTCTTTTATAGTTAATATTATTAATAATTCAAGCTACCTAGGATAGTTTTGTTCATGCCAATAGATTCTAGAAGGTGCTAGAGGGGGAACGAAATTTTCATCAGAAATCCTCTACGGGCTTTGGTTTTCGAGATATTAGCGACATCTGTTTGAGCGCAAACGCCATTTCTTGAGTAAGGTACCCTAGCGGCCTTAGCCGGAACTACCAGCATACCTTGGTTTTGCTGTTTTCTTTTATTAGCGGAAGAGTTCTAGATATCAGCATGACGTCATCATGGTTTTGCTGCACCTAAATAAGTTTTCTTAGAAGGGAAGTTGTAGATATCAGCATTATAAGAATTTCACAACATGACATCACCATGAACAGATTCTAGACGATGTCAGTGAGGGTTCTGGGGTATGCGTATTGAAAAGTCTTATGTTTTATAAACACTTGTTTTTATTTCCAATAAAATTTCTTATTATAAAAGTATTTCTTATAGCACATTGTCCAATATGAACTTGGCAAGATGGCGCATTTGCATTAATCTCTATTAATTTTCCACAGTTGTATTCATCTTCGACGTTAATAATGATTTCACCCTCTCCAACTATCTTCTGCATCCAACGAACTTTTTCAGCCCCCTTTACATATATGGTTTTGTTTCGAAGCAGTGGTTCAACTTTAGTGTACAGCTTGTGATACGGTATGTAGCCATCATCCCAGCGGAATCCATGAAAATTGTGTTGAAGCCATTTTTACTTGTGTCTTTTTTGCTGAAGTCAAATCTTTGTATCTGAACGGTGGTTGAAATATAAAGTGCTGCATCTGGTTTTCATTGTTTAAAATTGCCAGTTCTTTAGTGATGAATTCATTGAGGTTTGTTTTGAATCCTTCGATGTCTACGATGACTGCCATCTTCTTAATTTAACTTTCTAACTTCACTTGTCAGCGGACTGTATTCTACTATTCGATCGTGTAGAAGCAGACAATATGCTGTTGTATTAGCCGGTATATTTTTAGATTTCTTGAATTCTAGCCTTATGTCGACAGGTCCAGTTTTTATTGTTTCATTTTGATGTAAGCAATCAATGACAGCGATCGGAGCATCGGTTTTGAACTTCTCCCATGTGAGGAACGGCTGATACTGATGACCATAGTATGATTGTGTAAACTTTATATACATCTCATACAGCAATCCGTATCTATTCAAATCAAATTTCAAAGTCAAATCATCATAGGGATATGATTCTGAGTTCAAATGAACTGTAACATCGGTGAGTTTGCAGTGATCAAACTTGCTTGCATCTTTGGTTTTATCGTTCCTTCGATCCGTTTGTAATGCTAAGATGATAAATCGAGGTTTCTCCAGTTGAGTGGAAGTCTTAACTGACCAGGTTTGATGCGTGGATTCCGGTAGTACTGGATACTCATATATGTCCCAGCTGCGGAATGGTATTTGTATCGGGCGACCTCTCCCGATAATTTTAAATAGTTGCAGCTTTTCATCATCGGATACTGTAACATGTGGAATACTCCATTGAAGTTTGGTAATTTCAATTTTCACCACATCAGTGGGTGATATAATGGCATTATCGTCTGTCCTGCTCCGGATCAATATGAGTTCAAGTTTGGAATTTATCAGAATTTTCTTGTAATCTTCAGCGAATCCCAATAAATATTTCAGAGGTACACAATAGTTAAACAGTCCATTGGCTGGTATAACGGATGAATCTGGTGACCAGCTGCCGTTGAGTAGTATCCTGCTTACATTTGCATTTAGCGATACGTAGTTTTTTAATGTGGTCGCAATCCCAAGATTTCTTGTACGATCGATTTCCACTGCATTTAATTCATAGCGTATTGCCTCAAAAAGAAATGGTAGAGCGTTGTTAGCTAATTTTGTAGTTACTGAAACGGCTCCATCCAGCTTTGTGAGCGACCCCTCAATGTAAAGAAAACTCCTGCTGGGTAGAAGATTCAAGTCCTGATGTTGTACAGAGATACGGATTTCATCGCTGTTTTTAAATGATGTTAGAAATGGTGAATAGGAGTGATGTTCAAATTTAGTAACACTGTTATCAAAGTGAGCGTCTGGTGCAATATCTAGTATTCCTTTATTCATTGTTTCAGCGTTAAGCCTATCGATTGTAAATATGCTGTATTTGCAGGTGTTAATGTAAGGCTTGACCGCTTCAAGGTTGTCCGCTGATAATGATCTTGTCTGCTCCGAACTCGTATTTATCATTATTGTATATCAACATGCTGTGGCTTCAAATGTAACCTGATGGTTATAGTCTCTCCTCGGAAGTTGATTAAGTCACCGTCTTGGTCAAGGAGCTTCAATGTTAGAGAACTTATACGTTTGGTGTTCACAGGCAAATAGATTACATTTTTGGGTACCTCCACTATTTTATACCCAGGTCCCACGTTCGGTGAAAACTCGGGGAGAGTGTGTACTTGTGTGTTGTTGAAGAATGATCCTGATATAATATTACGTTCGATGCGTATAGTATTTACTTTAATGATGTTGACTGGCAACTCTGATGTATGCACTATATTAGCAGATAAGTTTCTTTTACTGAATCCTAGCAGAGGAGCTATGGATCTCTGTTTTTCAAAATGTATTTCTTCAGTTGCCTGAACTTCACTCTTCAATGTATTATTGTTAGTACTCAGCAGTGAGTAGAGATGAATTTCCCGTGAGAGTAAGTGTTAATGATATGGCGGTTGATAATAAACTGTCACAATTTCAATATAGATACATGTAGATTATCACGCATAAATACTCCTCTGAAGTGCGGCAAGTGTGTGGTATACTTGTGAAGATCCAACTCGTTTAGCGGTCGTTTGCGTAGCGTCTTTAATAGTTTTTTGGTTGAGGTTGTAGATAGAGTCCAAGTCCTTTTCTATACGGCTTCAAGAACAGCCCGTTTCCATATTTACCAACCGCTATAGTTTCCATTGCTTGGTTATGACGTTTGCTTTCTTCCAATTTTGCCTTTGCCGCACTGGTATCATTTACTGCTTTAGCTATGCCTGCTGCACCTCCCGATAGTGCTCCCAATGCTGAAAGCCCAGCAAACAACGGGATGAGCAACGGAAGTGCTCCGCCGTCCTTTGGTACAGGTATCACTCGTGGAGTTTTAATTGATTTCTTCTTTCTTTTCACAATAGTTTTAGCTGCACTAAGAGCTATTTTTGTAGCTTCCATCAAGTCTTTTGGTTTTTTGATTTTTAAAATCTTACGTGCATTTCGTACTGCTTCTCGGAATGTGGGTTGGCGTTTATTTTTAGCCTTAAGACCCATACCTAGCTTAATTTTAGCCGTCATTGCGTTTGTTATAATCCAGGCGTTGGCAAGTTCACTCAAATTTGCATCCGTAGATTTTGCACGCTGCCAGACTTTTTCAGCTAATATTTTATCAGCTATATGTCGATCACTTGTATCTTTATGTCGCGAGTATGCTATATCGTGTTCTTTGCAGGCTGCGTCCAGTGGATTAATGCCTGGATCTCCTCTCGCCAATCTTTTTTGTAATTTTGTTCCTGGTCCACAGTACTGGTATCCCGGTAGATGTAATTCTACAGGTAATTTGTTGATGATTGAATTTAATAGTCCTCTGCCCCCTTTCAAAGATTTTCTGGAGCGTTTCGATTTGTGATCCGACATCTTATAAGGTTCCGATGATACTGTTAAAATGTAATATAAACAGGTGTACTTATAAGAATCCCGTTAGTCTTCAATATGCGGTTCATTAAACAACAACAAGCTTTTCCTGTTCGAAATGCTGATGTAGCTGTTATGAAGGTGAAAAATAAGCATGGTTCCCTATTGCCTAATAGTATAAGGAGCATCATTGTTGGGCCATCGAATTGTGGAAAAACTAATGTTATGATAAGTTTGCTGGAACATCCCAATGGTCTGAGATATGAAAATATTTACATATATTCAAAATCTTTGCATCAACCAAAGTATGAATACTTGAAGCGAGTGATGACTCCCATATCAGGATTGGGGTATTATACATTCTCGATGCGACGTTCTAGCACCAGAGGAAGCCAAATCACATTCAGTGTTTATTTTCGATGATGTAGCATGTGAAAAGCAAGATAATGTGCGATCCTATTTTTGCATGGGTCGCCACGAAGATATAGACAGCTTCTATCTCTGTCAAACATATACGCATATACCAAAGCACATAATACGTGACAATGCTAATTTAATCATCTTATTCAAGAAAGATGGCTTGAATTTGAAACATATCTATACTGATCATGTGAATACAGACATGAAGTTTGATAAATTTCGAAGAGCCTGTGCTGAGTGTTGGAAGGATGAATATGGTTTCTTGATGATTGATAAGGATAGCTCATTAAACAAGGGGCGCTACCGTAAAGGATTTGATACCTTCATTGTACTATAAAAGGATGAAACATGCGAAACCTTCATAAGTCGAAGTTGTAACTCAGCCGAAAGCACACCGAATCCTGTGGACCTGCTGAGTAAATTAAAGCTGTTCACCTGTTATCAGACCTGTTTAAAAGCTGTTAAGCTGTTATCAGAGCTGTTTGAAAAGCAGTTAAGCTGTTATCAGAGCTGTTTGGAAAGCTGTTAAGCTGTTATCCGAGCTGTTTTAAAAGCTGTTAAGCTGTTATCAGAGCTGTTTGAAAAGCTGTAAGCTGTTATCAGAACTGTTTGGAAAGTTGTTTACCTTTTATCAGAGCTGTTTGAAAAGCCGTTATTCAGTTAGAATCGAAGATGAATGAAAATCTATTAAAAGAAATCATCAAGACAAGGAATGCAGTGCGAAGGAAATTTAAAGCTCTAAAGACGGGAAGGATTGAAGCAGAAGCTCAACTTGAAGAAACTTTCAAGCCAATCACCAAACCCTTAAAAGAGTTTGTCACCAGAGTCAAAAACGAGCCACTAGTCAAATTGGAGCCAAAAGAAGAAGAAGACAACGAAATTATGGAGCCTTTTACTCCTCCAAAACGAAAATATGTGAAAATGGAGGCTAGTAGCACAACTATAAATTATGGAGATTATTCCTTAACATCTGAAGAAGAATTCGCAACACCCAAACATTCAAGAATATTGACAGGAAGGTCTCCTGTCAACTCCCCCGATACGTCTGGATACATAGTTTCAAACTATTTAAAGCTATTCACTGATAATAGCCCTAAAATTGATCCAACCTATGGAGTTTACTATGATTACAACGCGTGGAGAATCGGTAATTCAACGTTTGATGTTGATGATGTAGGAAATATTGTTATCAAGGGGAAGAGCTATAAAACAACTTTGGGGTTATGTGAGCTGCTATTTATGAAGGATCCTGTAAAAAGTCTATATACTAAAGAGGATTTAACTAATTATGGATCTATTTTGAGAGATACCAATGCATATAAACGTGACTATGCTGAAGATGGACAAATAAAAGGTACTAGAGCGGCTATGTATAAAGCTATAATCAGTAAACTTATACAGCATAAAGGCATGGGACTAATGCATCTGCCTAAGGAAAACATTGATCACATTTACTGGGATGATCCAAATGAATTAGTGGATAGACTGCGTCTTCAAATGGCATCAAAGCAGGCTGGAAACACCAGTTACAACAATGAAATTGTATCTATCCTGGAGGAGTTGCGAGAAGCAGATATTATAGTTTAAATACTACTCCATTACCATACATCTACACAATCTACAGATGAGCGTTGACAAGTTTGGAGGTTTCTCTAAGCGAGGATATCTTGGGAAAGCAGGTGAACGTGGGCCAACAGGAGCTCAGGGGCCAGCCGGTAAACAAGGAACTCAAGGACCACCTGGTAAACAAGGAGCTCAGGGTCCAGCTGGTAAATAAGGAGAGCGGGCTATTGGATTTAATTTAACGATAAACGGCGACTACGATCTAAACTCAAAGTGTGTAAAACGACTTGGTGAACCCCTTGAAAATGATAATGCTACTACCAAAGATTATGTTGACAAGAAAATTAAAATAAGTGTTGAAGAAATAAAAAAAACTATTAATATAGAGGTGACAAATTTAACGCTATATATCAATGATGAAATCGCGAAGATTGAAAACTACCTGTTTACTTCAGTAATAAATAAGAAAGACTTGACACCAAAAGATGGTGTATATGAGTAAAAACTCTTGAGAAATCTGTTTCATTTATAATTATGATGAGTAAGAGGCAAGTGGTAAATGAGCTGCATAAACCAGCGAGAAAAAATTTTAAACGACGTCGTGTGATTATCAAAGGACTAGATGACTTGTGGCAGGCAGACTTGGTTGAAATGGCTCCCTACAAGTATGTGAACAAGGGTTACCGCTATCTGCTGACAGTAATTGATACCTTCTCCAAGTACGCATGGGCAATTCCCATTAAAAGAAAAACTGGTGTAGAACTAAGAGATGCCATGCAGTCTATATTAAGCGAGGGACGAATACCTAAAAACCTGCAGACTGATGATGGAAAGGAATTCTACAACAGCCTCTATAAAAATCTAATGCTGAAGCATGCAATTAATCATTACTCTACGTACAGTTTCCTCAAAGCATCAATAGTGGAACGATTTAACCGAACTCTGAAGGATATGATGTGGAAGGAATTCAGCTTTAATGGAACTTATCAGCGGATTGGTATGGTAAAGAAACTGCTCACTGAATCCAATTCAAGAATACATCGAACTACAAAAATGAGACCACGTGATATCAACGCCTCCAATGCGAAACAACTGCTTTCAACTGTATACAATCATATAAAGATTGTTGTTCCTGCAAAGTATAAAGTTGGAGATCTTGTACGCATCAGCAAATACAAGCATATATTTGAGAAAAGCTATACACCAAACTGGACAGCTGAGATTTTTAAAATTATTAAAGTTCAAAACACAAACCCCATCACATATCGGCTGGAAGATTATCAAGGAAATCCAATCACAGGAGGCTTTTATGAATTGGAGCTGCTGAAAGTTAAACCCCCAAACCTATATCTCGTAGAGAAAATCTTAAAGAGGAGTGGGGATAAAGCTTACGTTAAATGGCTCGGATTTTAATCAAAACACAATTCTTGGATTAATAACAAAGATGTTTTATAATATCTTGAAGAAACATTTAACAATTTAAAATAATTATAATACTTTATACATGTAGTTATAATGCAAATTACTTTAATAAATAAAACTAAAACTATAATACATTTATTATTTACACTTGACTTAGATTCTTTCTGCGGCTGCTACTTGTTGATCTGATGAAATAGAGTAATGTCCCCATGGTAGAGTATCTGTCGCTCCGCTCACAATATGACGCTTATTATCATAGGCACTCAATGCAATCTTTTTTTGACTGATAGTGTATACGTTATGGTGATGAGATCGTATGGAGCTCTGATTAGCAGTTAATATTCGCTCGTTATTCAAACATTCGACGTAGTCTTCGAAATTGATATGCCTCTGGACTACATTAGTCTTTACTCCTTTCGCTTTTTTTACAGTTTTACCAGCGTTTATACGTAGACTGTACATTTTCGAGCGCAAGCCTACAAATTCGCTCATGATTTTCCCATTCAGCTCATCATTCATTAGCCCAGGAATCTTTTTATTCATGAGGGGTGAATTGAATCCATTATCTTCTGGGTAATCACTTGTATCAAATTTGTTTATATTTTCAGCCATAAACTCATATGCATTTTTCTCTTCAAGTTCATATATTACAGAATCTGTATCAGTATACATGACTTTACATTTATCTCCATACTCATGCTGCATAAAACTGTAGTGAAATTCGTAGAGGCATATTTTCGAAATTTCTATAACTACCATTCCTATATAGAGCGGCTTATTGAATAACATTTTGAGTCGCCTTAATTCCACAGCAACTAAATTCTCATCAAATATCGTTGCACTGTGGAAGTTGGGTGCCGCAATCCGAGCTTTTGCACCATAGCGACCTTCCTACTTCATGCAAAGCTTGATATCGCTATATTTGCGTACATTTTCCATGGTCTTAACAAAAACTGCATTATTCATCTTCTTATAGCTGTCCTTCTCATGATCGCTTGTAGCCTGTATCCGTATTTAAGTATTATATATTTAAGTCAATATATGGTTTCAGCCAAGCTGATTGGTCGAATTGAAGAACCCGGTGCACTTTTTTCAGGATGAGTCCATGTGATAAGCATTGCTTCAAATTTCGGTAGTGTATAACATATTTAATTTTTGGATGTAATGTTGTCAGAAGCTTTTCTAATTTTGCTCCAGGTGGTGCTGCATTCTCACAGCAAAACGGTAAGTCCTTATGCTTATCATGCAGATGTTGAGGATAATCCAAGTCGACTTCGAATATGTATCCAGTTCGAGAATCATCAGGAATTTCGGAAACGTCAATATTGGGAACATCAACCCATTTGAATCCTCCGGTTATTCACATCATAATACAGCAAGTATTTCTCTTCCTCCTCAGGCTTAAAATCATCCATATATTTATTATTGGCTTTACTATATCTGTTCGAACATTGACTTATACCACCTCGAATGCCTCTCTCTATGAATAGCAGTATATCTACGTCGGTTATCAGCTCTAATTTCACATTAGTGCAATTTAGCATAGCATCCCATGTTAGGCCTGGCATGGTGTAATAATGTGCTGGATCTAAATTGTATGCCTTCATCCACACTTCTCGAAAGTTCTCAAACACATCAGCCAATAGGAGAACATCAGTCTTAAGGTATAGATCTGAATATTCACCAAGTGTTTGTATTTCAAATTTTTGCCAGACCTCTTCAGCATGATTGTAGTCCTCAGGAGATATAGCACTGTCAGTCAGTTTATTGTAGAACGCTTCTTGTGTTGGCAAGTTCCGGAAATCCAATTTATCCCAGTCATCAATAAAATCATATGGGAGACACCCTTGCGTGTAAGAAGTTTGATAGTGTCATCATCCAATCCCTGCCATACTGATCTTGTAGTGTTTAATTTATCCATCTGCAGCAATGATGATAACTTATCTAAAGATTCAGCCATAAAACGGAAGGAATCGATGAATCTGAATTTTATGTAGCTGCCGTCCATGTGCTTGGTGAACGAGATATATCTTTCCTTGTTTATTGGTAAGAGATCAACTTTTCCTGGGAAAGATGTAGCTATATCCTTAATAATGAAGTGAGCATCATATCCGGATAAATTGTGAAAAATTACTGGAACTATGAAGCAATCTTGATGCATGAGATTGCATGCATTATGCGCTGGTCCTCGATATTTTCCTGTTAAGTGGCAATGATCCCGAACTCGTTCCTCATCGGCTGCAAACGTCGCCGTTCCTCCTTAGTCAGGGGTTGCATTGGCCTGATGTTCAGCTTCTCTACAGCTATGGATGCAATCTTTTGCAATTCTAATGCAAACCATTTTTGACAGTCCTTGCCTCGATATGCTCTGTAATATGAGAGCTTAACATCATGTTTGCAGTAGAAATAGAATCCTATCCTATGAACTTCATGTTCCTGGATTCCTGTGTATTTTGATCGTTTCCCTAAATCGGCTTCAATATTGATTCAAGATCAGCCTACACACAAAACGGGACTGGATTCTTATGGTTATAATTCTTATATTCCAACCATTTCTTTTCCTCTGAGGGAAACATAATCCTACAGTCGTTTTGTTTCTCGTATTCGGGAGTGTGTAATGCTAATTTTTCTTCAGAGTAAAAGTAGAGCAAACATCTGTCATATATATACACTCTATGAATATGTTTCGAAGTTTGTGTTGATATGAGTCGGGAAAGATCTTTAATCCAGCAGAAATGATATCTGCTAGCATCATCATCATCATCGTCATCATGGATGATCTTCATCACCATCATCAGACTGGTCATCTTGCATCATTAAAAGATTTACATTTCGCTCCATCTTGTGTTTCGTAAGTCTAACTGGAACTGTGGTGAAGAAACGCTCTTTCTCTAGGATGAACACGTTTATTGATAAATCGTTCTGGCCTTCAAATTGTGTAATTTGCTTTAGCGTCATGGGAAATGTTATTCCAGTTAAATTTAGCACAGTAGAATAATGAGGATATGATGAGATCCTTTCAGAATGAGCATTTGTAGGGTATAGCGCTGAGATTACGGCCCACACGAAGCATGCTTCATAATTGTTTTTCACATTTATACATGCTTTCTTTGATGCAATCTCCTTCGGCAGAGGTATATAAAATGATCCCCGAATCGGCTCAAACTTGTTGATATGCACCTCTAAATGTATTATAGAATGCAGAGCCCAACCACTATCTTTCTCTTGAAACTCTTCTAGTTGAGTGAGTATTGGGTCGTATATATTTAATTTATACAACACATTCAAATTATCCTCCACACTGATTGGGGCAGTTCTTGCTTGGAAGTACTTAATGTCTTTAATAACTTCATTATCACCAGTTTCTTTAATAAACTCACCGCAAAACGTTGTAGCAACTTTAATATGATATTGTTGTTTTAATGTATTCTTAATGCGGCGAGCAAGTAATTTGGAAGCATCTTGCATAAACAGCTTAGGATCTAGGTGGCTTATATTGACGATAACACCTGCCCTAATTCTACCTACAAATGCTGTTTTTATTTCTTCCCACTTAACAAAATCACTTCTTATTAATCGTTGATTAATTCCTCCACCTCGATGGGGAGCTTTGATTAACAATCTCAACGATTTAATTTGAGCAATGCAGCTGTCCAAATGTCGTTTTCTAGCATTCTTATTACACTTCCGAAATGCTGCTTGATATTTACGAATGTTTCTGTAGCACTCTTTAATAATATTGTTTTTATTCACAAAATTTGCATCACTTAAACACTTCAAAACATCTTCTCGCAATTTCTTAATTAATGAAAAACTTTCATTTAATAATGTGATAGACATTTTTAATTTTTTTATTCAACACTCGCACTTAGAATCACTTAGATTGACTGGTGCTCCCCAAGATTTTGCTTGCGCTTTTATAGCAACGGTTTGTAAACATGAATGATCCTGCTGCTACAATAATCATTGCACAGGATGAATTCCAACGAATTTGCTTACAGGCTGAGATGATATCGAATTACACGATAAGAAAATCACTCAAATTAATTTGATTACTTTATTCTGCTGGTCGAATTTGTAAATAAGATTGTTTACATGAATGCATACAAGAAAATGTGAATATTTTGTTTACTATATTTGAATTCCAATGAAACGTTTCGATCGGTAAAATTCTTGCAACATTAAAATTTTTGGCTGCCTGCAGGAAGTGTGGTATCAAATTATATGAAAAGAATAAACATGAATCATTTGCTGATATTGCTTAAATTTGTTTACAGCAGGATGTGAAAATTTGTTTACGAATTCCAATGAAACATTTCAATCAGTAGAATAAACATGAATCATTTGCTGATATTGCTTAAATTTGTTTACAACAGGATGTTTACGAATTCCAATGAAACGTTTCGATCAGTAAAATTCTTGGAATTGGGTTGCTTACAGGAAGTGTGGTATCAAATCATTCAGCTTAATGTGCTGATATTACAAATTTGCTTTAAACAGGATTAAACTTGTTTTAGAATCATGACTATAAATTGAGGAGCTAAATCAGATTTGCAATCAGTTTTATTTTGGAATTCAAGGAAGCAACAACGACTTAGAGTAAAACAATGGCTGGCGCAATGGAAGAACTAAAGAAGCTGGAGCAATACTCACCAACCCTGAAGACATCCCAAATGGAGCTGGGCCAGAAATATAAGGTTGTTGCAGCAAGGCGATGCAAAACTGCATTTGGAGATCGTGTGGCTCTCGAGTTGGAAAACTACCATCTTTTTCTTCCATCGAGGTACAGCAGAATTTCAGAGGACTCTTTGAATGAAATAAACACCAAGGGAGACTTCTACGTAATCAATAAAGGAGCAATCGGACGTTCATACAAAATTGAAATTGTTCAGCATGACGAAAATTTGTACTCAATTAATTATTATAATCGTTAAATAAAAAAATCAATAATGTGAAACTAGTTTTTATTATTAATATTTTCTAAATTATTAGTGATAATGAAAGTTACATTTAGTACTAGTGCTCCACAAGTTTATATAATTGAATATGAGCCCAGAAAACGACTTTGGGAGACCTATGCTCTGGACCGCTTTCGTTTCCAAGATAGGATTCATAGAACTTCACTTATATTGCTACCAATTTTGAATATAGAGCATAGGGAAAAAGTTTATAACTTAATAATTAATTTGATGTGAATAAATATTCAAATTTAATTTGGTTTGACAACATTATTTTC
Organism: Dioctria linearis; assembly: GCA_963930735.1. Taxonomy (NCBI): domain Eukaryota; kingdom Metazoa; phylum Arthropoda; class Insecta; order Diptera; family Asilidae; genus Dioctria; species Dioctria linearis. The sequence continues at coordinate 94,692,740 of OZ005744.1, read as the reverse complement.
AGCAAAAGAAATTGTGTCAATACACCTCACAGCAACCATATTTTTACCTTAAACTTGAAGTTTTCTATTGAATATTTACAGCAAGTGTTGATATTACTTAAATTTGTTTATTTTACGAGAATTCCAGTAAAGCGCATCACACCACATTACTAATTGCCAATTAGTAATTATATAATTGCCAATTAGCTAATTGTTTGAACAAATGTCGCTAATATCTCGAAAACCAGAGGATTTCTGATGAAAATTTCGTTCCCCCTCCCATCCACACCGCCAAGAATCCATTTCCATGAGCAAAAATAACTTGAAATATTAATACGCTAATATCTCGAAAACCAGAGCCCGAAGAGGATTTCTGATGAAAATTTCATTACCCCCCCTCCCTATCTTTATGACCATCTAGAATCCATTGGCATGAACAAAAATTTCCTAGCGTTAACTTTAATTATTACTAATATTAGTTCAAAACCAAAAGCCTACATTTAGGCTCACCACATATCTATCCAAGAAAACCGTAGCACTGGATCATGCTGGTAGTACCGGCTAATGCAGCTAGGGGGCAGTCAAGACCAAATGACATATACCGGTAGTACCGGTTAATCCCGCTAGGGCGCAGTCGACACTCAATGGTGCACCCAAGACACAATGGTGCATCCAAGACGCAATGGGGTATCCAAGACACAAGCCAATACAGCCAAGGCACAAACCTACATTAGTATGGACTCAAACCACCTAGCGGTGGTGGCGCCATCTGTGGTGAAATCCTGGAGGCTTAAAAAAGTGGGCCAGAACCGGCATAGAATAACTACTGTCCTCTACGAAGTCATCCCACTTGGACCAGTTCTGGCGGTTATTCCTATACCATTGGAGCGCATTTCTATGCATTAGCTCTGGTAGTACTCGTAATAGTCGATCTGTCGGAATTTGATAGCAATCGGCCAACTCTTCTACTCTTTCCAAGAAGATCAGTGGCTCTTGCGTCTCATCAAATTTCACATTCCACTTCCTCACTTTATCCATCACCTCGGAATCTGTGATCTGAGAAGTGTTCGTTGCTGCTGGCAACGATGACGGTATAGGGGTTGTATATGTCTGTGTGCAGACAGACGGTGCTGAGGTCATGGTCGTGAACTGATAGCTAGTTATCGGTGTGATACAATCAGTTGTTCTGGTTCTGGTCAGACCACTCACATTACTAGTCGTAGTTATGATAGTTGTTGTTGTCACAGTGTCACTTGCTATGGTAGTGACAACCTCACTGCTTGGCTTGGCTTTTATGTGGCTTTCTCGTTTGAGATGTTCGCTCAGCCTTTTCCTTAATTCATCGGCTGTGCCAGTACAGTCCAGATTCCGCTGGATTAATTCTGTAGCCAAGTCATCCTTCTTTAGTATGTATACCCAAGTGGGGGTCTTTTCTGGATTCATCTCGCTCTATCTATTCTGGATGAATAGCCGGTCCCTGCTCGGGCGCCAAATTTATGTAACGTCGGTAGTTGGTGTGCGGGCAGTCAGGAGATTGTCCAGGGCCGTTTTCGACGTTGCTAGGTTCAGAGCGCTGTTCTAGCTCTGCGGTTCGGGCGGTATACGTAACACACACACTACTTAACCTACACTCACTCACTTACTTACAATAACTTAGGACTACGCGGCGTAGGTGTGGGGTAGGAGCGTGCGCTTACTATTCCTTAGACCAACACGATTAACGTGCGCCTGTCGTTAGGAGTAGCCAACACGGGGGACGCGGGACGGAGCGTGCGCTCGCTATTCTTCTGACCAACACGATGACGTGCGCTTGTCGTCAGAATAGCCAACAATGGGGTACAGGACGGAGCGTGCGCTCGCTATTCTTCTGACCAACACGATGACGTGCGCTTGTCGTCAGAATAGCCAACACGGGGGTACGGGACGGAATGTACGTGTGCGCTTACTACTCCTCTGACCAACACGATGAACGTGCGCTTCGTCGTCCGAGTAGCCAACACGGTACGGGGACGGGATTGATATTCGTGCGCTCGCTACTCTTCTGATCAACACGATTAACGTGCGCTTATCGGCAGAGTAGCCTACACGGGGGTACGGGGACGGAATGCGTGCTCTTACTAATTCTCAGCCCAGTACGATTAACGTGCGCTTGCCGTTGAACTAGTCAACACGACTTGCGGATAGGACTGGACGGGAGATGTGTCTAGTCGAGCTGCTGGGAGGCAACTGACTAATCTTTCGGTGCTTGACTGACTTATAGCCAGTCTGCTAGTAATCCACTGGTGGGGGTCAACTCTGTTCACTTTGGAGTTGTCCTCTTGCGGTCGGATATTTTGCTGATCGGTGACTGTAGTTTTCGGTTGTGTTCACTTCGATGCTTGGTGATCGACTGAGTGATCTTACTACTGGCTGCCGGCTATTTATAGGCAGTCTCGTTGATGGCGTCGGGTGTAGAATGCTCCCTTCTACTATCACGCAACCAGCACGGGACACTACTGAGCTGCTTATCAGTAGTGTGCTCTCTTCTCGGCGGCTGGTTTACATTGTTGCGGCTGCTAGACACTCGTTTTCGCTGGTGTCTAGCTATAATGTATGTAACTTCGTTACAAGTTGGAGCTGAACAAATCATCTCTTTAACTGTACTTAAGCACTGTTCATGCAATGGGAGCCACTGGAACAATACTTGATTCCTCAAGAGTTCTCGCAGTGGTTGGATTATTTCAGCTAAGTTGGGTACATAATTTCTCACGTAATTAATCATTCCTATTAGTTTTTGTAGGTCCTTCTTGTCCTTAGGTGGACCAATCTTTTGGATTGCTAAAACTCTGTCTGGGTCACAGGATACACCATCCTTAGAAATAATATGACAAAGATACTTTACTTTTTCTACGCAATATTGTAACTTATCTTTGTTGAATTTTATATTTAGGTCTTTTGCTCTCTGAATAACATCGTTTAATATTGTGTCATGCTCTTCTAGTGTTTGTGCGCTAATTAAGACATCATCAAAATAAATTACTACACCCGGCGTTACAAATGCCAAATGGGAGACGCAAAAATTTGTAGCACCCAAAGGGTGTACTAAAAGAGCATAAATTACTAGCCTCTTTACTAAGCTTCACTTGCCAATAACCTTCCTTAAGATCGAGGACAGTAAAATACCGTTTTCCATTTAATTGTTCTATCAATTGTTCAAATGTCGATATCGGATGATTTTTGCGTTTTATAGCTTTATTTAGTTCTTGAGGGTCTATACATAGTCTTAAGTTTTTATTTTTCTTCTCTACAATAATTAAATTTGATACAAAATCTACTGGTTCAGAAACTTTTTCAATTATTTCCCTTCTAATCGTATCCTCTAATTCATATCGCACTCTATTCATTAACGACAAGGGTATACGGCGAGCTGGTTTTACGCAGCCACTGGTACCATCTCGTAATTTAATATCGAAATTTTCAACAAAGCAACCTAATCCTTCAAATATTACATTATTTCGAGCTATAAATGCATCAATTTTATTTTCCGTTATAATACTGTTAATACGTTTCACTAACTTCAAATCAATGCATCCCGGCAGACCTAATATTGGTACCGACTTCGTGTCAACAATTGCAAATTTTTGTACAGATATTTTATTTTTACAGGTACAAGTGAGTTTTACTGCACCACGAACATTTAAATTGATTCCAGCATACGCTTGTAATCTATTTTCACTTTTTTCAATCTCAACATTTGTTAAGCTATTTATATATCGCAAAGGCAACACATTGACCTCTGCACCTGTATCCAATTTGAAATCTATCGTTTTATCCTCTATTTTAATTTTTTGAAACCACGCACTAGTATTTAATGTAAGATAATTATATTGAGTACTCTTACTTGTGATACCATCAATATGGAACTCATCTGTATCATCGGACTGGAATTCCAAGGCTCTAATTTTCTTAACGGTACACGCCACAGCATAGTGATTCATTTTTCCACAATTGTTACATATTTTGCCATATGCCGGGCATCTCCTGTAATCATGATTTTGTTTGCAAAATTTACAGCTGTTTGCATTATCTGGAAAACTTTGATATTTACGATTAGTAAGACTAGAAGTAAATGTTTTATATTTAAAATTCTTCACGCTATTGTTTAATTTAACTCTATCAATTTGATTGGATTTTAATTCAAAATTATTGTTTTGTTTATTTTTTTCTATTTTATTGTACTTAACTTTCTCATCGTTATATGTTACAGCAATCAGTGCCCTATTGGTGTTCGGCTTCTGCATTTCAGTTAACTGCTTCCTTGTTACTTCTGCTGCTCTTGCCATTTCAACTGCCTTAGTTAAGTCTAAATTTTCAGCTTCCAGCATTCGTTTCTGCAACTGTCCGTCTCGCACTCCCATCACTATTCTGTCTCTAATCATTCGATCTTGGACATCAAACCCACAATTTCGAACCAATTAGGAAAGTATCAAACGGTTCATTTAATTGTTGTTGTCTGCTATAAAAAATGAACGCTTCATAAACCTCATTCTTCTTTGGGTGACAAAAATCATCAAATGACTTTAAAACTAAGTCATATTGATTATCTAAATGAATTAAAAACTTCCACTGCTATTCTCACTTTTTCGGGCTTGTCCTCCAATTCAATTGCTGTAGCAAAAATTTCGAAGTTTGTTTTAAATATTCTCCAATTTTCAGCAACATTTCCTTCCAGGTCCAATTTGTCTACTTTTCTGATATAATCCATGTTCGAGTTCACTTTCACTATGATTTGCTTTGGCGGTCTGCCTCGTGGTCGCACTTTTTTTTTCAAATTTTTTTTTGTCCTCTAATAATTTAGCTTTCGTTCTGCCCATCAAGGTGCAATTTCTTATATTTTACACTCACTTTTCGACTGCGCCATGTATTATTTAAGATTTACAACAACTGATTACTGTTAATTAATCATTTATTTAAATTGCAATGGCATGGTACAGATTAATATTAGCGTAGGCTTTAATGCTGTGTAGAGGCTTACAGTTTGAGCCCTGAAGTGAAACTGCTGGATCACTAACTAATAGCGAAGCTAGAGCTACATACATTTATACAAAAGTGCGTCTCGAATGAACTACATGTATAAGCATCATGTGTATATACTACAAAATTCAAGGTCATTACATTCATTTTCAGAACCCAGTTCGCTTTCGTCATGCCCTCTTAGCTTTAATGTGGGTATTGCATCAGTAAATAATTTTTTTTACCAAAGAATTTTTTTCAAAGTGTACCTCACAAATTAAAGGTGTTATCAATGTATTAATGTGATCATAGAACAAGTGACTAGCCCTAATCCATTATTCATACTTTCCAGAACCTCTTTTCGGAAAATTGAAAAATTTTAGATTTTGTGCTGTATTCGATTTATTTCGACATGACGTTATGCAGCAGAAACAGATATTTCTTTTAAATTAATATTCCTACTGCTACTACTGTATTGTTATGCCAATACAAGTATTAAAGATTGCTTATCAGTAAACTATCTATATAAAATAGTTTGAAGCAAACAAAGGATGAAATCCTAATTAATAAATACAACAAATAGGGGAAGGTGGCCTAAAATGACATACTAGGGTAAAATGACACATGAGGCTTATCTTGCGCCCTACATTTTTTGTGCAAACCGAATCCTCAATTTCTAGTTCCTCAGTTGATTTCGGGCTTCCGACAAGAATAGCTGTGCTGTGAACAGTGTGCGCATTGAATTATAGCTGAAAGTGACAAAAGTAAGTGCTCAAGTTTTTATCTCTCAGCATTTATATGATATTTCTCGCTTGTGTAATAGTCTTAGTGGTTAGTGTAATATTTTTGTAGTTCGTAGAATTTTGTGAACAATGCGTTGCGCTAATATTAGCAGCTGTAGCATTTGTTCTTTTAACAATACACATTTTTAAAGATGTTCTTGCCCGTGCGGGTACAATGACATACGTCGGTCAAGGGCAAAATGACATAGGTTTTGATTTATGTTTTCAATGGTTGGCGTTTACAAACGAAAAACCGACAGGCAATCGTGGAAGAAGGAAGACATGGCGAAAGCAAATAATGCTGTAAGAAATAGCGAGATGGGATGGTTAAAAGCATCGAGATCCTTTAACGTACCACAGGCAACATTAAGAAGAAGATTTCTGCATAAAAATATAAACGCGACAGACTGTAAGAAGGGACTGGGTCGATTTAAGACCACATTTACATCGGATATGGAAGCAGAGCTAGTGGAGCATATCAAACTTCTGGAGTCAAGGCTTTTTGGAATAACTTGTGATGAACTAAAGACTCTGGCTTATCAATTAGCTGTAAAAAACGGAATACCACATCTTTTCGATTCCAAGAACCAGAAAGCTGGAAATGATTGGCTGTGAGGATTCAGGGCACGAAACAAAGATATGTCACTTAGAATACCTGAGCCTACATCAGTTGCACGAGCGATGGCCTTCAATCGGCCACAGGTTCAAAAGTTCTTTGAGCAATTGGAACACACTACAGATCAAAACGAAATTCCCTTTAACCGAATATGGAACGTAAATGAGTCAGCACTAAATACGGTTCAGAAACCCCAGAAAATTTTTGCAACTAAACGAAAAAAGCAAGTTGGAGCGCTAACAAGTGCTGAAAGAGGTCAGCACGTAACTCTAGTGTGTTGTATGAGTTCCGCTGGAAGTTTCATTCCTCCGGCACTAATTTATGCGAGGAAAAATTGGAAGCATGAGCTCTTAGACAGGAACTTTAGGGTTAGTTCAACCGAAAGGCTGGATGACTGGAGAGTTATTTTTAAAATGGATGGAACATTTCAAAGAATGGACTTCTCCCACTCCTGCAAGAAAAGTTTTGCTTCTTGTAGATGGCCATTCCAGCCATAAAAACATTGATGTTCTCACTTATGCCAAAGAAAATGGGATAATTATGTTATACTTCCCACCGTATTGCACACATAGAATGCAACCGCTGGATGTGACATTTTTTGGGCCCCTGAAAACATATTATAATTTTGAACTGACTAAATGGCTAAAAAATAACCCAGGACGATTTATCAACCAATACCAAATAGAAAAGCTACTTGCAGCAGCATATGGAAGAGCTACCACGTACGAAATTGCTTCCAGCGGGTATGCTACGATTGGAATATACCCTCTCAATCCGTTCCCTGACTACATGTTTCAATCAGCCGAGGTGACTAATGTTACAAATGAAGCCAATGCAGAGAACTATGAAGTAATTTCAGGAAAGGAAAAACAGCTTACGAATACAAAAGCTCCTCATAAATCGCATATTCCAGGATCTTCTCAGACTTTGGTAATATGCCCTGATAACACTGGACATATAACACCCCCACCGGAAAGCAGTACTAATTTCAAACCAGCTGATATATTACCACTTCCAGTTGCTGGCACATCATCGACGACTAGAAAACGAAAAGGTTGTGGATCACAGATATTGACAAGCTCTCCCTTTCTCAAGGAACTTCAAACAAAGCAATCAGCCAAACAATTAATCGAAAAACGGCGTGCAGCCAAAAGAGCTAAACAAAAAATAAATTTGGATGCACGAAGCGAACCAGCTGACAATGACTTCTCAGGTGGAAGTGACGAAGAAGATTGTCCTTGCCTTTACTGCAACGAGCTTTTTTTCAAATTCTCGAAGTAACGAGCCGTTCCCGTGGGTGAAGTGCATGCATTGCTCAAAATGGGCGCATTGTGATTGTGCTGGGTTACCTAGAAACCCAACAACCTACATTTGCGTACTTTGCTGCAATTAATTTTATATTCAATAATTTTTTTAGAGATACGGCTTTTAGTTTCGTTTCTCGAAGATTTACTTTTGTCTTTTACTTTATATATATAGGTACGCATACCTATAATACATATATTTTGTTTTTGTTAAGAAAGTTGTTAAGTTTTTTTATTTTACCTGAAGAATAAAGTGTTATATTTTCAAAATTATGTTTTTTATACAATTAAAATTTCATAGCCTAAAATGGCACGATGTTATGTCACTTTACACATACCCTGTCCTAAAATGACACATTATACCATATTTAAAAAAATGGCGATTTTAGTCTTTATGCTGATATTACTACATTTTGCTGATAATAACTTGAAAGGTTTGTTGTCCCTATTTCTAAATATAAATCCAAATCTGCTTTTGCTAGAATCTCTAAGTAAATATGACAGAAAATAAAAGTGATGTGTCATTTTAGGTCACCTTCCCCTATATCGAAGCAAACAAAGGATGAAATCCTAATTACAAAATACAAGATATTTCAATCAAATAGGTACTAAACGCAATATCACAAATCACAAAATACGAATCTTCTCTCTAACAAAATCAAATTCGAATGAGCTAGCCAGAATAAGGATTAAAGGAAAAGACACTGTTTCCCTACATAGTTTTCAATCTGCCTCCTCAAACAAATTCTAGGAATGGCAGTGAAAGCAATTCTGCTTTCAGTGACTAGCACAAGCGCAGCAAAAATTTCATGTAAATAAGATACAAAATATATAACACATTGTATATGCATTTATTTCCTCTAGTTTTGGTGCCCTGCATCCTCCAATCATCCCTCATTCCAGACCGCAGCCCACAAGTGCTGGCAGACTCATATCACCATTCAATAAAATGTGTCAGTGAAATTAATGAAACATTTTAAGCCCTGGTCATACCGGGAGCGGCGCGGCGCGGCACTGCCCGGCGGCACGCGGCAAAATAGTGTTCGCATCGAGAGTGGCAGATTTTATCCAAATGTACTCTAGTTCCGAGGAAGAAATTCTATTATTAGTAGCTCTGCTTGAAGAAAAACAGAGAAAAGTGATGAGGTTGGATTACAAATACTGCGCGGCAACTATTTTGCCGTTCCGCGCCGCTCCCGGTGTGACATACATTTAATTTTGCAAGAACAATCGTGCAGCGGCAACTGAGAAATGCCGCCATGCGCCGCGCCGCTCACGGTTTTATTCTTTTCTATCTTCCTTCCCTCACATATCCTACTTTTTTTATCAACGAATACCTAACTATTCCTCGCTTCTTTCGTGTTGCAGACCACTACCAAATTAGAAACATTGAAAAGTGTGTTGCACAAGATAGATTTTGTAAACATATTGTATATTTTTTACAACTTTAGTTGCCGTGGACAACACCATAAATTAAAGCTACAAATTTCGAGCTTTTTAAAACTGGTCCGGCATAAGTTCGACTTTTGCACATCTAGTTGTAAGTTGTTTCAGGTACGACACTCAAACCGAGGTGCTAGCGGGCCGACCTGCATCAACAGCTGTCACGGAGTGAGCTATCAGCTCAGCTGATCTAGACTTAAAGCGCGAATTACAATTACGACTTCGACTTCGGATTCGACTTTGCTCAAAGTACAAAGTTGGTGTTCGCTGCGGCCAACTTCAGTTCAATCGCAGAAGCCGGGACGTCTGGTTTGTTCAAGCAGTTGAAGCTTTAATTTAATTACAAATTTCACCTCAGCGTCGACTTCGACTTAAAATTAAGTCGCAGTCGACAGATCAGCCGTAATTGTATTTCACGCTTAACGTGCAATCCAGCACTCACTACTTTACTACCATAGCAGGTGTACCTACCCGAGTTTGATGAGAAATTTTTGCAGATGCTTTATTACATGTAGGAGAAAACTTCAAACGGAGACGAGAATATTATATTAAACAAGGTGGCAACATTTTTGAACACATTAGCGTAAGTTAGTTTTTAATTTATAATTTAATCGAATATTTGTTTCTTTAAATGAATTCTTTGTACATTACAGAGCATTCCTGTCTTGTGCCCCTTTCCTCACACATTACATATTTGTGAGTGATTCATTTCTTTTGCGAATAATAATTTTCAGTAGATATATACCACTTTCTCGCTAATTTGATTTGCAATTACTCAATGTGACCAAAATTTATCGTCAGTAAGGACGAAAAGAACAAAATTGAACACATTATTTTTGGATTGCCTTTCTTGAAATCTTTAATATACCAAAGATAACATAGTATTTGTGTGTAACGAATGGCAGAACACATTAGCGTAAGTTAGTTTTTAATTTATAATTTAATCGAATATTTGTTTCTTTAAATGAATTCTTTGTACATTACAGAGCATTCCTGTCTTGTGCCCCTTTCCTCACACATTACATATTTGTGAGTGATTCATCTCTTTTGCGAATAATAATTTTCAGTAGATATATACCACTTTCTCGCTAATTTGATTTGCAATTACTCAATGTGACCAAAATTTATCGTCAGTAAGGACGAAAAGAACAAAATTGAAAACATTATTTTTGGATTGCCTTTCTTGAAATCTTTAATATACCAAAGATAACATAGTATTTGTGTGTAACGAATGGCAGAACTGCTGTTTGGTGACTCTGGTAAATTGTGAAAATGTCGATTTTATTAATTTGCTGAACGCACAGAGATTATTTATTGATTTTTTTTGTTTTGCAAGAAGAACATCATCCTCGTATGCAGAAGACTGTTTTTCCGATGTCGTTTTTTCAGGCAAACTCTGTTGTTGCAGCAGAAAAATTGGAGAATTACACAAAATAATTTATTAAACGGAATAATTTCTTTTCCTGTTGTATGTGATTCTTCTAGATACGACCATAGCAATCTAAGCACACAACGTATCGCTCTTTTGATATTATAAAAACGCCGAAAACGTGGCGCGATATAATAAATTGAAAATCCTATAAAGTAATCTGCATACATGCAAACTTGAATTTTACTATATCACATCGTCGTTGCATAGTACGTCGGTATCCTAGCAGCAATTTGGAATAAGTAAACACAATTCAGAAATATTTTGGAAGATTCCTTTCTGATTGAAATAATGTGTGATATTGAATTAGAAGAGGCTGAGGAAGTGGAACCTTCCGAAGAAAGTGCACAGACTTCATCATGCTTTTCGCAGTTACATCCGCCAAGTCTAGCACCATTTGTAAGTTATTTTTTATTAGCAATTTCTTTATATATTTAATTGCTTTTGCCCTTGTAGGAAGTCTATGATGTTGTCGGATTCAACTGGTACGTAGGTGTACGACTTTTTGAAAATAATGGAAAGTTTTTCCTAATGTCTGCTATGGGCCATATAATATCTATACTTAATATTGAAAATAGAGAGCGTAAAAGCATTTGCATGCATGTAAGTACTAATCTCCACTTAACTTTTGAACAAATGAACTTACACCTGAAAGCTATATTCAGCGCCAATTTTGATGAATTGCTTATTCTCTCTGCTGACTATAAAGCCATTTTCAAATAAATTTTACGTCTTTGTCATTAGTTTATATAACTACCGGAAACCTACCTGCCTATCCTAGATAAAATCATATATTTGTAATTTAAGCTTTTGTTTAAGTTCGAAGCGCATAATATAATTAATGGTATAGAAAAATAGATCATCACGTAACATGTCGAAATATGAACATATAGTGTATATCTGTTTATCTGCGTCTGTTTTGTTTTTGTCCCAGTAATTTGATAAAATGATGACGAAAGGTTGACGTGTCTGTGATTGGTTTTAATGAAACAGCAAAGACGTGTTTATCAGTCGGCAGATCGGAGCGCATTCGCTGCTCACTGACTCGACACTTATCAAACACATCTACATACATATCCATCTCTTACATTTCATTTTTTTTCAATCAGTATAACTGTTTCATGATTATCTTAAGTTAATGATTAAGTAAGTAAATCAATTTAATTTATATTTAAGTAATTCAATTTAAAATTTAATTAGGTAAACAATAAATTCCTATAGACTCTTCCACTTTGGATTTGTTGGGACTTAAACTAATACATTCATAGATCAGGTAACATTAGACTGAGGACAAGCTAAGTTAAAACTTTTGTTGTTCCTGTTTCTTATGTTAGTTGAATTTCTCGTGTAGATCGAACCATTATAGGCTTTTATAATATATGTCCTTGGAGTGTTACACTTTTTAATAATTATTCTCGGTATCCATATTTGATAAACTGTAAATAGAGCATGTTCTCCATAATTACTATATCGTGTACCCATTCACGTGCATCTTTCACCTTATTTATTAATCCTGATTGTTCAAGTTTCTTGAAGGTTTCCAATAGCCTGTTTTTTTCATTTTTAATGGCACTCTTCTAGAAGAATTCAAGTTTGGAGTACAATTTTGTTAAAAATCTATTTTGAAATTGTTGAATTTACCTATACCTTGAAAAATATCTTTATTTTGCTTGATAAAATCATCTTTATTTTGCTTGATAAAATCATCTTTATTATTAGGTAAAAGTGTAACATTATTAACTCTGCTAATTAAACAAAGTTCTAAGCAAGTTTGTAAACAGAACAGTGGATCATTTTCAATAACAACAAACTCTGCCCTACAACTTTGATTTTTATATTTACACTAATTTGAACGTACCTGCTAGAAAAATTTTACTACCACCACACCATATGATTCTAATATGAGTTTTGTTTTAGTAACTCTCGGTTTTGGTTCTAATTTCTCAATGAGAGCTCTGTTGATTATATTTATTTCTGAACCCGTGTCTATTTTGAACTCAGATTTCCTGTTTTGTATAATTATAGTTTCATTCCAGACTTTAGGTACTTTTAACAATAAATGATTACTTACATTACAGTTTTTCTTTTAAATTACTGAATTTCAGTTTGTTTAATGTGTTAATTAAAATATCATTACCATCTGAGGACTCAAGTTCCTCCTTTTCATATTTTACGGATTTAACTGACTTCCGCCGACACATTATAGCATAATGATTCCATCTTTTACATAGTTTGTACTTTCTCCCGAAGGAAGGACATTCCAGCCGAGAGTGTAACAAGTTGCATCGATCACCATGACACTTCTTTGTTGAATGCTTAATATTCCTAGTACTATAGACGTCATTTACAGCTCTCCTTCCAGTAGGCATAATTTTTCAGTTATTACATGCCTGGCGGTCACTTAGATTTCGATGTGAATCTGCTTTCTTCACATCAACCATTTGGGAGTTACAGGGTGATTAAGGAAAAACGCTAGATTTTCACATCACACCCTGTATCTTAAAAAATACAAACGGTACGGTCACAATTAAATACTCACTGCATGCTTCATGCTTCATGGCCTTTCCAACGACTGCTCAACCAGCTCACCCCACTCATGTCAGGAGTTATAGGGGTCTAAAATAAAAATTTCAGATTTTCTTACCTTTTTTTTTCATTTGACCTCTATTATTGTTACAAAAAGGTCATTAACATAACTTGTTTTTTTAAAAAGTGTAAACTGTAGACTTTCCTCTTTAAATTGACCTATTACGCCCTTTGTGCTAAGTGTAGTACTTTAAGAGTTATTAGCTCAAAACCTATTCTCAAACCTAAATTTCATTGAAAAAACGTCATTTAAAAAAAAAATATCCGCTAATTTTGGTGTGACCTGAATAGATTATGAGCTAATAACTCCTTAACGGCTGCAAGTAGCACATAGGATGTAACAGGTCAAATTACACTTTTTATAAAAAAAAAAGTTATGTTAATGACCTTTTTCCAAAAATAATAGAGGTTAAATTTAAAAAACAGGTAAGAAAATCCGAAATGTTTAGTTTAGACAACCATAATTCTTGAGGGGAAGGGGTACGGGGCGGTTGAGTAGTCGTTGGAAAGTCCATGAAGTTCTGCATACAATAAGCTCTTAGCTGTAACCATGCGACCTGTAGTTTTTAAGATACAGGTTATTTTGTGAAAAAACTTGCTTTTCTTTTCAATCCTGTAAGTCCCTGTAAGTCCCAAACGATTGATGTGGACCCTCTGCCTTACAATTTTTTGTTTGGCTAGGTGTCTAGTATCCGCACATTTCGTTTGATCAAGTTTCGAAAATACGCATTGTATATACACACTTTTAGTCCTGAAGGGACTGTACATCACTTACCTGGGAGAATATGGTGATGATTCGAAGATGACGATGTTCTGATGCCTTTCCCCGCCACCCATGGTACCGCTGGCACTGGTTCACGATACCCTCATAACCAACAAAGAGCTGGTTAGCGGACCTCTTAGAACATCACCTGAAAGAAATCCTCTGGAGATAGAGGCAAAACAGATATTTACCCTTGCGACATCATTTAATTTGACATATTCTGGAATATAGAGGAACTTTTCGTTTCTTAGCTTAATATTATTACTTAAAATCACCCCCGTAGCTGATGGTAGAGTTGGACTCCTGGTATAAATTCAATTTTACAAAATATAATATCGTACTAAGCACAGTAACTAGCCGCTTCGACAATTAGAACAAAATCTCAGAGGCCACCCAAAGGAATAACAATAAGGTAAAAATTATATGTCGTATACATTTCCACCAGATGAAGTTATTGTCCCTAGAAGGCCTTCTAGAGCTCCTTCATTTGGCGATGCGAGCTCACGTTATTGTTTTTTTTTTCTGTGCACAAAGTTTTTCTTAACACAGTTATCACAAATGAGCAAATGCAAGTGTAATGTACGGATGTATCAAACCTAAGCGTATCTACTATAATTATTGCAAGAATAGAAATAACTACGATGCTTCTAACGAAATTTATTGCTATGAATTATAACTAAAACGGGGAGTAATATAAGTTAACACCACACCACGCATTTTTTCCTACAATAATTTTCGCTATTTCATACGGGCAACAAACTCCATACCAGCTAACAAAGAATTTTCACCTTCGGCCACCTTTAATATTCACACGCTCACCTGAAACCCCAGAAAATGCTGACAACAAGTCTACGCAGAATGCACAGCCACCAGCTACATCCGTTCGTCGCGTAAAAATTATTTTTGTAAAATCAATTTAAGTCAGTTGTATTCTCGCTTTGTAAACCAAATGTTGTAAATCCTAAATTGTTAAATAAAGTTAATTTTTATCGGGTGGTATTACACTATCGGCGTAAACGCTTTTAGCATTTGATGAAGCGACTAAAAATTTCAGACATATAATGTAAAAAGTGGCTAACAATATGTCAAAACCGTTACACTATTTGTCTAAACTTTTCGTGAAATGCTGAGTTACGTCAAATGTCTACGAAATATATATACATACAACGGAAGACTAAATGTCATATAATCCAACTATCCTAGTAACACTCCGCGAAGATGCTAATGGAAACGCGAACGTCGCTGCTGACTGTTCATGCTTAATATATATTCATATTCAGTATATCGAACAAGACTCTACTGTAATTCAAAATATTCTCGTAATATGCTGTATTTGTAATATATAAATGTTAAAACTGTCAGGTTAAAGATACCAGGAGAGTTTGGGAGACGAGAATTTCGTTTTCTTAGAATTCCTAATTCCATAATTCTCCATTCCCAATTCACTAACATGATTGGAGAATTAAGAAAAACATAACAAATATGAAAAAGTGCGAATCGTCTGGAACGATTACGGGTATCACTCTTGTAGAGGATTGGACTCATTATCATATTTGAGGTACATCTGTTTATTACCTTCCCATGTCGAAATAAATTGAAATTTCTTTTTTGTAGGGGTTGTTTTTTAGGGATGTAGGAGGGTCGGTTTTCTCGAGTTTTTCCGGGATAACGAGAGAGTGGAGAGAAGAAGGAGAATGTATGTGGTATAAAAAAAATGGGAGCTCAGGGCGAACAAGATAGGTGGATAGGAGCCTGCAGTTGTTGTAGTGATTTGCTATGCTTCTGAAACCTGTTGCGTAACTGCAACCGATATACTTGCAGCAGGTGTTCATCTCTATTACGTAATTCTATCGCCTGTACTAATGAAGTGTAATCACATTGTCTTTCAATCGATATAGTTTGTAATAGCTCTGACGTAGGACGCCGAAGTTTTAATACCAGAGCTGTAGCTTTGTCTGCATTGCTTCATCCATTTACTTCGGAAGTTGCCTCGAATTGTCTCTTGAAAATATGCCACGAATTTTGTCCATCAAATATTGGAGGTTTCTTTCTGCCTGTACCGGATATTTAAATTCCTTCGTGCCGAGGTTATCGATGATTCATCCTCTCCAAATCCGCTTTAAAGTTATCAAACTGCTCCGTGAAATTTTGTTGTACTTCCGACACTTGTTGTTGAACTTCCGACACTTGTTGTTGAACGTCTAACACTTCCTGCTGGATTTTTAAGAAAATTCTTCGGTTCCTCCAAACAGGTCTCTACACAATTCTGCAAAGAACTCTGTTCTTCATCTCAACGGGCTTCTAGAGAACTCTTTTGTTCTTCTAAACATGCTTGCAGAGAATTCTTTTGTTCCTCATTAGCATTCTTTTGTTTTTCCAAGAAAGACTGCTTTTATTCCTCAAGAGCATTCTTCACCTGCAGGGCTGAAAGCTCCATTTTGGTCATTAGAGTACCCAAAAGCTGTTCTATATTCATCGCAGGCTCCTCTTCAGCTTCAGCTTCATCTTCGAAAGCAAATGCCACCACTTATATCGCGAATTTATTTTACTTTTGACACCAGTTGTTACATGCGTGGCCTTTGTTGGTTATTTAAAACACAATATTTCAGATATAATTCAAAAGTTCTTTCTTTATTTAACTTTACTGTTTACTCTCACAATTCATAAACAATTATCAAATCAAATCTTTAATTATCGCTAGTACTTAGTACTGTTCTTCTAATTATCACAATCCAAATAGTTTACTTCTTTCACTTCACTGTCTGAAATAAGACTCGCCTCCTTGCGAGAAGCGCCGTATTTATACTCTACGAATTATCCTAGAACCTTCCTGAATATTCCGTTCTCCGAACCCAAAGTTTACTAAGATGTCTCTAACCCAAAGTTGTTTCCATTTCCAACAGATGTCTTTTGCTCAAGTGTTAGAACTAAATGTCATGTAGATGAAATGTGCTGGTAACACGTAGTTGACTGTTTATGCTTAATGTATATTCATGTTCAGTATATCGAATGAAACGTCACTGTACTTAAAATATTCTCGTAATTTACTGTACATGTAATATAGGTAAATGTTCGAGACACCCGAACGGAATGTCTTATATTTCTAGTAATATGCAATATATGTATAAATAAATATTCAAACATTAAAACTAAATGTCATGTAAATTACATTATCCTAGTAATGTGCAAGATTGAAAATGTGTGTAACTGTTCAAAGCACTAGAACAAAAAGTTATTTCACTCCTTGAGGGAATGCCAATGGCATAATCGATTATTTCCATAAGTCTATCTATAAAATTAAATATTTAAACGAAATGCCGTGATCTACACAGCTTATTTAGGACTACCTGGTCGGGATCCTCCAATCTCTGCTTAATCTACTTTTACCAATTTTTATCCACGGCGTCCTCGCCCTTCTTGAGGTTCTTTTGTTTTTTCTTTCTTTTCTGCAATTTGTGGAATCTACTTAGGTGCACTTTTCACTTTTCCTTTCCTTTTTTCTCAGCTTTTGGTTGCGATGACTTTATCTCCCACTAAATTTTTCTGGATTTTTCCAATTTTTCTTCTTTCGACACTTTGCTACTTCACTCAACTCTCGTTTTTTACCCAATCACTTCTCTACCCTCCAGTTCGTGTGTTCCGTGTTCGTGCGACCATAATAAATTCCAGCGTGACGGCATTCCAACACTACTGTTTTACATACATACAAGCAGCAGTGGCAAGTTTTTAGCTTTTAAGTATATAACGCATCACTGGTTTAGTTCCAAGGGTGATGGTCATGAATTCGGTAACGGTACGCTAGTATGTGTTTTGAAATCCAGTTCACCTTATTTAGGTAAGTAAAAAATTTGGAAAGAGCAGATATCCATTCTTCTGTTCTTAGAAATTTCATATAAAAATTACACAGAATAGACCTGCAAATATGATTTTATTATTAAAAAAATATGGAAAGAGTTTTAAAATCCATATAGAAATACGAGGGAGGACGTTAATTTAATCATCACTTAACAATAATCAGTTAAGAATCGGATGAAAATTAAACCATTCACATGCAATTCACTTAACACACGCCTTAACAAGAGAATTTTATACTCTTATCTAGACGAAAATTGATACCTCGGCACCACGAGGTGTAGAGAAATCCTTTAAATCATTTTACATGAGAACGCTTTTGTGTGTTGTTTGATTTCTTGATTTTTCAGTAAACCTTACCCACGCTCATACATAATATTAACATTTATTTTGATTTTTTCATGAACTTTTATTTTTAACATTTTTAAGCTATCTAAGCTCAGGGGATACCCTATGACGCAAAGCACAGCATGGCAGGAAGGAGCTGCTGATGAATGTCACTCTTAAACTTTCGCAGATTGTAGGAGGAAAGACAGAAGATGGTAGACTGTTCCACATTCGCACAGTTTGGGATAAAAAAGCATCACGGAATTTTACTGTACGGTCGAAGGTAATTTTAAGGGTAAAAGGATGTGTGCGGTTTGCAGCGCGAGTATTGCATGTAGAAATTATTCTACAAGGAATCAGACTAGATATTTCATCGGAACGTTGACCATGCATGTAACAATAAAGGAGCGAAAGGCATACAACAATGCGGCGGTGCTCGAGTGAGTGCATATGACAAGTTATTGCCCAATCGAGAATGAGCTTGAAAGCTGTCTTTTGGACAATATCCAATGAAGGTAAGGCTGTGCGACCATCGCCGGCCCATATATGGGAATTGTATTTCATTCTAGGTCTAATGTAGGACTCGTAGAGGAGTGCTAGATTCGAGGCACTGAAATATTTCTTACACCTTTTCAGAAAAGCAAGACATCTCGATGCTTCTTTGGCAATAGAGAAGATGCGATCTGTCCAGCTTAATTTCCTGGAAATATTAATGCTAAAAATGTATAAAGACGGTGTAACGTAAATCAGTGCTCCATCAAAAGAAACAGGAGTGGACACATTATGATCTTGTTTTAATGAGATGAAACAGCATTAGGACTTAAATGCATTGAATTCGATGCGATTCGCTTTGCCCCAAGCGAGAATATTGGCAAGACCGTTATTCAATGATCTAATTATGCAATCTCGTTTACACACATATGGCATTCCCTCTGTAGTCCGCACGAGTGTCAAAGGAGTAAGCGAAATCAAGGGTACTGAACCGGCATTTATGGGGTGTCGTTCAGATGAAACGCCATGTGGTACAACTCGTATTAGGCGGCCGAATAAGAATCTTTCAATCCATAATAGAAGAGGAGGGGAGAGACCAAATTGTCGATCGTTGATGAGAGGATTAGTTTCTAGATATTTCATTAATTTGGAGTTAATGATAGATTCAAAAACCTTTGAACAATCGAAGTGATTGCAATTGGTCGATAATTCAAGGGATCGCTTCCCTCAGCTTTCTTGGGAATAGGCTGAACGTGACCTAGTTTCAAAGCAATTGGAAATTTTCAGTCTATCCGTATGTCCGCTTTATAACTCGAGAACAATTACAATACAATTAATTGCCATATCTGGGCCGGGGCTGGGTTTACTTAAGGTGGAAATTATGCACAAAAATTATTAGCAATGCTCTAGGTTATTCTTCGATTAGTGAAAAACCGACTCCCCGAGGTATGGGCATGCTGCCTCAACTGCCCATGAAAGCTGTTCTATTGTTTTATTGCTTTCTCACGACGCGACGTTTAAAAAACGTAGAAAATGCAAAAGTTTCGATGCAGTACAATTGCATCAAGAAACTGTAATCTGGGGGATGATTCTAATCTTTTGTTTTAATGTTAAAATATACAACAATATTCAATGAACTTTGTATACTGCTTTTTGTGTGTGTCTATTCAGTTCAGCAAGCCTTGCCTTAGGTAGAATGAACTGAGAGTTACACTTCACGCACGCTACAAATTGAAAACTATTATTTCGAATTTAAGCACTTGTAATAAATACTCTAATTGGGTGTAGAATATCTATTTAAAATTAAATCGGTAAGCGACTAATAATATAAATTTAAAAAATAAACAAATTAAAAATTAAATTTGAAAAATTGTAAAGTAAATAAAATGAGCAAATAATACTTAAGACATAAAATAAATAAAATAAAATAAAATAATAAAAATAAAATAAATAAATAAACAAAATGAAAGAAATAAAAAAATACAAATATATAACAACTAAGAACTAAAAAACACAAAGCCAGGACCACCTAAAACAAAACCAAATGCCTATTCCAAAATGGTGCTACAGCGAGTTATCTGCTCCATAAACCCAAGAGTCGAGCTCGTACGCTGAATGTCGGATGGTAAGTTATTCCAAACTCGAACAACACGAACAAAGTAAGGTTTTCCATTAATGAATAATGAAAGTTTGGTATCAGCAGAGCGAAACGCCTTGTGGAGCCCAAAAATTCTAATTTATTAAATAAATAGCTAGGTTTTTTAGTATATATGAGGCTATGTAGAGATGCCAGAAGCCTACGAAATCGGTATTGCTTTAAGAAGCAACCAAGTAGATGGTTACGATGTTGCAAATATGATCGAATCTCCTAAGGCAGAAAACAAATTTTGTGCAGTCATTGAAACCCACATTTAGTTTGGTCGAACAGGGGGAACACAAGTGAGGGAAAAGGTGACAGCCATAGGAAAAGTACGGCAGATTTAACCAGCATCGAACGTATGTTCGTAGACAAAGTTCCCGAAGACAACAACAGCCGACAAAGCCCACCATAAATCTTACCTGTCATATCGTTAACATGGTCACAGCATAGCATTCTAGAATTGAGGTAGATACCAAGATTTTTACACGATTTGAAAATTGCAGCAGCGTGCTATTTAAAACTACAAGTGGAAGGTCAGATACCTCAACTGCTCTGCGATAGAAAACTATGCACTGCGAATTTCCGGCATTAAGCAATAAAAGATTATTATTATTATGAACTTTGTAGTCCACAACAACATTACGATGATCATTAATATACAGGCTGAAGAGCAAGGGGCCAAGAATAGACTCTTGAGGGGCACCGCAATTTAGAGGCTAAGCACCGGAAATACGTCTCTTCAGCTTAACCCGCTGGAATCTATTAGAGAGAAAGCTGCGGATTAAGGACATAACAGAAGAGTGAAATTTGAAGTCTGAGGCCAACTTTCTAAGCAAACAGGAATGATTAACCATGTCGAATGCTTTGGAAAAATCAAGTAGGGCAAGAACACACAAATGGTCCCTATCAAGTGAGCTGCGAATATCACTCGTGACATTCAGCAGAGCTGTCTCACACAACTACGAGAATTCCGAAAACCGGACTGGAAAGGACTTAATAAGTCAACGTTTTCTAAGTCACCAGATATTTGTTGTACCCTCAACTTTTCCAGAACCTTTGCAAGAAATCATACAGGGTAAATCGGTCGAAACTCACCGGAAACCTCAGGTGTATTCGTTTTAGACATAGGTACAACTGTAGCGACTTTCCAATTAGACGGAATTATTGACATGCTGAGACAAGTATTAAAAATTTGGAGAATCGGCTGTATTATCAGAGGCAGATAAACATAGGTGGGGTGCAATCTGGCCCCACTGCATCAGATTTGACGGCATCAATTGCCACGATAATCTCCCTAGCATCGACACATCTGAAAGAATAAGAAGACTGATCATTATTTGAGGGAAACATGAAACGATTTAAATCTTGCTGTTCAGAAATACGTGAGGAAAGGGTAGGGATAGAAGTTAAATGGGAATTTACTAAGTCAGAGTCCAGGTTACACTGGGATTTATCTCTGCCATACACGGAGGCCTTACGCAAGTTTCTCCACAAGATTTTCGATGATAGTAAAACCATTAATTTTCTCAACCACTGAGGTACACAAACTGATGTCATTACAGGGCAGCGAGGCACACTCATCTCCCAATTGATATAGATCAATATCATCATAGTTCCTACATGATATATCCCTGTACTTTCTGCAGTTTCCAATATCAATGCTATATGTCATAAAAAGGAAATCATGATCGAGTACGGAAGGCGAACCAATCTGGTTTTGAAAGCTAACAGAATCATTATCAGCAGTAACAAGCAGGTCCAACAGGGATGGGTTATCCGAATTGAGATAAGTTGGGAAATCGTTAATGACACAATGGTGACGAGACTGTAGAAAGAATAAGAGAGTCACTGGCAGTTATGCAAGCTGTATGTTAATTTGCTTCTCTAATGGCTAGATTAAATTTCGTTTCAAAATTCTGTCGGCCCCTATGAACGTTGTCCATTATCAGAGTATAAGTTCGTGCATAGACCTCTTCGACTTGTAAATCTTCTAAAGGCAGCAAGCAATGCTTCGGATGTCAGTAGTGTAGCTATGGCGTCTCTGAACCACTTTTCCCATACAAAAAGTGCAAGGTAGATTCCAACTATTTTGATGGATCACTGAGGGTTCTGGGGGGGGGGGGGGGGCTGAGGTCGTTTTGGTACTGAAAATTTGACATCATGTTGAAGTTTTCTTTTAGGAGGATACTTATGCCAACAACAACAACCAATGTAGGTAGGTATGTTGAGTTGGATATGTCCGTCGGCATAAGACCAGATTTTGAAACGGCACCGAATTTCTTCAAACTTTGCACACTACTCCCTTTTTACTCACAAATCACAAATATGAAATCACTATTGCGCGGAAAGTATAGCCTAATTTTTGATCTTCAGGTGTAATGCTTCTAACTTTATTCATTGCATAAACAATTCGTACAGCCAAATAATGTAAACAAAATCGCAGTGGAATAATGTAAACAAAATTCTCACAGAGCCGAGTATACTTTACTCAAATTTATGAAAGATTCTCAATAACTAAAATAAAACAAAAACTGATATATTGTCTTAGATGAGTAGTTATAATTGGAAATTTCTTTTACTGAAAAAAAAACAACTGCGGATTAAAAAGCCGAGAGTGATCATGATATCTAAAAATAGATCACGGCTGCTTGTAAGAAGTAGTGGAAATTAAAGCCTCGCTGGACAGGTGGCTGGTAATTTGATACCGCCAAGTAAAGTAAACAATGGTTTTTTGCATCTAGGAGTGTGTATTGAAAAGTTTTATGAAAAATTGTTTTTATTTATTCGCATCATTAAATCTTAAATTATAAACTTTTTCTCTGTGCTTCATATCCAAAATTGGCAACAATATATCTGAATTTCTATTAATCCTATCTTGGAAGCAAAAGCGATTCAGAGCATATGTCTCCCATGGTCCTTTTCTGGGTACATAATCAATCATATAAACTTGTGGAGCAGCAGTACTAAACTTGACCTTCATTATCACGACTAATTAAAAAAAAACAATTTACAATTTCACATTATTCCCTTTTTATTATTCAACGGTTATAATAAATAATTGGATAGAGATTAATATCATTCTGAATAAAATCATTTTTATATGATCGCCCGATTGGTCCTCTGTTAATCACCGAGAAATCTCCCTTGGCATTTATTTTACTCAAAGTATCGTCCGAAATTGTGTTGTATCGTGAAGGAAGAAATAGTAGATAATTCTCCAAATCCAGAACCACACAAGCTCCAAATGTAGTTGTACACCTTCTCGCTTCAAGAATCTTGTACTCTTTATCCAACTCCATTTGGCAGGTCTTCAGGGACGGTTGGTACTGCTCCAACTTCTTTAGTTCATCCATTGCGTTTGACATTAGTATTATTTTCTCCTTGCTTCCTATTTGTTTGAACTTCGGAATGAAACTGATAGTGAATCTGATTCAGCTCCTTAATTTATAGCCAATCTTCCAAAACACGTTTAATCCTGTTGTAACCAATCCGCGCAGCTGAATAAAGTAAACAATGAGTCATCCTCATTTAATTTGATATCACCCCACTTCCTGTTTACAAATTCGCATTTAAGCTGAATGAGTCATGCACACCTGTGTAAACAAAATCAATCGAATGAGTAATCCTCATGTAATTTGATGTCACCCCTGTAAACAAATTCGCTGAATAAGTTATGCGCACCTGTGTAAACAAATTTAATCGAATGCGGCATCCTCACGTAATTTGATGCCACTTCACTTCCTGTAAACAAATTTGTATAAAGTAAACAGCGAGGTGTTCCTATAAAAGCGCAAGCAAACCGCTAAGAAGAGCCATCATTCAGTTTCAGTAAGTCTCAGTGTTAGTTTAAAATATAAAAAAATTAATAATGTCTTCGGTGTTAGTAAATAAAAGTTTTTCAGTAATTAAAAATTTGCGAAAAGATGTGATGGAGTGTTTAAAAAATTCAGTGAATAAATTGTTCAATAATATTGTTCAAAAGTGTAATAGAAACATGCATAAATTTCAAGTTGCATTTCGGAAGTGCAATAAGAGTGCTAGGAAAAGACATTTCGAGAGCTGTCTCGAGCAAATTAAAGCATTGAGAGCACAATTGAGAACTCCCCGTCGAGGTGGAGGAATTACTCGCGTAAGAAGAAGTGATTTTGTAAAGTGGGAGGAAATAAAGACAGCGTTCGCAGACAGAATTCGACAAGGTGTTATTGCAAATTTAAAACATCGATCCGAAGCTATTTATGCAAGACGCTAACAAATTATTTACGCGTCCGTCGTGTTAAAAATACCTTAAAATATTATTTTAATATTAAAGTTTCTACAACGTTTTGCGGTGAATTTACTAAAGAAACTGGTGACAATGAAACTATAAAAGACATTAAATATTTCCAAGCGAGAACTGCTTCAATTAGTGCAGATGATAACTTAGAGAAGTGGTTTAAATCAAACATGTTGGATCCAATACACACTCAGCTGGAAGTATTCCAGGAAAAAGACTGTCTGGGCACTACACTCAATAATACATCCAACAGTACACATCAACAAGTTTGGACAACTCCGAGATCTTCGTATATACCTCTAAACTAATGATGAAGCGTGCTTTGCGTGGGGCATAACACAGCGCTATATCCTGCAAATGTTCACACCGATAGGACCTCATCATACCAACATTATTCAACCGTGCTAAATTTAACTGGAATAACATTTCCCATGACACTTAAGCAAATTACACAATTTGAAGACCAGAACAATTTATCAATAAACGTGTTCATCCTGGAGAAAGATCGTTTCTTCACAACAGTTCCAGTTAGACTTACGAAACACAGGAAGGAGCGACATGTAAATCTCTTAATGCTACTAGATGACTATGACCAGGATAATGATCATAGTATAGGATTCTATTTCCACTGCAAACATGATGCTAAGCTCTCATATTACAGAGCATATCGAGGCAAGGACTGTCAAAAATGGTTTGCATTAGCTGTACAGGAAAAGCTGAACATCAGGCCAATGCAGCCCCTGACTAAAGAGGAACGGCGTTCACATATGGAAAATACTTGCTGCCATATATGTGAAAAAATGTTTGCAACTGATGAGGAACGAGTTCGGGATCATTGCCACTTAACAGGAAAATATCGAGGACCAGCGCATAATGCATGCAATCTCATGTATCAAGATTGCTCTATAGTTCCAGTAATTTTTCATAATTTATCCGGATATGATGCCCACTTCATTCTTAAGGATATAGATACATCTTTCCCAGGAAAAGTTGATCTGTAACCAATTAACAAGGAAAGATATATCTCCTTCACCAAGCACATGGAAGACAGCCACATAAAATTCAGATTCATCGATTCCTTCCGTTTTATGGCTGAATCTTTAGATAAGCTATCATCATTGCTGCCAATAGATAAATTAAACACTACAAGATCAGTATCGCAGGGATTGGATGATGACACTATCAAACTTCTTACATGCAAAGGTGTCTTCCCGTATGATTTTATTGATGACTGGGATAAATTAGATTTCCGGAACTTGCCAACACAGGAAGCGTGCTACAATGAACTGATTGACAGTGCTATATCTCCTAGGACTACAATCTTGCTGAAGAGGTCTGGCAAAAATTTGAAATACAAACACTTGGTGAATATTCAGATCTATACCTTAAGACTGATGTTCTCCTATTGGCCGATGTGTTGGAGAACTTTTGAGAAGTGTGCATGAAGACTTACAATTTAGATCCAGCACATTATTACACCATGCCAGGCCTAACAAGGGATGCTATGCTGAAATACACCAAAGTGAAATTAGAGCTGACGATCGACGTAGATATACTGCTATTCATAGAAAGAGGCATTCGAGGTGGTATAAGTCAATGTTCGAACAGATATAGTAAGGCAAATAATAAATATATGGATGATTTTAAGCCAGAGGAGAAAGAGAAATACTTGATGTATTATGATGTGAATAACCTTTATGGATGGGCCATGTCACAACATTTACCATCTGGAGGATTCAAATGGGCTGATGCTTCCAATATCGACGTTTTGCGACAACATTAAAAAACTACGTATCGCTAAATGCAAATGTAAGCAGGATACTACTCAACGTCAGCTGGTCACCAGATTCATCCGTTATACCAGCCAATGGGCTGTTCAATTATTGTGTACCTCTCAAATATTTATTGGGATTCGCTGAAGATTACAAG